>OX451385.1:16758956-17293290 GCA_949629135.1 Eremobia ochroleuca
TTGGTTCAGGAGTCTATTCTTAATCTAATAAAAAACCTTAAAAAAAGAAATCATTCAAAGATATTTTAACGTCGATGAAAGAATTAAGTATTTGGTATTTTTTTTTTTTTATATAAATAAGTAAGCAATTTTAGTTTTTTTTTTTTTTAATAATAATTAAGAATGTTTCAAATACTACTACTGAAAGGTGAACTACGCATATTGTGTAGGCAACGTGTTTTAATAATTTTGTCTGCTAAATCTAAGAAAGTAGAAGTTTGTAATTTCCTCTTATTAAGTAGGTGGATATTTCAATGGGCGCTTATTACTTGTTCTTGTTTGAGCTGAGTGATTATTAATCATGACAATTAAGCTCTTTCATAGATTTAATTTCTATGAAACGTGCAAGGTTTCACAACAAATTATTATTATTATTTAATTTTTTGGGAAACCTTTTTCCCAACAAAGAATAATAATAATAATAATTTGTTTCATCCAATAGTTTAGTGCCAAAACATAAAATGTACCTTCCGGTAGGCCTCGCGTCAAACAGCCAGGACGCAAGGATCTAATCAGCTATTATTCACATACAGCCATATGCCAAGATAAATACATAGGACACGTGAGCACGGTGAATAAGATATAAGATGTCATGTATATGTAAGGCCAAAGACACACAGGAGAAGCTTCGCTTGCTGCTTTTAGCTAGGGTTCCCTAAGAGTGCGGTGGCCGCCATTTAACGTATGCAATTTGCCGGTGAATAACGTCACTGAAACGTTATAATACATGAAAGTAAATTGGTGTGTTTTCCTAAACAACGTTTTTTAACACCGTTAAGTCAAACCCGGTGCCATTATTTTCATGTGGCGGCCATCGCTCTTCTAGGAAACAGTAGTTTTAGAGCTGCAACAATGCGTACTAGGTGACATTGCTCTCTCTCGAACCAAATGTATGGTCCTGCCAGGACACCGACGAGCAAATTTTCCATCAGTTATTCAAAATAATCTGCGGATACATACATTTTGACCGTGCAGGGATTATACTTTTATATTAAACAGCAGATTTTGTTTTAATAACCGATGAAAAATTTCTACCCCAGAGTAGAAATATTTCGGTTTTAATATCGGTTATTAAAACAATCTAGAATCATATGCTGAATTTGTAGTAACTCGCTAGACGGGATTTGTTTCCCATCGTCAAAATTGACGAACTTCCATACAAACATTTATATTCCCGTATTTAATACCTTTAGGGCGGGGATGTATTTTCAAAAACTACCTTCAATAAAAAATTAACCTTTAGGCAAAATTTCATGCTTCTGGACTCAGAGGTTTAAGCTGTATCTAAATTGTCTGTCATTAAATTTATGATTTTTATTATGTAAATTAATTTTTATTTAGGTGTCGTGCAGTGTTAGTTTAGTTTGACGTTCAAAATTGGCTTTTGTGTGTCTATTTGAAATAAATGTTTTGACTTTGACTTTAGTTAAAACGAGAATTAGTCTCGTAGTTTGAGCTACGCAACTGACGAAACGTATAAGCGAAGTTACTGCCAGTGTATCTTCAGCTTGATTAACAGGCTATGTTATAAGTCTATCTCTTGCACCGTAATCACATATTACCCCCGTTCGGCTTGCACCGGCTGACAGGCGACAGGCGATGTGTATGTTTACCATTTGAAATCCGTATAACAGTTTATTTAAGAGTAGGAAAAATCAGGAAAATTAATTGTTTAACTTAGATTGTTGATAAGACTAATTCAGATTAATATAAGGTTAACTTAGATTGTTAGTTCGACCGACATAGACCAATGAATTGCCAGACTTAAGTGGCAGTGGGCAGGGCAGTGGCAGACATTGCGCGCAGAACAGATGGCCCTTGGGCTGAAGGTTCTAGAGTGACGATCGCGTACTGGAAGAGACGTAGCGTTGGAAGGCCCCCTACAAGGTGGACTTGTGAAGGCCGCCGGAATCCGCTGGATACGGGAAGCACCGGTCGAAGTGGAAGTACTTCGAAAGACCTATGTCCCGCAGTCGACGTCTTTCGTCTGAAATGATGATGAACTTAGAATGTTCGTATATTCAAATCGCAACTGTCATTCTTTGATAGTTGTATGATGATTGCAGTTGTATAACACTGCGAATTCACGCACGTTGTCAATTTCCTTAAAAAATAATTTCCCTGAATGTACATACTTAAGTTTATTAAAATTGAACAGGTTTGTTGGTAAAGTGATCGTAAGAGCGACTATTGGACCGTAGTGTCCTGGGATCGATCCTAGGTAACAGGTAACAGGTAAGGTTAAAGGTAGGTAGGACAAAATGTAATTTGTTTAATTAGTTGCGATTTTTTTATCAGTGTCACAGTATCTCTAGCGAAATGCATACGGTATGAAAACTCTTCCTAATTGTAAGAAAGAAAAAAAGATAAAATGTACTGATCCAGATTAAAAACACGAAAAAAAAATACAGAAAAACAACTTATTTATGATTGTAAAAATTGCACTATTTTTCCTTTGTTTGTTTGAGTCATCTGAAGTGTTTATCAAATGTTGGCATAGTAAACATTCTGACCTCTACATTCAAAATTGCCTTCTTAACCTTGTCTGAACTGTGGCGTGTAACACGTTCACGCCGGGGCCGATTTTCATTTGTTTTGCTATGAGGCGGCGCCGCCTGATAGGACAGTTTAGTGCGGGTCACCGGTGGCCCGCGCCGCCCGATGAGACAGTTTAGTGCGGGCCACCGGTGACCCGCGCCGGCGTGAACGTGGTAAACTCGTACTCGTACTTAGCCCTCGTACCGGGCGTTTTTTATCGCGCACTGCATTTTCAACGAACTACTCATCGCCGAGACTTGAAAATCCCACAGTGTATTTTTTTGACGTGTTGAGATGTACTCTGTTGGATTCGCAATGCTCGGCTCAACGCTTAGAGTTGATAATCCAGTGCGCGATAAACATTGTTGCTTTAAAAATCGCCCGTGCGTACCTGGGGTTAAATATTATTATTACTAGATTGACAACTCTATTATTATTTATCCGTAATAATAACGTAACTGTACAATATCATTTTAATAAGTCTGCTTGTAGATAGTTCAAGGTGCTAACACCTACTTACATGTCAATGTTATTAAAATATGAAACTTGACATTCATGTTGAAATCCATGCAAATGGATTTTAATATAAATTGCATTACAGTTTTGTTTTGTGTTTGTGTTATCGTTAATTTTATTCTTATTGGTTCGTGAGCTTTTTATTGTGATTATTAGGGTTTTACATTTGTTAGTTTTCTTAATATTTTATAGGCTTTCAAATAAAGACTTTGTGACCTGCCTATTCAGATTTTTTAAAATATTTTTTTTTATGCTGTTTTATTAAATCTGTTGTCTGTTGTTCTGTTCTGTTCTGTTGTTTAATCTGTTCTCATTTTTTTTGTTATTCAAGTAATAGCAAGTTGTGAAGTGCCATGCGCCATGGTTCGAATTCGGAAGTGTAAGGACCACAGAAATGTGTGTGTAAGCGCAGGAGCTCTCGGTACCGTCCGAGATAATTGCGAAGTCGGAAGTGTATGCTTGTCTTATGTGCTGACGCTACTCGTCTTCACGCACACATTTACATTGTGTTTATACGCTTGATTACCACAAGTAAAGCGCGTGTCGCTTCGTAAGATAAAAATTCTATACTCGAATGCTGCTAAACATAGATGAGGTTAGACCAGACGTGTCTGCCGCATGTCCGATAAGCTGTATGCGAAAAGAACCACCGGTTGGGTCCCACTAAAAATGCTAGACAACATCGCGGCAGACCAAGACAAAGATGGCGGGCCGAACTTGACTCCTACTAAAAGGACTGGCCCGCAGTGAAAGAGGAGAAACGTGTGTGGAAAAATGGAAAAGAAGGCATTTGCCCAGTGTAGTCACTACGGTCTACATATACAAGGTGTAACTTAAATAACGCACAACCTCTTAAGGGGTCATTGTACTCATCATTATGAACAACTTTTACTATGGGACCAAACCGGAAATCGCGAAAAAAAAATCAGCTGTTCCCTACATTTTGACGAGTTATGCGAACATAAATGTAGGGAACAGCTGATTTTTTTTTGCGATTTCAGGTTTGGTCCCATAGTAAAAGTTGTTCATAATGATGAGTACAATGACCCCTTAAGAGGTTGTGCGTTATTTAAGTTACACCTTGTATATCTGAGATAGACAAATTACGATATAACGCAATACTACAAAAATCTATCTTTGACACACCTCTTAAAGTTAAAACTAATTTTAATTTCGATTAAAAATTAAGATTGTGAAAATAATTGTTAATCAAAACCTTTAAGGTGATTATTTTTTGTTTCTAAATACGCACCCGTACTCAATTACTATGAGATAGTTGCATTTTAATTAACAAACGGTCAAGGGTATTGTATTAGACAGGTGCAAATACTTAAGTTTTTTCCTACTCAAGTAATTATTTTAACCCTACGATAATAATTATACAATACCTATATATTATTAATTTTATGATCATTGATAATATCATGCAATCGCACGTGAAAAATGCGTTATAACGTTAAAGCGAAACTTAATTTATTATTATAGGAATCATGAGCTTCCTTTTTTACGCTCGGCTGTCTGTGTGACTACTAAGATCTTCTAAACTACACGATGAATTTATTTGCGAGTTTCACAATAATTTTGTAAATGTATTCCGGTATTATACTGTGTTCAACACAATGATATAGCATTTATCAGAAAGCTGTGGTCATATTTAAGGGTGTGGCACAGACTATCAAACTGAACAACTGTCTCCATGAGACAAACATCACAATCGCGAAAAAAATATCAACTGTCCCGTCACAACATCAATACCTACTCGACCCAAATGTATGGAACTACTGATTATATTTTCGAGTACCTAACCTGGATATTGATGTTTTGTATGGGACTGTTGATATTTTTTTCACGATTACGATGTTGGTCCCATGGAAAAAAGTTGTTTAGTTTGATGATTTGTACCATACCTATAAATATGGCCATATTTTTTTTTAAACACGCTGTATTAAACATTTTTTTTGCAAAAGCATAACAGTTTCCTAGATATTAATAAAAAAAAGTAATAAAAATTTAACTTAAAAAGCACTCAATTGCCATGATCAATCATTCAAAGCAGTAGCTGCACTAATAACAAATAATTGCTTCATGAAAATTACCGATAGGCAATTAGAAATGACTTTCTTCGAGCTATTTCATGTTAGATATCGTTGCAATTGATTATAGCCTTTTATAACTATATGTATATAACAAAAAAATACTACACTCACCGGCACGGAAACTTGGCCACTCGTGATTTTCCTGATTATTTGCATAAAAAAATTTGGATTTGCATTTATGACAATAAATTAAGGGTAAGTGGCTTTAATACGTGTCTCTTATGCTTTAAGGACTTAGAAATTAAAAGATTACCTCACCAATAAATCAGTTTTAAAATCACGCACTTTCACTGAAATTAGAAATTTTTCACTAAAAATTTAAAAACACTACAAAATAAAAAATTAAAAAATAAGGTCTTTTTCGTTATTATCTGTACGTTTTAATATCGGGTGTTTCCTCCTCTAGCCCTGATAACTGCCTGCATTCGATCTGGCATACTTTGGATGATGTTTCGGACATCAACTTGCAGTATACTGCGCCAAGCGGCCAGCGCTGCAGTACGGAGCTGGTTTAGAGTTTCCGGCGGGTTGGAGCTGGACTTTATATTTCTTTTGAGCATGTCCCAGACATGCTCAATTGGGTTTAAGTCTGGGCTACGAGCTGGCCATTGCAATTTTTGTATGCCAACCTCTTCCAGATATTCTTCAACGCAATTTGCAACGTGTGGGCGTGCATTATCGTGCATTAGGAGGAATTGGTCGTGTCCAATGAACCCCGAATATGGCATTACGTGCTCCTGAAGAACTTCCTCGATGTATCGAACAGCTGTTAGCCGATTATCGACGATAACCAACTCTGTACGTGCGTCGGAACTTATACCTCCCCATACCATTATTGAGCCTCCATGGAAACTCACTGTTTGAGTGGTAGTAATGGGTAAAAACCACTCTCCTCTTCTTCGCCACACTCGTTCTCGACCATCTGGAGAACGTAAAGCTATTCGACACTCGTCTGTGAACAGTACTCTAGCCCATCGCTCGTGGGTCCAGTTAACGTGTTCTCGTGCGAAGTGAAGTCGAGCTACTCGGTGCTGCCTCAGAAGTTCTGGACCTCGTGCTGGTCTACAAGCTTTTAAATTGACTTCCTCCATTCGTCTTCTCACCGTACGCTCACTAACATTAACGCCTCTCACAATTTGAAGCCGCTGGCGTATCTCAACAGCGGTCAGGTAGCGGTTTCTCAAAATCTCCAGGACAATAAAGCGGTCGTCTCGGGCCGATGTGCACCTTACGCCTCCACTGCCTGGCCTGCGGGTGTACTGGCCTGTCTCCTGGTATCTTTTAAGGGCATACTGCATTGATGGCCGTGGAACGTTAAGAGCAATAGCAACTTCACGCTGTGTCAGCCCTTGGTTAATTAACGCAACGGCTTGTGAAACCTGTGCTGGTGTTAGAGGCATTTTTATTGCTTTTAAAGCACCTTTACTTATTGAATTAAAAGCATAAAATCACAATAATTCAAAAACCGAACAGTAAACTTTGCACAACACACAAATTTAAAACGTGAACTTAGTCGCTCAAATGACCCGATTCAACTGTAAATTAAAAGTTTCGTCGTGGTGCACTTAAACATAATGAATTACCCTCTTGAACTAAAAGTAAACATTTTTTGACATACCTGCATAACAAACATTCATCAGAAACACTTAAAACTTTTTCTATCGCGAGATAAGCGCTTGGCCAAGATTCCGTGCCGCTGACGCTGAGTGTATAAAAATAATGCAAAGAATTAAAAATGACTCCTGGAAGATGGGGCAGTCGCTTATGTCACTTAAAAACTACGTCACCACATATGACAAGTACAAAAAAAAACTATTTTTTTTTAAATATTTTTAGAGGCAACTTCAAAAAAGCATCCGATTTGAAATACATGAAAGCTTTCGTTTTAACTAAAAAGTCCTAAATGCGTGGGAGGGAAACGAAATCAAAGAGAATAATTCGAAATACAAGATATTAACAATTGGTGCCATTTTAGTAGAGGAAAGTAACCAAATATGGAATACCATTTTGGTTTTTACCCTTAAAAAAAACAAATTTTAAAAATCAAAAACTTTTAATCGTAATTATCAACTGACATACATTTTCGCTTTGGATAGTAACAGTCTTGTAAATTATTTATTAATTATAAGTACTATAATTTCTCCAAAACAAAATTAACACAAAGGTTTATGGAATAGGTACCCCAAATATGGAACAGTAAAAATTAACCTTAATTTCTATGAGATACTATAGGAACTTTGGTCAAATATAAAATGTTACTTAAACTACTTGAAATAATCACAAATCCAGGGGTGGAATTCTTCACCAGCGCAATCATTATATGCCCAGAGTTCGCACATGAAGCATTTGATCCCGGTTTATCCTCGAATATCTGTTTCTGACAGCAACAAAACAAAACAGCCTCACCGCGGCTATGTCACTCACTCGACTGTCGAGTTGAAACCTGTACGCGTGTATAGTGTTAGAAAGAGATAGTTCATCACTGCCTACTGCGTCTAGCTGTATTTGTTTTCGAGAAATGCGGGTATTCCACATTAGAGATACTATTCCATATTTGGTTACTTTCCCCTACTAAATTATATTTTACTTAAGCAGCAGCGTGCACCATATGAACATTAATTGGGATAAGTTGAGTTTCTATGAACTGGGACGTATGTCATACGAGTATAGTGTTGTCGCGTTGCTGCATTTTTTTTTAATTCTCCTCCCTCATAGACAAGCTCCCTTCATAGACAATGTATAAAATGGCAACATTGAAATAAATATAGAGGAGGAAAGATTATTCCAATATTTTTAAATTATAAACCAAACTGATAACAATTCCTAATCAATCAAAAATATCAAACGTATCTTTACAAGCGCAACAATTATTCGGATGTCTATTTAATTACAATACAATATGTAATACGAAACACATTATTAGTATTATGATATTCTAATGGCTTTGGCATTTGATATTACCGATCCCGACATTTATAATAGTTGGCTCTCAAAAGTCACGCTGTCAAGGCCGTTTTGATGAGCACTGGCGCACGCGACGAGTACAGTCACCCACTCGTATATCTCAACAATTTACTTTAACAGCGTCTTCATTTCCAAGTAGTAATGTCTTAAAGTGTTACGCATTAGTTGCGGTTGACAGTACTTACATAGCTAGATGAAGGTGCCACATTTTTTTAATATTTTGATTAGTTAGTGTTAACTGACAGCCTTGTATGAAAAGGTTACAAGAATTAGTAGTTTGTATTGTAACGCTGCATCGTTACTTTCAATAAAATAACAAAATGACAACAATAAAGTGTCAAGTCAAACCGCAGACTTAACAGTATTTAGGGAAGTCCTACGTATCAACAACATAAATTAGCCGTCAGCACTAGTAATGTGCGCGGTAATGCTGTATACAGGGTTGTTTTTCAAAGACCAGCCAAATCTAAGGATATGGTACAGACCACGAAACTGAACAATTTTGTCCATGGGACTAACATCGTATTCACGAATAAAAATTCAGCCGTCCCATACGTTTACGTCGAGTAGGTATTTAAGTTTTATAAGGGACAGTTGATAAATTTTTCGCGAATACGATATTAGACCCATGGAGAAAGTTGTTCAGTTTGATGGTTTGTACCACATCCTTAGATTTGGCTGGTCTTTGAAAAATAACCCTGTATATCTGAACGTATGAAGAGGACCTATACATATATGTGCGCGTCACCGCGGTGTGCTATTCACTCACGACATCCGAGCACCACGCCGGGTGCATAGTTTACCCGCGTGGCTACGTCGTGCTCGCTTCGGATCTGGCGACACTATCTGCCGACCCCTGACATCAGAAAAGTCGGCTTGTAACGTCCGCTGAGGTTTTCGTCACACCAGGCTGAGCCAGGATAGTACTGGGCAGTCCCAAGGGAAGTTAAGTGAATCCGAGTGACCATAGACCTACCCGCACTTTTTCTCTTTAATCTTCTTTCTTCATTTATTGAACTAGTTATCCTAAGCATCACTTTTTGTGGTGATTATACACTTAGATACCGTCTCTAATCCTGGGTCTATCAAATAAACGACCAAAGCTAATAATAGCGGTCCATTGATCAATTACTAACAATTTTAACAGCTTTCTTATACGTTCAAGAAGCAATGGATGGATTCCTAGCGGTTTGATCGTGAGCACCTTGTTGACGATGAGTAAGAATTCGTAATGGATATCATTAGCTTTGGACGTGTTCATCGTTGTTTGAACATGTTAAAAGTAAGATAATTATGGTTTAAAAGCATCTTTAAAGGGATTTTGGTGGAATGTTCTTTTGTCATTGATTGGTGTATTCATACAGTTTTTTCAACATCACTTTTGGAATGGAAGAATTTCTTTGAATAGGTTAGACGATCTTAATTTTAAATTTTAAATAATATCTCTGTTGATTATCTAGTCTTGTCCTAAAAAACACTATCAAATCCTTATTTTCATATTCATCAAGTCTATATCTTATGATTATTTTAAATTAAATATGTAAATATTTTAAGATAAGAAATAAAGTTAGGTCGTCATACAATACATTCATGATACAAGATAAACAAAGAAATATATGATCATTATAATGATTTCAAAGGAGCGCAGAAAAAAATGCGAAGCACAACTAAACGAAATCTAAACATTACCCAAGAATGTTCTTATGGCAAACTTCTATTTATCTTAACCTGACCTAGGATTCTAAGATCTCAGTTGACTTTAGCAACTAATTACTCATATATCTCCAACAATCAAAAAAATCCCAGTAACATCATGTTTACCTTCAAACCAGACAGACTTTCGAACCGATCTGAATTTCCATTAAAGATATAACCAACATGACTGGTTACCATATTGAGTGTTGTACAAGTTTCCATCTTGATTTATATGCCTGTGTTTTCTATGTACTTGGATAGATACGTTGATTGCTCGATATCACGTAATAGAAAATATGGTGTCATGTTATACATATAGGCTGAGAAATACACTGTTTTTGTTAACCATTTTGTATGAGACAAGCCTTCTGTATGAGAGGAATTTTCCCTGCAGTGGGATTATAATACGCTTGGATTATTATGACTGTGGTGTTTTTTTTTTTTTTTTAAGATCTGCATGCGTGCTAAGATTACTTGTATCTCAACTCTACGAAGACAAAAGTTATATTTCTTTATTTAATTTTGACATCGCATCGAGGAAATCTTTCTACAATCTTTAAGCTGATTCCCGTAACTAAAAACCTTATAAATCTAGTCCAATCTCAGGGAAATTCGTGGTATTTTTGACAGATTATGACAGCAATTTGAATGCAAATGTTCTTAAAATAAGGGTTTTACGGGAATTGACTCTCTGTCATACTGTGTTACGTTTCTTCCATAACTACGGTGGCTAAAACAAGGGTCGATTGTAGGTATATCAAATCAAGCGGCGCCGTGGCTTAGTTGGTTAAAGCGCCTGTCTAGTAAACAGGAGATCACGAGTTCGAATCTCGTCGGAGCCTATGCAAGTTCGTGCATAACATTATTTTTGTTTTATTGTTATTTTTATATGACACTGTTGGTATGATTTGGATGATGTTAGTAAATTCAAGAAAAACATTACCGTAACCGTCGAACCCCTTGTGAAATAAAAAGGTTTTTGACTCATTCCAGAACCGCAAAGTACATTTTGATGTTCGAATTTAAAAGGTTCGTGTGGAAGTGAAGCACATCAATTTTCCAACATTTTTGAATGAAAACTAATTGTATCCAGGATTATCTAAGTAAATGTGACCCACGCGGAATTGGAGAGGCCGTATCCTGTTTCTTAAAACAACCATCAGTTTCCTACTGTTCGTCTTTTCGTATTACTTTGCCAATTATAAAATTAAACCTGTATCTTAAATCAATAAAAAAATGCTTATCTTTATAATTATTAAAATAACAGACAGGCATATGTTTCTTATAAAATCGCCACATAATTATTAAGCTATAAAAACTGAGTAAATTCGTAAAACTTGAATGAGACGAGACATTCTGTTAAATAAAAACAATAGAAACATAAGTCTTGTCAGTTTCATAAATACCCTTTGCGGGTTTTTTTCCACTCGTTCTCTCAACGACCTTTGGATCTCGAGTTTGTTGCCGTTTCGAAATGTCAATATATTGCGCTGAAGTAGTGGTACGAATTTTGTTTATGCTTTTAAGTCTTTTTGGGACAATGTTGGGTTAAGTACAGACAGCTGGATTTTTTCAATCTATTCTCTCGGATGTAGGAAATACTTGTACCCAATTTTACCCAAGCATGAATCTCTTTATATCTACTTTTCCATTTTCACGTAGTTTTTAATTGATTGAATGCTTTTTCTTTGATTGATTGCTTGAATTTCATTTTGGTCATCCTTCTTCTTCGTGTCGCTGGCACGATTGTGTTTTAGAGCTTATTGGAGAAGGTCAGGTCACTTTGACTGCATGTTATGTGACACAGAGGGCAGGATAGAAGGTGGACATGGTTAGCGACTTTGATTACATACAACGTGTAACGTTAAATGCGCAAAACCTGTAAATAGTTTGATCAGAATAAAGATCAGAATTAATTGAACCACTTTTTAATATAGGTCACATTTTTCAAAAAATCTTCATTAAAAACGTTGCCGTGTCTATCTATTAATAGGTCAAGCAAGCCAATGTCAGCGCGGCGCAGCGGCCCGGTGACTCCTCCTCCCTCGATAAAGCGTCGTATCTGACGCAAGAAACGATCAGAATGGGCAGTAAAACTAAAACAGCACATACAACCTTTACAATTTTTTTTAATGATATTTTCTCTTTGAAATAGGTCAATTAAATTAAAAATCAGTTGGGGTGACTGAGGTTTTGCGCATTTAACGTTACACATTGTATATTTATTTGCGACATACATTTACCCAACCAAATTTTGGTCATTAAAGACTAGTTGAGTAGGTAATTGTAACGACGCTAATCTTCGCAAGAAATAGAACTTATCAAGCTTTCGTTGCTTGTGAAAATTTGAAATCCCAAAGTGTCCCTCTATCATATCTTGCCGTGCCCAACAGGGTCCATAATGATCTAATATTATGTATATTTTATGATGTGCCTGCCACCTAAGTTCACATTGTGGAATATAAAATATTAGGTATTGAGTATTCAGTATTGAGTGTTTTTTTCATCAAGTTCTTGGTTGTACACACGACGACATAACAAGCTGTAAGTCCAGTTTTAGCCGACCTCGCATTGTATAGGCTTTTTGCACAATGAGAAGTCAGCTTATACTAAAAATGTATAACTTGATATGTCGTCCTGCGTACGTGAAATCTCTAAAACGTTTTAACTTTTCCTTAAAATATTAAAAAAAAAAATCATGCAAGGTACAAAACACGCCGAATAGATGAAAAACACATCAATTAACAATCCAATAAAATCCCAACTCGAAAACAAAACTGGTCATAGAGCTAACCAGTTCACTTCATAACAAGTTGGTACTGCCACGGAAGCGTCCATTGACGGCTCCGAACGTTAACATGCGACTCACGCGCAGGCTTTCATCAACAACATATTCATATACTGACATATTTATGTGCAAGTACATACTCGTATATGTGTGTGTGTGTGAGAGAGAGAGGGGAGAAGTATCATGCTGTATTATGTCAGACGGAAGCGAAGTGGTTGATAAGCTATTTCTAATTGTTGATATTTTTTTAGGTTTCCATACCCAAAGGGCAAAACGGGACACTATTACTAAGACTCTGCTGTCCGACCGTCCGTCCATCTGTCACCAGGCTGTATCTCATGAACTGTGATGGTTAGACAGTTGAAATTTTCATAGATGATGTATTTCTGTTGCTGCTATAACAACAAATACTAAAAAAAAATATATTTAAGGGCCTCCAACAAACGTGATTTTTTTTTTGCAGTTTTTATAGATAATGGTACGGGACCTTTCGTGCGCGAATCCGACTCGCACGTGGCCTTTTTTTTTTTTAAATCGATTGAAATTTAAATATGATGGATTTATTGTCAAATGAGAGCAATCTATCTTGTGAGTTAGCAAGTCGCAATGAAATTTATTATTTGCAAATGACATTACATATTAATCTTAACTGTCATGTATAGTGGCTGTCAAAATCAAGCAGTGAGCTTCATTTATAAAACAAGCTGACCTGACAGACGGTGTCCTGTCCAAAGGAGGACCGGACAAAACGGTCCCCACGACCAATAACTACCAAACGTACGTCATTAGATAGGCCTTTTAATATAGAACAATGAATACTGTACAACGTGTAACGTTAAATGCGCAAAACCTGAAAATAGTTTGATCAGAATAACGAGCAGAATTAATTGAACCACTTTTTAATATAGGTCACATTTTTCAAAAAATCTTCATTAAAAACTTTGCCGTGTCTATTTATTAATAGGTCTAGGCAACCCAATGTCAGCGCGGCGCAACGGCCCGGTGACAACTCCTCCCTCGATAAAGCGTCATCGCAGACACAAGAAACGATCAGAATGGCCAGTAAAACTAAAACAGCACATAAAACCTTTACAATTTTTTTAATGACTTATTTTCTCTCTGAAATAGGTCAATTGATTTAAAATCAGTTGGGGTGTCTGAGGTTTTGCGCATTTAACGTTACAAGTTGTATTGAGAGCTCTGAACATTTTGGTAGTATGGTGAAGATACTATTTAGTATTCTGTTAAATACTCCTCTCGGTGAGAGGAAGGCCTTAATCTCCACCACGCGGGCCCAGTGCGGGTTGGTAAATGTCACACAATATAATACAAGGTATGTACAGTAGGCCACTTTACATAACTTGTATGTGTATTGAAGACGTGTACCTGTGATCTTAATATTTCCGTCGTCTTCGCTACCGTTCTCAATGAACGGTCTCAGCTGTCTCAGGGACAAAAAATATACCGGTATGTGACGAACGTAGCAAAAAACTGGGTATTGGAATTAATAAAACCGGCCAAGCGCAAGTCGGATTCGCACACGAAGGGTTCCGTACCATTATCTACAATGTGTTGCTTTGCATCCTCGTCAAATTCAAGGAGGTAACTACGCTAATGATTCTCGACACGAATCAATAATAAAATGAGTAGGTATTTTTTTTTATATTTTTCTAAATTTCGGAAATCGGCATGTGTGGGACACGCATGTTAAAACGCGGCCCGTGTGATACCGCACTGCAACTGCCCTTTCACACACACACACACACACACACATAAAAACACGGCCGTAGAAACAATACCATAATTTTACCTACCCCTGCGCGCACGCACCACAACCCTACTACCTCCCTAACCCCACCCGGCCACGTCCAGACACCAACTAGTGTGATTGATGTCGCCGTCGTGAGCACGTCTTTCTTATACGCAATAAGTGGAGACAGCCTTCGTCGAGCTGTGCAGATGTACGCAGAAATGTTTCCCAATCGGCCACCACCGTCCCAAAACGTCATGCTCGCTGCTACTCAGAGACTGCGGGATTATCGCCACATAGACGTCCCTTGGGCACGCTCAAGTTCGCGGCAGCGTTGGTCTGCCTGTCACCTTGCAGCGAGAACCACGGGCGAGCACGCGAGATGCTGGTCAGCAGTTTGGAGTGCACCACTACAAAGCATGTCGTCTATTGAAGAGGGAAGATCAACACACATTCCTGGACCTGTGGCCTGGCCTCCCCGTTCTCCAGACTTAACGCCCGTATTTTTGGTGAGACATTAAAAAACTAGTGTACACAGACGAAATAACAAGTGTTAGAGAATGAAGGGAAAAAGTGGTTAGTACTTTCGACACTGTAAAAACGAATGTGTTTGTGTTGCGAAAGCTGAAGGAAAACCAGCAACGTCGCGCTAGACTGTGTCTAGAACGTGAAGGTGGACATTTCGAACAATACTTCCAGCTAGCTTAGGTAATTTATTTATTTGTACATAGACAATAATTTGTAAATACGTAGTTAGTTAAATCAATTGATGAAAATAAGTTGATTTCAAATTTTTAACTACGCCAAAAATACCTAAAATTCCTGCTCACACCAGTTCTCCTAAACAAAATTAGCTCTTAAACCTTAACCCATGCTTAACTAGCGAAGCTTTCCATTTTTGAAAGTAAAAACCATTTTAGATTTAGTAGATATGTACACGAAGTGAAGTATTTTTGGTTTTCCTAAGGCCCGTTAAATAGGAAGGAAAGGGAAACGCCCATTCTTGGCCATGTTTTGCCCAGCAATGTGATAAATGCAAAAAAAATGCCCATTTAGTAACTAAAATATTGCTGTTACTTATTTGTCATGAAATCTCCGGAATTAAAAGCTGATTTAATCAAGAAAATCAATCGTTTATTGCCTTGTTTAACACTTCCGGTCGTTGGTCCTGTCAAAGTAGGGATGACAACTTTTACGGAAAAAAATCGAGAAACTAAAACGGGTTACGTACCAAAAATCGATTTTTGGAAAATCAACTTTTATTACGTATTGTTTCGCTTTTGTTATTTTCTTTAGAGGCAAAAAAATGTTTATCCATATTTGGCCTTATAAATAGATACGATCTATTTAACCTATTCCGTGTTTCCAATTTTTTTCTATATCGATTTTTCGATAAACCGATCTTATAACCTCACCCCTACGTCAATAATAATCGTAATTGACAACAGATTGACATTTTGTTTGGTGCTGTTTTCTTGCGACTTGTGATTTTCATTTCTACTAAGTTTTTCTATTTGATATTCCGACGACTTTGATTACGATGTGGTTACAACTTGTATAATTGTTAAGAATGACGAAACAGGATTAGAAGCAATACGACAATATTCTTGCAATTGTATATCTGGTCGGAGGACAGTAGGGTGTTGTGCCCACGTGATGACAATTGTGTGTTTCTGGGGCTGGGCAAGGTTTCAATCAAATATAAATCCCCCAGCCTAATTCCTAGATGACGTGCTTGTCATTTATTTAAATGAGAACGAATAAAAATCAGAAACCTGTAAGTATGTCTTTTTTTAACCTTGAATTTTTATATATGATTTATAAAAGTCCAACCGAGTTCTATGTAAAAAATAGTGCTTGTTTCTTTATCTATGTTGTGAACCCTAACGCCTGTAATTTGTTTCTTTCGTGGGCGTCACTTGGCCAAAACCTCTTTATCAAATGGGCATTTCCCTTTCAAATCGACCAATTTCATGCACAGATAATTACTTTCAATTGACTAACTGCAGGCCCTCTGGTTTTTATTACTTACTTTTATTATGTATCAAAACACCGCGCCGAGGGCGCCGTTTTTATTAGTAAGATCTAAGATTTACAATTTCATTGTTTACTGTTCGTTTATCCAAAATAAAATAAATTGTATACTTAATGCAAAACTAACATTTTATTAATCAGGGGATAACTACGTACCTCCTCTTACAGGTTTTTATTATTACCTATTTATTTTGAAACCGGCCACTAACGAACACATAAATTCTCTAAAACCGGACAGGAAGAAAACAATAAAAGTAAAACCAGTAAATCATACAATTTCTAATCTTAACAGACAGTGCTAGTCCTCATCAGCTGGCGACCATAAAAAGGCCCGGGGGAATGCCCAAACGCAATTTTAAAACAATGGTAAAATTTTACAAAGACAAGGGGTAGCACTGCCGGTCATCGACATGCACGCACACAGCGACACTAATAAGCAAACGGGGCGAATGGGGCGATTCTGTTCTTTGAAAGTGGTTTATTCTGAAATACTGTCAAACTTAAATAACAAAAAAACAAGTATGTATTCATTATTGAACAGGTATCGTAATTTAATTTGACTATTTATGTCTTTCCTAATAGCCTCCTGAAATTTGACGAGGATGCAAAACTGCACCTTGTATAAAAACGGCAAAAAAAAAATCATGTCTGTTGTATGGGAGCCCCCTTAAATATTTATTTTATTCTGTTTTTTAGTATTTGTTGTTATAGCGGCAACAGAAATACATAATCTGTGAAAATTTCAACTGTCTATCTCGGTTCATGAGACATAGCCTGGTGACAGACGGACGGACGGACGGACGGACGGACGGACGGACGGACGGACAGCGGAGTGGGAGTGATAGGGTTTTTTTTTATCCTTTGGGTACGGAACCCTAACAAAAAGTATGTTCGCCATTAAAATTCATCAGATCTGCATTTCTGGTTGTATTAGCCTCCAAACATGCACTGCTTAGGACCTATCACAGGAGCTAGCTCAGATTAAGACTTTAACCTGAACTTTACCTGCATGTCTATTCTTTAAAAATCGTACCGTGAAATCTTGCGTGGAGTAAGCTGTCAGTGTCATCCCACTGATGCTAGGGATTGAACATTAACACAAACTTAAACATTAAACACAAAATTAAACATTTACAATCATAATCGAGATTTTAATAAAGTGACATTGCCACCGCCTAACTTGACACCACAAAAAACCGTTGAGAACATCAATTTTAGCCGTTAGACATTTGAATTCAAAACAATAAAAATGTCGTGCCAATAAATAAAATAAGCTCCTTTTACACGTAGTTTTTACTTCCCGACACTGTGTGAGTAATAGACCGGAAACACTGGCTACCTGCGCCTGAGCATAACAACTAACAATTTCTTAAGGTGGAACTAGTCGCGAGCTCGAATTCACTTGGTGGGCATGGCCAAAAAGCACGCTGTCTCACCTGGCATCGTCCCCGAGAGAGATAGTATCAGTGATGAGCAGTTAGGCGCTAGTCTACACGCACAACGTCTAGTTCTTAAACACCGTTCCGAACTGAAAGGCGCGTAAAATAATTCAAAAAGTTCTTTGGAAAATCGAGTTTTATGAAAAAACCACTGCATAAATAAATAACAAATAAAGTTTATTGACCTCTTCGATAACTGATCTTTGTCGGTATAGACTTTGTTTTGAATATTTTACAGACCTATTTACACTCAAAGTTACGTTAAAAATAGTAAGAAAAAGGAATCTTTGCTGGGTCATAACTTTTTAGTGGTTTTTTATTTTACTATTCTGTTTCCGTACAAACAACATTAATAATTAGACAAAACGATATCATGTTTAACTTTGGCTGCACAATGTCCGACAGTGGAGTATAACTTCCCGGAATTTGTATGGAAAAAATATCGGCTAGTGCCACCTTAATGTTAGGAGGTAAAAAAAAACGGAAGACGTCTCGAGTTTCTAAGGAACGTGGTGGATGACAGTTGGTAGTCGGGTTTGTGTTGTTGATGACTTTTTTTTTTTTGTGGTTTATATTGTAACATAATACTTGTGTAGTCTAGATAAGACTTATGATGTTTGCTATTAGCTACCGAAGTAAAAATAACAATGTTTTGTGTGAATAACAATGAATTCAAAATCTGCAAAATCTTTTGGTTTCTGAAGGCTGAAAACCAGGTGAAACTTGGAAGATGCTTATGTCTGGCAATGGAGTCTCCTAAATATCATAATAAAACTAGCTATTGCCCGCGACTTCATCTGCGATCCAGGATGAAAGGTAGCCCAAGTCCTTACCCAGGTCATGGTCTATTTGCATGTCTTTCATCCAAATCCATTCAGCCGTTTTAGCGTGAAAGCGTAACAAACAAACAAACTCACTTTTGCATGTATAGGTAATATTACTCAGGATTATAAGCAAGCTCTTTTCAGAAATTATTCTACAGAACCCATTAGAACCTTATTAAAATATGCTGACATAAAAAAGGTAGTACAAAAATTCCCATAATCAGAAAAAAATCTATAACGTTTCAAACTACTCGTATTGTGGAGTGGGTAACATTAATAACACCTTTGTGAGTTACTCAGCTGTTCCCAATGGAATTATAATGAAGAACCAATCGACTTTTAATATGTAGTTTTAAAGATGGTTCTTTCCCTTTTCAATTCAAAATGGCTATAATATGTAGTCTTACCAAGGGATATCGTGTTACCCAGTAACTAAAAGTTGTGGAGGTCAGATAGGCAGTCGCTTCATATAAAATACTGGTATTCAGCTGCGTCTAGTTAGACTGCAAGCCGACTCTAACATGATAAACTTTTTTAAACTTAAGACTTGGTTTCTGAATTGTGAATGTGAAGTTAAGAACTAGTCAAACGCATGAAGTACTTACGGGGATTACTCCTTCAATATTTACAATGCAAAAACGTAAGGAATGTTGAATTCGCGGGCTACATTGAAAGAATCACCTGAAATAATGCTAAATGAATAAGTTCTCAACTTTTTACAATTTAGAAACCGGGTTTTAGTCTTTTAGCGGATAATTTTGAGATTGTTTTTTAAAATTAATTTAGAATGTAGGTAATAAAAGTGTGAGCAAAATAAAATGTCTGCAAAATCCAATTATTTCTATGAACTAGAGCGAGGTCGGTAGAGATAATAAGAGTAATGAAAGTTTTTTTTAATTGTGTATACTTACTGAAGTATTAGTAACTACAATGTAAGATACAAAAAGCTATAATATTAAAACGATATGCTCACAAATTTAAGCCCGTAGAGACTATTTGCCTTGAAATTTTATGTTGATCAATATTACTTGTGTTTTAATAATGATCGTATCATTCCATGCCCTGATGAATGCTGATGATGATATTGAATTGATTGATCTAATTTACAACTAGGGAATAATGTAACTCAACCATTTATGTTTCATTCATCATCTGCCTAGCCTTTTCCCAACTATGTTGGGGTCGGCTTCCAGTGTAACCGGATGCAGCTGAATACCAGTGTTTTACATGGAGCGACTGCCTGTCTGACCTCCACAACCCAGTATCTAGGTAATACGATACCCCTAGGTAAGACGTCAGACTTACGGGCTTCTGACGACCCGTAACGACTGTCAAAGATCCACGAATTAACGTGCTTTCCGAGGCACGGAGGGGCCTTGGTACGTGAAGATGGTCACACATCCACGGACCAACCGCGGCAAGCGTAGCTTAACCTGATCGATCGACCCGTGCGGCTGTTAATACTTAGCCACAGGCCCCTCTTACCATTTATATCTCATTATTCTCCAGTATTGGTGGGCTTGTGGCTCAGTAATAACAGCTTGTTTGTTAAGCTTTGTTTTGTGTTTGTCCTGTTTGTTAATCTTTACATACCATACATCATACCTCCGTGCCTGGGAAATCATGTTTAGCCGTTGGTCCCGGTTATTCGTGGACCTTTGACAGTCGTTACGGGTCGTCAGAAGCCCGAAAGTCTGATAACCAGTCTTACCAAGGGGTATCGTATTACCCAGTAGCTGAGTTGTGTAGGTCAGATAGGCATTCGCTCCATGTAAAATAATGGTATTCCGCTGTATCTGGTTTGACTGGATGCTGACCCCAATATAGTTGGGAAAAGGTTAGGCAGATGATGATATTCTCCAGTATTGAGACGAACTATTACAATATTGGCTCGTGGTAATAGCTTGTCTATTGAAGCATGTACTGAAAAGTGTCGCTGCTCGTACAGGCTTATATCATTCATAAGACTGCATAATTTACTTCCCAATGAAAATTCATCCTAACCGTTTATAAATACACGAGTCAAATTCAATTAATCTAAATGTCAAATAACCTACATGTTATTAAGTTATCCATTGCGTGTTATACCCAAATGATTCGATACGTCTCGCGTAACACCTGTCGGGGACTTTCACCTCAAAAATCAAGTTTGGATACAAGACGAAACAAGAAATCTGTTATACAACTCACTTGGGCGTAAAGAAGCTGATTATTGATCTGTACATTCTTTTGAAGTTAGTGGTATTTTGTTAAATTGGGAAAGTGAACCGAGATCATCAAAAGCAACATTTTAACTGTAATTTTAGTAAAGAGGATAAACATAATATATACTCTGGATAAACTTCTTACACTAGAGAAACTGACAAACAGTTAAAATAATAATGTAACAACCTAACCTAAGGGCCCCCAGTTAGATGGACGGACGACCTAAAGAAGGTGGCTGGGGTAGACTGGATGCGGAAGGCGGAGGACAGGGTGTTGTGGCGCAGTCTGGGAGAGGCCTATGTCCAGCAGTGGACTGCTATAGGCTGAGTTGATTGAACCTAAGGGCTGATTATACCAAAGTCAGATATTCTTTATTCGTGGAATAAAATTGACGTCTGACAATTCTATTATGGAAAAACTCAAAAATTCAAAATTTATTCTCAGGATAAGACTTGTTCAAGTATAACAGTTTGGTGGAATGCGCCCTTAAAGTATTAACTAACTAAAATATGGCGTCTAAAAATTCCTCCGCATCGCTGTTGACTGGCAATATACCCAAGAGATTGGCAGCATTGCCACGTTGTATGGCAATGCTTAGCCTCTGGCCAAGGTAAAAGCCAGCCCTTGGGTCACGGGAAGTGTTAACAAACAAAGCACCATTTGATTTTGATGATGTCACAAGAAATGCCAAAGCAAAAGGTGGAAGTGCGTGTCTCGAAATTAACATTGCGGATACACCTACTTAAGCTTTTGAATTTTCATTATAGAACATTCTAGAAATGACAAATATAAGATACTTACGTTATATCCATGAATTATTTTGCTCGTAATTTTGTGTTCACAGCATTAAATTATTGACTTCTAACGGTTTAGTAAAGATTTTGAATGGTGCTGTTTTGTGGAACGAAACTGAAAGTGATTTAAAGTTTGGCGTTGGTCTACTTTGAGTTCATTCATACTAATTTAGCAAATAAAAAATTGATTGTGGGAGAAAATATTGACTTCTATATGATTCAACATTTCAAAGAAAAGGTTGACGTAATATCATAAAAGCAAGACCACAAAAGAGCCTCTCACTTATAAATAAATCTACATTAAGAGATCTAGATACAAGAACTGTCCAACGAATAATAAGTCCGTCAGTTTGTCTGATCACCCGTCACTAGAACTCACGAACCGGCAAGGCCAATTGTGATTGGTTACTTCAAAATATTTTGAATGCAAAAAACGTAATGTTACTAGCATAAAGCACAGCGCAGAAATGAAATATTGAAGCAAACACAAATTGCACGAGTTAATAAATAAATGGGGATCGGTAAAAATGACCAGTGAAATGTATTGAGAAAATTTTAATATTAATGATTCCGCTGTCCGGCATCGCGCCCCGTGACGCACAATTTTCTGTTAAGTCCGGGGCTGTCAGCGGGGACGCGGCTTGTTTATGACCCTGCTCACAAAAAATGGTCCACTCAAGTTTCTGTTGACTCTATTCACTTAACGTAAGCTGTGTTGGGTTTTTGAAACAGACCATAATAAAATGTAAGCAGTGCTCTGCTTACTAGATTTGTATTTATAAACAAAATATGAAAACAGAAAACTGGTTGAAAGTGTATTTGTTCATGTGTTAAGTCGATTTCTGATACAACTGCTTTATCAATTTCTACGAAATTTTGCAGGTTACATTATAAATAGACAAGTAATCTAACAGCAGTGTTTTTTGAGAGTCCTAATATTTTCATAATATTCAAACTCGAACTTTATGTGCGTAGCCGATTTAATGAAGGTCAACGAACCGTTTGGCACTCAACATACAAATAATTAAAATATAAACAATATAGTACGAAATACACCTCGAAGGACTAAAAACTATTGTTATTATTAGTTGTAGAGCTGATAGATACACTCAATTCATTGTAAAACAGTCAAAGTTCATCATATACGACGGGACCCAGCGGTTTTTTTTACGTAACATTTCTTTTCCAACAAAAAAGTATTTAGGATGTTATTTAATGCAAATATTATCTACAACGATGTAATAACTAGTTATAAATGGATATTCATCCACTTACCGTCGATTAAAACACAAAAAACCACAAAAAACACATTTTTTCTCGAGCACTCCAATTGCCATGATATCGTGTCATTTTAACTTTTTTTTTTTTTTTTCTATGTTGGCAGATGATATTTACGGTTTCAATGATTTTCGTGACTAGAATATCCATTGGACTATAGAGTGAAACCGCCCACAGACGATATTAGCCCTTATTTGGGAGTAATAATAGAGATTTAAACGGCGTGGATCAGCCGGGCCACTGGTGGCCCGCCGGGAGTTCTGTTCTGTTACATGTTTAGTTAAAGTGAAATCACTAATCAAATAAGTTAATGGGAGAGCCAAGCTTGGAGATAGTTTTAAAAGCCATGTTCAAGCAATCAGTAATCAACCAAGTTAATGGGAGAACTTCGAAATAGTTTATAGAACTCATGTGCAAAAATATTTGCAACAATGAAATATTTTATGGAAGCCGTAATATTGTATTGCTATACAAAAATATTAAACATTTAAAAAGAAGAGCTAATACAAAAACCAAACTTAACAAAACAGCAAAATGAAGAAACCAAAAAGAAACTTCGTAATCCTTAATATTTTTTTCCTTAAATCATTATAAAACCACTTGAGTCATTCATATTTCATCAGAATTGCCGCCTAAATTTTCACAAGTAATTCGCAAGAAAGTCAATAAAGAAGAAAGCTGACAGCACCATATTCGACATTAAATAACCATTGAGTGAATGGATCAGATAATATAATCATTCGGTCAGCGAGGTCATTCACTCGCATTCTGTTAACTTGAAACACCTGTGTTGTTGAATTATGAGAATAGAAATAGTTTTCAAATTTGGTAATGATTGTGAACCTTATGTTGACCTGAGGGGCCCGTGGCTAAATAATAACAGCCGCACAGGTCGATTGATCAGGTTAAGCTACACTTGCCGCAGTTGGTCTGTGGATGGGTGACCATCTTTACATACTGAGACCCCTCCGTGCCTCGGAAGGCACGTTTAGCAGTTGGTCCCGGCTGTCATTCGTAGATCTTTGACAGTCGTTACGGGTAGTCAGAAGCCCGAAAGTCTGACAACCAGTCTTATATAGGGGTATCGTATTATCCAGTAACTGGGTTGTGGAGGTCAGATAGGCAGTCGCTCCATGTAAAATACTGGTATTCAGCTGCATCCGGTTAGACTGGAAGCCGACTCCAACATACATAGTTGAGAAAAGGCTAGGCAGATGATGATGTGAACCTTATGTTGACCTATGATGTAAGATAGGGATGAGACAGATTATGACAAAAGTGAACTACACCATTGTAGGGAGGAAGTGAAAACTATTCCCAAGACGTATATTTTTGGCAATGGATAGGCAAATCCGAAGTTTCGCAATAGATGTACACGGGCTTCAAAAGTATTTTTGTAGATCGCTATGCAAATACAAAATATGTATTCAAAAAGGCAGAATTACAGGCAATCACACATTTTTACTAAAATGTAACCTTACGCTTACACCAGCAAAATGAATGAATGATGAATCAACATAACATGTTGCCGATTCAGTTTATTTGCAAGTAGGTAAGTTTAGCAATTGTATGAGATTTCGGCGAAATTCTTGAGTCACGTTTAACAGCTTGTAGATTGTGATATTGTTTTCTATTGATAGGTATAAATCTAAACATGCATTAATTTCCGCTTTGACTTCAGGTGGAAACTAAAGTGGATCAGAATTACATTAAACGGTGGAGTCTTATGAGTCATGTTTAGATGGATACTTATTTGGTTTGCAAGATACAACATACTCGGATTCAAAACCTACTTTAACTTATTCTTTGAAATCTATACATAGATTTTTACACGGAAGTCTATTTATAGAATTATGCATATATTAAGTAAATATACACACATCAAAAGTGTCTACGGTTCAAGTACGTTTTAGAGTATAGCCGCAGTTGAGGATTATTATTTTAACTTTTATGAACGTTATTGATTCTTTTTAGTTAACTTCGCTATTTGAATGTGAAGAAATTTCTTTAAATTTTGATTAAAAATAGAAAATCAACTGTCAATAAGGATTCCTGTAAGTGTGTAATAGCGTTTTTACAACACCATTACAATATCTGCATCGGAACTGAAAAACATTGCATCGATATGGAGCGACGACATCGTTTGACACGAGAAGAGATGATGAGAGCTGTCGGAATGTTGCAAGCTGGTTCCAGGCAACGTAATGTGGCTGTCGCTCTTGGCACTACATAGAGCGTCATAAGCCGCCTCTGGACACACTATCATATTACGGGCAGCGTGGCCGAGCAACATGGAGGACGATCTCGCATCATCACTCGCAGACAGGACCGGCACAACCAAAATACAAGAACGTTTGAAATTTTGTCAGGAAGTTCATTCATATGGAGGGGGAACAATAATGGCTTGGGCAGGTATCTGGATCGGAAGAAGAACCGATCTCATTTGGATCAGAGGCAACCTCAGTGCTCAGATTTATGCGGATCAATTGTTTCAGACGCGATCATCCTTTTGCGAAGCCGGTTGGGTGACTTGTTTCGACTAATGCATGACAATGCACGTCCACACACGGCTAGAGTCGTAACACGCACTCTTGCCGATGCTCGCATCAACGTTCTGCCGGGGCCTACTCAATCGCCAGACCTCAACCCAATTGAGCATGCATGGGATATGCTCCAAAGAAGAGCTCTGCCGAGTATATATGCCGTGCATACCCCACAACCACTTTTTGACTTGTTAGAAAGAACGTGGGCGGCCATTCCTCAAAGTGATTTTGATGAACTGATTTTAAGCATGCCAAATCGCTGTGATTGTGTGATTTAGGTATGTCGATGGTGGAAACACAGATTATTAATTTGTATATCTTTATAATAAAAATAAAAGAAATCTCATTTTTGCCTTTTTCTTGCCATTAACTTGAGTTAATTTCCCACAATTTGCAAAAATTGCTATTATTTTTAATTTTGACAAAACATAGAGATAAATTGTTTACTTAAACATAGGAATTAAAGTAAGAAGCCAGTCTGGAAGACTACATTTGATAGATATTAATTTGATATTTTTTATAGTTAAAAATGTACTGGATCCCTAGACACGATTGATGTGTATAGATTTTGTAGCTACCTTTTAGTACATTTACAGTATTAGTAGGTATTTTATATTCATCCTCAAATTAGTCTAATCTTAAGAATGTGAAAACCACACTATACTTTACTATAAAAATATGTAGTTTACAACCATTAATGCAACTGTCGTCAAATTAGCATCGTTTACAAAAACAGCTCTCGATTATCGATAATCGAATGTACCCAAACACGGTCTCACTTAATACTTGCCACGGTAATTATCTTAACCAAAATGTCAGTTCACTAACCTTGGACACGGTCAACTTCGCTAAAATTGTGACCAATTTTCGCCTTAATTCCTTCGCAAGAAACTCTTCCGTGGCTAATAAGGAAATTATGGTGACAAAAACTGTGTTTAGTACACAAGGCACGAAACAAATGGGACTGTCTCTGACAACTACTTTCACTAAAGAATGAATAATAAAAATATTTCGTTCGCCGATGCGTAACGCTTGCTTGGTGGTCGGACAACAGACCAATAAAAATGTAAATAAGCGGAAGTTTTTTGTAGTAACATTGACAAGAAATTCTTGGTCTGTCAGCTGTTTGTTGTTCTACCTGTGGTTAGGTAGCTAGGTTGTTGGCAAGGACGGTTAAAAGCGGCATTGTTTCAACTATAGTGCTTAATTCCTTGATTGTTTCATCAAATACATTTGGAATATCTTGATTTTCAAGTTCATCTATGTACGTCGTAACCTTTCTCCTGTCATCTCTTTAGTATCTCATATTTTCTACTATGATAAAGATATCGTTTGATTTGATCTTATTTTATGGAATTCACCTAGAATCCTTGATTCTAACAGACGTGATTAACCGAATTTATTGGTGTTGTATGCTTTTAACATTTGAGTTTCTCCTCGTTCTGATTGACTTTCTATCTAAAAGTAATTGATAAGTGAATAATAATTATTAGTATTTTAAAGGCTGAATAAGCCATATTATGTTTGTATTTAAAATATTGCTTTCTTTACAGATTCACATTCCATTTTCCTACTTATTAAGTTTGCAAGGTTTTTCATTCATTTTTGTTCCTCTACGACGCACTTAGCCTGTTCAACAAATATTATACTGCATTTAGATCAATCTAACCTCTTGAATATAATGTCTGCAGACACAGTGTATATATCACAGACAATCCGCTAGTCACGATAGATCGTTAAACGGCATTGAACTTTCAATATGTCGAAAAAATCCGAGTCCATATTCATTGCTAATATCTGAACTCTCTTTTTTATTTCATATTATTATATCTAGTTTCTGTTGGTCATTTTGAAAATCTTTATCTTCAACATTACAAATGTATTTAATGTTAATAGCGAAATGATTATGAGTTTCGTTTTCTTTATTGTTGAGGTTAAACTTTTGTTTGAGGTAAACACAAGGATTATAATAATTGCGTTGCCCACCACCAACAGATTCCTGCGACCTTCACTAGAATGCCAACCTACCTTCTGGAAAGCCTACTAACACTTTTTTTTTCATCTCTCTACATATAATATAAGTATCCTTTTCTATTCTAACAATATCTTGATATACTTTTATTCATTTGTGTACCATTTGACACATTAAAAACCTGACCTTGGCTGAATATATTATTTAGTGAGTGATCATTGTACTAATGGTTAAGTAAAGAAATTGATGACTTAGCATTTCTCTTGCATGTTTTGAAGATGTTGTGCCGTATCGTTTTTATGCCGGTAACTGTATTATGACCGGGTTTTGGGTTCAAGTTTCGGAAACACGATTCGTTTGGTGCGTATTAGTCAGTGAGGTTATTATGATCAGATTTCTTCAGAATTCTTCTTTTTTTAATGTTAAGTAAAGAAATTCCTACACTTTTATAAAGAATTTAAAAAAAATATAGCTACTTGCAATACAATCAATTTATATAATTGAAGCATACTGTAAATTGTTGCAATTTTTTTGTTATTAACAAATATTTAAATGTAAGGTGCAATTGTGTACGTATTCATCATTTCTTTTTACTCTTCCTTCCAATCTCAAATTAATCAAATTCTTGTCATGGTTCCTGTTTCATAAAAAAAAATAACAAATGACGATCGTTCTTCATACATAACAAACACGAGTAACCTTTCCATATATCCTTTCCCTTTTCTATCCCAACCTATAATTCAACTTTCAACCACCGGATCCCACACAAACAATAAGTTTAGCGCCATTGTTATAGCCCATGGCTACTGGCCATGAGACGGCTGTCGGTCGTTCAACCTGCAGGACTTTAAAGTCCTGCCACCGAATCAGTACCGGTTTCAACATCAATAAGTAATTACGGGAAGACGGTGGAAAAAACTGGATTTTGGACGAATGATGCTGGAGTTTTATTAATGCTTTTTATTTTGTGGGTAATCAGGATTATTATGATGGAGACTGATGTTATGTTGGTGATAATCACCAAGCAGAAGACAGCGCTGTGTTACTATGGGAAAAGTAAAAACGAAATTGAAATATTCAGGCGATTTAATGGGCTCGTCCACATTTATTAATTAGGTATTTCATCTTCAAATTTTTTTCTCTAGCTAAGCATAAAATACATATGTGTCCACTTCTTGTCAAAAAAATACCAAATATAATCTCAAAACTATGAGATAAGTTTCAATAAAACTGGGTTGAATAATCGCTCAAGCAAATGGCTTCATTTCAAAATAAATGATTGCGCGCAACCATAATGCGTAAACGGTGGTTAGTCCGTCAGATGGAATTACATAACAGAATAATTGCAATTTTCTAACACTGAAATGTTAATAATTTCGTGAGATGATCTAGGCTTTCGATGCATTATGAATTTATGATTAACGAATTGTTTTGCTTGTTAAGTAACGTGCTGTTTAAAATGTTCGGTTTGAGATATTGTGTGTTGTAGATATTATGTGACCAATATTCGTTTTTACTTCAGCCTCATTAGTCTTCTAAAGTAAACAGATTTTTTAAATGGAAAATCTTCTCACATTTTTTTTAAAGGAAGCCTGAAAGGTTTAAACATTAAAACTAAGTTTCATAATATGAAATTGATACGTTTAATGCCTTAAATGGTTTTATAGAATTTGCCGAATGGTAGGTCAAGTCCATCCAAATAGTACTACTACTCACAAACAACTCCCACGCTAAAAGAAATTCAGATAAAATGGCGAGAAAGGACATAAACACATTCTTAGAAGCAATAAACCTAGAAACGAAACAAACAATTCATGCGTTTATACTCGCAGCTCCAATAAACAGGTGTGGCATTTTCTCATCCTACCATTGCCTAACATATCACAGACTTTGGAAAACACGACAATGGCAAAGGGTGTGGCCAAAATCGAAAAATTTTAACAATCTCACAACCCAGTCAACTGTAAACACTCAGTGAAATTCCGTATATAAGGTCCCATTAAAATAGTTGGACAAATTTTAATACAGCGTTCAGTACGTCTAACCAAAGATATCCAAGCAAAAAAAACAATGATTAAAGTGATTTTATTTTGATCGAAAATAATAAATTGTTCGGCACCACCAAGCCGGCACTCTAGAATAAACCCATCCTTATGGGTAAGTACTTGCACTCGGGCGGCCAGTACTGTTAGGGCCGACACATATGGCGAGGTGTCAAACAAAAATCAACATTGTGAGCCTTAAAATAAAGTCGAAAATAAATAACCTAAGACGCGCAATTTGAAAACAGGCTAATATTGGGGGTGAATAAACTTTCCTTGAACACATGATTATGAACCGTCTAGGTACGAAAAGAAAAGATTCTAATTTCCCATCACACTTTACCAGGCTTTGGACTGTCTAATTGCGTGCTGAACTGTTATCAAAGTATTAAAGCAAATGCAGAAAGTTGTAAACAAACAAGCGCGCAGTGGATACAATGTAGTGTTATGAATCTTTTTTATTTATTTAAAGTTCGATAACAGTAAAACACTGAATCAGTCATGGTTAAAAATTAGAATCAGCCCTATTTACAATAATTAATATAAATACTACTTACTCTACGACGATAGGTGGATAGGTACGTAATTACATTCATTGTTGAACGTGCCTACCGTTTTGAGCGATGCACTTGCGAGCGCGTTTAATTTCTTTGCACTATTAAAAGAGTGTCACTTTCACTTTTTATTGTTTCAAATGCGAGGGTGATTCGCGTACATAGCTCATTCACGCTGGCTATTAAGTGTCCATTTTCACCGTACAATAAATCTTTAGCACGACCCCAGAAATAAAAATCAAGCGGAGTCAAGTCCAGGCTCCTAGCAGGCCACGGGACAGGACCACCCCGACCAATCCACCGGTCTCCGAACCGAGAATTGAGATAGTCTCTTACGTTTCCAGCGAAGTGTGCTGGCGCGCCATCATGCTGGAAGTAGAGGTCACGCCAGACTACCAGGGGTACATCTTCTAACATTGTTTCAACATCGTTACGTAACAAGTCTATGTACGTATTATTGTTTAAACGGTTAAGAAACAGGCCCTAAAACTTTATTGTCTAGCACTCCTACCCACACATTTACACTAAACCGTGTTTGGTAATAATCCGGTCTCACTTTATTTGGGTTAATAGTTGTCCAGTAATGGGAATTATGTATGTTAAATAACCCAACACGTGTAAAAGTACATTCATCAGTCCAGAGAATGTGACGTTGGGGTTGTTGCAGTAGCCACCTACAAAATGTTAATTTGTTCAGTTCTTGCACACGAGTGCAATGATATGGGTGGTGGCCTTTATCACGAAGGAGCTTCTTCCACACGTAAAAATCGCTGACGTTGAATACACGACCGGCATCGGCAGTGCTCGCCGTGGGGTGTATTCTAAAGAAATCTAAAACGTCTTCTTCAAGGCGCACCGGATAGCGCGGTCTTCCTGCGTCAACCGCTGGTGGCATGAAGGTGCCACATTCACGATGGCGCTGTACTGCTCTCAGGATTATGGTGAGGCTCGGCCGCCTTCCAAATCTTTCTTGATAAAGGATTTGGGCTTCTCGTAAGCTTTCGTTGCACTCACGATAACACAGGACCATTTCCAAGTATTCTTGGTTGCTGTACGCGTAATAAGGCATTGTTGTCGATTGTGATAACTACGTAACAACACACACGCAGACTTTCATGTAACATGTTCTGTTGGCTCGGTTGCGCGACGAAAACTGAAATGGCTTCATTGTCAATTTGTCATATTTTACGTCAGCGGCCCTTCGCCCCGGGCATCCCCGCGGTGAAGGGCTATGTTAGAGTGAGATGGCATGAGTTGAACAATGAAACCGGCGGGTGGTGACATGGCCACGTGCGCCTGGACCATTATTTCGTAGAATCAGAATTTATGAGATAGCAGACATGGATGTGTTTATGCATTGGGTAACCAAAATGTTTAGTGCATTTTCGCTAACTGATTTTTTTTTTTTTTAAAGTATCTAATGCATTTTTCTTATTTTTTTTTTTACCATTGTCCTTATTTTGGTGGTCTGAATGATTTGTAAAAGTTTGTCCACCTATTTTAATGGGACCTTATATACCACGCCATTGTTGTTTTAAACGTTTTCCGCATTTCATAACGGGTCCAATTAGAATAAAATGCATGCAAATTAAATATTAAAAGTAAAAAGGCTAGAGATCAGTTATGGTTAAGACGTAATAGTATTGCAAACATGAATTGAATTGGTTTACCGGATCTAATGCAAGGAATTTTTGCAACAGCCACATTGTTTGATGATTTCAATAAAATTAGGGACAATGAGGGTAGTGTGAAACTCGATGTTTGTAGAATAGCTAATTTGTACTATTAGATCAATTTAAATAACAAGGTTAGTATAGTTTTTTTAGTTAGAGAAATCATTTAAAAGCCAATGGCAAAAGAATCCTAGAAGAGATTTCGATACTCATATTTAACATTCAGTATAATATGTATACGAGTATCAATAACACTGAATGATGTCTAGAATCCCAGACATTATCTCAATCCCAACGTAATACATTATTCAGCAAGAACCAGCCTAGAAATCCTCGCAAGCCCAACAAAAGACAGTCAATGGATAGCTCCATAAAGGCAGGTGATGGTGATTATACCTCAAGGCGACGTACGCAATCAAGAACAATTTATTAAAGGTATCGGACGATCTTACTCTTGAGCTCCTGACTCCGTATAAGGCTTCGTTAGGAATCCGAAAATAAAAGCAAAGATTTAAAGATTCGCCTTACCGCTCTCCGAGGCGGTCGTTCCGGGAACCGAGAATGAAACTGGAAGACTGGACATGGCAGGTGATTTCGAAGAGACAGATGATAAATTACGCGTTTGGGATAATATTAATGAAAAAGGACACTCTGAAAAGGGCCTGGGGCTCAAATGATGGTTGGACACTATCGTAAGATTACAATAATAAATCATCAGTAAATTTTCATATAATGAGTGTTACTATCTTGTGTTAAAATCATATTAACCGGTCGAGCAACAATAAATACTATTCTATTCTGAACTGTATTCTAAACAAAAGCCTCAACTAGAGCATCCATTTCATTTGCATACTGCTCATCATCTAATTCATTTTCAACAGCATCTACTTCATTCTATTTTACTATGTCGATGTCAACGCACAAATCATTTTTCAATCCACTAACAGTTCTGCAATTACGTTTAATTCTGTCTTCGTTGACTGATTTAAATACTAGTTATGATGCAATAAGTCTTCCAAGTTCCTCTTCCGCATCTATAAAAGGTACCCTTTGCATACTAAGTGATTACCGGCCAATGAGCTCTGTTCTATGAGGATGAAAGAAAAGAGTAAAAACTAATGTATGAGCATTAAATGGAAATGTAACTTCCTCCTTTGTAGTAGCGGCTGAGAAAGATTTTCTCTCTGAAGCTTTTAGACAATAATAACCTTCCTGCCTCCTCTAGGCAACGTCCGCTTTAAACCATTTCTTGTCATTGTCTGTTGAAGTATTTAAATACATTGCTGTTTTTGACATATATCAGTTTATTACAAAAGCTTCAGAATCCTGTCAGCGTTATGCAGTCAACCCATTAATCAGGGATCCAATTATCACATTGGCATCTTCGGGCACAGCATATTTATGCATCGATGGCGTCAGACTCAAAGTTATTGCTTTTCGGAACCAGTTTGTGGTCGCGCGCACGTTTTGCACTAAAGGGATCGCGAGAGGACAATATCAAGGACAAAGGTTTGCTGAAACCGAAGACTTGTTTGAATTTTCTTGTATTATTCCGTGAGAAAGTTTGTTTTATTGAGATGGTAGAGTTGCAGTCGGAGAAATAATTACATTTCCTAGTCTTTAATTTTGATGAAGAACTCTTTCTTTTGTTAATTTTTATCTTTGCTAACAATCAAAGAAATATAAATATCAACGTCAAAACACGCCTTGTTTTCAAGAAATACATGAGTCGCATACGATACTCGGTGATCGAATCTTGACCTTTAGATTCTGGTTGTAATAATTTATTTTACAACTTTGACCTCTAGCCACCGGACCAACTCTGTGATTTCTAATGCAAATTCTACGTGGTAATACTCATCTACTAGGTTATCCTGATTACTGTTATACTGAAGTACCCCCTATATCTGTGTCAGTATCTGGATATGTGAATTCATTCATATCAACATCAGAGTTCGGGCAATTACTGTACTCTTAAGAACTATTCTCATCTCAGCCTCAACCTGTCAAAAATACAATCAATTTACCTACCTTTTTGATATGTTTTTTAAAATTGATTGCGCCGAGATAAAATTGCGATTCGAGCAATTGAGATTCGATTGGATTTGAACGTTTTTAAATACGAGAATATTGGCCTTCAGTTATCCAGATTCGATTGTCACAACGTCTGTCTTTTGTTTTGCTTACTTAAAAGTAGTACTATTTTTAACTGTGTAGTATTCAAATAAGTTTCCATACTAAGTGCTATAATTATTAGCAAGTCTGTCACTGCGGCTAAACGTGTTGATGAACTCAGCCTTTGTTTGTGCGCGCACGCAGCGCTGTATCCGCCATCGTTTTATTTATTTTAAAGCTCTGAATGTTAATCAGATTCTGATGTGGTTTGCTTTTGTCAATTACAGTAATGCAAACGTAATGAGTTTTGATTATGAGGCTTGGTAATAATGTTTTGTAAATTTCATTAACCTTTGGGATTTCCAAGAGAGATTTTGAAACTGAATACCGCTGAACTACAAGGCTAACTAAACGAAATACCTTTTCGGCGTTACCAAGAAATTAGTTTCCGTGTGTGGGTTGTATTGGGCCAAAGAAACGATAAATAGACTGTTTGAATGATGATATGGTTAGAAAGGGGGGTTACTACCGAGATGACGACTAATATGGAAGTATGGAAGAAAAAGCCATGTTGCGCCGACCCCACATAAATTGGGGTAAAGGCAGGAAAATGATAATATGTGGGTGCTTTTTTAAATGTATCTATGAAAAATAAGTATGATTCTAATAATAATGTTGTTGGCCTTTTAATACTAGATCATCATCTGCCAAGCCTTTTCCCAACTATGTTGGGGTCGGCTTCCAGTCTAACCGGATGCAGCTGAATACCATTATTTTACATGGAGCGACTGCTTATCTGACCTCCACAACCCAGTTACTGGGTAATACGATACCCCTTGGTAAGACTGGTTGTCAGACTTTCGGGCTTCTGACTACCCGTAACGACTGTCAAAGATCCACGAATGACAGCCGGGCCCAACGGCTTAACGTGCTTTCCGAGGCACGGAGGGGCCTCGGTATGTAAAGATGGTCACCCATTCACAGGCCAACCGTGGCAGGCGTAACTTAACCTGATCGATCGACCTTGTGCGGCTGTTATTATTTAGCCACAGGCCCCTTTTTCAATTCTAGATGATTAGAGGATTATTTTAGTCAAATTTAAATCTGATGTAAATTGTGAAACTTAGAATCCAGCTTTTAATTTACAACTAGAACCGCATTGCAGTGAACGACATCTGAGATGATTTTCTCAACACAAAATGGTGTGTTGCAGTGCAGACATATCATTTTAAATCTAGATGATATCTGATCTCACATTACCCTAGATTTTATCAGTGCAAAGTAATGACAAGTGCTTTCTTGTAATCTGTTTCTTTGGTATTAAGTATTAGTCAGCAAAAACGTGTCATTTTCCCTCGTGATTTGAAATTATTTTATTTCAGGCTGCAGTTACTTACATGTTGGTTCGTGGAATGCCAGGTTGCTTAAACGAGGTTGAGTTACACTTTGAAATTATACATTGAGCCTTACGACACATCAAAAATATGTGACACATTATTCTGTAATGTTCAACAAAATTTTCAGTAGTTATATATGGCTATATAATTAGGACATGTCGGTTTCCTCACGATATTTTGCTACACAGTTTTGAGGGTAGTGGTGATGAAATAATTTACACAAATTAAAGCACCTGTCAGTCTAGAACCAAAATTCGAAGACATGTGACATCTGCCAACCCGCATTGAGCTCGCGTGGTGGATTACGGCCCAATCCCTCTCATCGAGAGGAGGCCTAAGTCCCAGCAGTGGGAACGTTAAATGCTGATTATGTTATGTATCTACAACGTGTAACGTTAAATGCGCAAAACCTGAAAATACTTTGATCAGAATAACGAACAGAATTAATTGAACCACTTTGTAATATAGGTCACATTTTTCAAAAAATCATCATTAAAACGTTGCCGTGTCTATTTATTATTAGGTCAAGCAAGCCAATGTCAGCGCGGCGCAGCGGCCCGGTGAGGGCCGGGACACATAAACACGATACGACGCGGCATCGTTTCGTCCACGGAGTAAAATCATATACCATCCAGTCCATCAAATACCATCATATACGTCGTAGCACGACGCGACGTCGTATCGTGTTTATGTGTCCCGGCCCTGATGACTCCTCACTCGGTAAAGCGTCGTCGCAGACTCAAGAAACGATCAGAATGGCCAGTAAAACTAAAACAGCAAATAAAACCTTTACAATTTTTTAATAACTTATTTTCTCTCTGAAATAGGTCAATCAAATAAAAAATCAGTTGGGGTGTCTGAGGTTTTGCGCATTTAACGTTACACGTTGTATATTTTATCTGGGAAGTTACTATTAGAGTGTTGTGTATTTATTAAAAATTATTATACAACATTATTTTTAGTATACTTACTGCAAACCTGAATATAGTTTGTTCAGAATAAGTAACTGAATCGATTCCAATAATTTTTACACCATGTTATTTTTTCGCCCAAAAATATTTAAAAATGGTAACATGTTGGACACCGAGGTACGAGTAAGTACATATCCGCAATCATATGCGCACAACACAGGTCACAGCGGGTCAGCCGGCGGCGCGTGTTAAGTGGTAACCAACTTTTTGTACGGACAATCAGGTAACATAGATAACATAGCTTATAACTTCGTGATTTTTCAAGATACATTTTTGAAATTTTGTACTTAGATTCTTTACATAAAAATACTAGACACGTGTTTCGGGTTTGCCATATACTAAAAATAATGTTATATATACAACGTGTAACGTTAAATGCGCAAAACCTGAACATCGTTTAATCAGAATAACGAGCAGAGTTAATTGAACCACTTTTTAATATAAGGTCACATGTTTTTAAAAATCTTCACTAAAAACGTTGCCGTGTCTATTTATTAATGGGTCAAGCAAGCCAATGACAGCGCGGCGCAGCGGCTCGGTGACGACTCCTCCCTCGATAAAGCGTCGTCGCAGACGCATGAAACGATCAGAATGGCCAGTAAAACTAAAACAGCACATAAAACCTTTACAATTTTTTTAATGACTTATTTTCTCTCTGAAATAGGTCAATTGAATTAAAAATTAGTTGAGGTGTCTGAGGTTTTGCGCATTTAACGTTACACGTTGTATATGTATAGATACCTACATACTAATTTAATCTATACTCTATACTTATAATATTTTTTATGAATAATGTTTTTTATGTTTGTTTATTTGAACGCACTAATCTCTGGAACTATCAGTCAGATTTGAAAAAATATTTTTGCATTTGGAATTTTTGAGGAATGCTCAAAGCTATTTACCGTCACAATAGGAATTGCAGCCGAGCAAAAATTAAAAATCCATAAAGACCGCTCAGTCAGAATAGATGTTAGATCGCGGGCAGGCGATGAGATGCGAAGAGGGGGAAACAAGAGTTGTTACTTGGACGAAATTGTGGGCAGAAGCTAGTACATAAGAGGTAGTTGCTGAAAATAGAGGTAGTTGTTGAAAATCAGTGCTGTTGACGATAAGTTCGGCCGAACTCACAGCATTTTGCTGAGCAACGACCTGTTCTTGCACAGATGCGACGCACGCAAGGAACATATTTAAGATTGTTTGTTACAAAAGTAGTTATTTTCCAGTTTGTATTCATTGTTGTTGTTTTGTTGTCATCTGCCTGTCTCGCGGGCGCATATAGCTTGATAAATGTATGTATTGTCAAATGTCAATGTCAATGTAATGTTTGTTGTCTTTGGTACCTGGCCCTGGCATCAAGCTATTGGACAAAATTGTCAATATTTTGTATGCTTGAGTACGAGGCTTTTCACTACTTTGTATATTCGGTGTCTTTTTAAACTTTTTATTATTATTTAATTTTTTTATTTGTAACGTGCGTTTTGTTTGCGCAGAATAAACGTTTTTTTTTCTTTCTCCTTTTCTTTTCACAATAAATAACATACCAAGAACAAAATTCAACTGTTTCAGGCAGAACAAATCACCGATACCGTCATCCACCAAATCCTATAAATAACTTCCAATAAATTACACAGAGAGGTAAGTGTAAGTTATACTTAGTACGTATATATTATGCATCTTTGGTTTCACCTCACACATTGAAAGTACCACGACCGGTGCATGAACCCATAATACCGTTTCGAAGTAAACTTTTTCATAAGATTATTCAAATTATTGTCGTTATACTCGTACGACTTTCGACGCGTGAGAGTCGATTCGAGAGGACAGTATGTGGACTAGGTTTTGTGCGTGACTCTGTCTATAAGAAAATTATGTGTTTTATTTTAGTATTGGTGCGTGTCTGTGTGTATTCATTTGTGGAAATTGTGTGATCGTAAAATCGATAATTTGACACGGAATAATTTAAGTAGGTAGGTAGAGTAAATTGGTTGTGCATACTTATAACAAATTGGCTGTATGCATTTCTCTGTGGCTCGTGTATCTAATGTTTAGGTTAGGTACATTATTGTGAAGATTCGAATAAAACGAACGGCACGGCACGGTTGGCGCAGTGGTTAAGCGATTGACTGCTGCGCTGCGTGTCGCGGGTTCGATTCCCGCACGGAACAAATATTCGTATAAATAAATGATAATGATAAATGATAAATGATTTATTTTCTGTAAGTAGGTTTGTACAAACACTTTTACATGTCAATCATATTTTTTTTAAACTAGATGAGGTCGGCGTTTCCTATCTGACTACTCTGAGAAGAAAGGCCGAAACAAACTCAGAGGTCACAGTCTCTTTTAAAGTCCAGACATAATCTTGGTCAGATCATGTGAAGACCATGTAGATTGGTGTCTGAAATGGTCTTTTGAGTAAAGAACCACACAGATTGAGCGGACCTGTCCAGTCAGTGCACGCATTTGTCAAAAATCGTGCAGCTCAACTCAGAACTTGAGGAGCCTTACGATTCGACGAACAATACCAATGAAAGGACATTTGGGTAGGCCGCATAAATTACAAGTATGACCTACAAGTAGTTGTTCCGGATCTGGCTGTTTGTGTATGTGACTTTAAATGTTTGTGAATGCACCCACAATGGAAGGAGAAATCCCTAGTGGGGTAACGATTTTTAAAAAGAAAAAAAAATAGTTAACAAATTAAAAATGTTATGTACCTGCCTGACTACTATAAATCTCAATAATTGTTCCAGTTTTCAATGTAACAGTTTCAGTCAAAGAGAAAATTCTCGAAGTAAATATTCGGCGACTCGTATCTTGATTTGCCTCGTAACTTGTAACATAGTAGTTACTACGAGTATAAGCAGTTTTCACTATTTCTTTACCGTCATTCCTAACATCAACGCAAGCAATAAACCATCTACTAAAGATGCCATTTTCGCCTCCTACATAATCTGTCATCGTAACTGCTAACATAGCGATGGTAACTGCCATAACTGCGCAAGAGTATGTGCTCCGACGCATCGTATCGACACATTACCACCTAATCGCCTAAGTTGGCTACAGATTTGCGCGATTTTTGACGATCGTCATTACAGTTTAAAATATGTATTTCTCATAAGAATTACAACAGTTACTTTACATTTTGAAATAAATTGTCCCAGTAGCCAAACGAAGAAAAATTTACCGAACCGTCTCACGAACCGTGATAGTTAGAGAGTTGAAAATTTCACAGCCGGTCGATTCTGTAAAAATCTCACCGTGAAATCATAAGTGAAGTGAGCAATTAATAGTGTTCATCAATAGCGAATGACAGCTCACTCCACGCTCACTTCACCCAAGCTTTCACGGTGAGATGGTTACAGAATCGCACGGCAGATGATGTATTTTTGTTGCCGCTATAACAAAAAATACTAAAAAGCAGAATAAAATAAATTTTATATTTAAGGGGGCTCCCATACAACAAACGTGATTTTTATAGAAAATGGTATGGAACCATTCGTGCGCGAATCTGACTCGCACTTGGCCGATTTTGTTTTATCCAGCTTCGTCCGTCATCATCTATACATTTACTTGATTTTGTTTCATCACGAGTGTCGATCGTCAAAAATCGATCAAATCCGTAGGCACCTTTAAACACTAGTATGGAATATTTCCTAGGCACAAGGAAAGATTAGTAATAAAAAAAAATAAGTGTATTGAATTGCTTTTTTGGCTCATTGGTTCGATAGTGAATGCAATCTGGTTTTTTTTCGAGTTTCTTTGGCGAAATTATTTTTGTAAGAGTTTCTTTAACTAAAGTTAGATAGAAATTCAGTGTGTAATTTTAATAAGAATAATGAGAGCGGGCAACCACTGGCGGCACGGCACTGCAAGGGAATTTTATTGCGACGAATAAAAATATAACTTTTATGTATGACAGTAAAAGTGAAATTACAATGATTATGCCTAAGGAGGTCGTCGCATGCCTAAGTATACAGCAGCATCGTTGCCGTCAGTATGTCATTGCAAGTAATGATGCTGAAGGATCCCCTGCCGTGCCGTATCGTGCCGCCACAAGGCGCAGGCTTCCCTAAGATATTAGCTTACTATCATGATTGTGTGTAGCAATCTGTGTAAACTGGATGGCCTTCAATTGCATATTGTTAATAGACACCGTTTATATTAGTTGTACGTTTCCCGAACATAATACAAATAAAAAAAAGCATGCTCAATGTAGAATAGAGATTCAGCAATAAATTAGTTACTAGATGAAAATATTGCAAGGTATAAAGTAAGACATTTTGTTTTCAATTAACTCAAAAGACAGAGACATATTAATTATTATTCTAATGATTCGTAATACATCTAACTACATGCTAACATGCAACAGCGCAAAAAATAAACATGTAAAGTACGGTGTGAAAAATGGCGAATATAAGAGAAATAAACAGCCTCATGTATATACATGAATGAAATTAAATTACAGGCGTGTTGAAATATCTTCGGAAAAATAACGATATTTAGTAGATATTGAGTGGCTCAATATAATAATAGCCAATCAAATCAATTTTCATAATACTCGTATAACCTTTGTAAATGATTAACCTTCAATAATACGAAAATGAAGCCCCATTGCACGATGCAGATTTCTTTCTTATGGCACACAATAAAATTGCAGCAACAAATGATTTGTTATATATGTTATATAATGTTTAAACAGTGCAAATTTACCCACATAGCCCCAGGCAATCAAATTGCACCGTGTATATCAAGCGTAAGAAATGCTACAGCCATTTCAGCCTTCCAAAAGATTTCAAACTAGAATGTACTATTACTCATCTTTACAACAACATAAAAGAGAAAGAATGTCTACAATGTAACAAAAACAAACGAAAACAAAACACTAGCAGCGTAAGAGCAAAATTTAAAGCTTTTCTCTAATTCAGCGAAGTGAACAATTAAAACACGTTACACAACAAATTAACACATACATTACATAAACACTGATAATACTACAATTGACTACAGTTAGTCTATTTGTATACAGGTTGATTCATTGCGATGGGTTTGAATTTGAATGGAAAAGTCCGAAAGAGTTTGATAAACTGTTTCTTAGAAACCATGACGTCGAAAACTGCAGATAAAGATTTTCAATCATCAATATTGTTTATTGCCAAGGGGTATCGTTTTACACAGTAACTGGGTTGTAAAAGTCATATATGCAGTTGCTCTATATAAAATACTGGTATTCAGCTGCATCTGGTAAGACTGAAACCGACCCCAAAATTACTAGTAGATTCCCGAGTTGTCAGCGAGTTTTTTTTTTTTTTAATTCTGTGTAGTCTTTAACTGTAAACTAAAATCGACACGTAGTTGTTAAGATGAAATTTTTCTACCTCTAAGTGCTCATACACATGAGCGGTACGCATCAACGGCAAAAGCAACTGCACCTGTCGACATGCGTCGGCAGTAGTTGCCTCAGCCGTTGACGGAAAATACATACGTTTATTTGCGGTAAACATGACACAGAAAGAACACAAGCACAAATCAAGTTGGGCGGAAAATATGCATCGCATCCACGTAGGCAGACACAACACAACAGATCAGACGTCAACGAATCAGCCTGTATAATAAAGAAAGTGTTTAGGTATAGCTTTCAATGGGACAAGTGACAATAGACCTTTGGTCAAAGATATTACGTCACTGCGACAAAGAAACATTAGGTAAGTAACTATTTCGTCTCGTTGGACAAATGGACAATAGCATACTAAAGGGAATAGACAGTTTTTGGCATTTTATTTTTATACTAGTTGAATGAAGTTGGCAACTGGCATTTCAATCTTGATCTCAATTAAGAGTTGTCTATTGCCATGAGTTTGACAGTCTGTTTTATAAGATTTGCATTTAAAATTACGAAACTGATTTTTTATAAAGAACAAATAACATCATGACTGTACTCCGAAGGGTTTTGCAGAGGTGTATCTATAATACAGCTAGTTCACCAGGTTTATTTAAGTCCCTTGTAATAGGGGGCAAGCCCATTGTCACCAATGGGGCACAAATTCAGACTCCGGGCTGCTTATACTGAGAAATGTCAGATGGAAAAACCCAGTAGCACAGCCCCACCGATAGAGTTGGCAATTCGAGTAGGACCTTTAAACTCTAGTATACTTCGTAAGTAGCGATATAAAGTCTTTGATAGACATTGAATTATTGTTGTCTATACAACATGTAACGTTAAATGCGCAAAACCTCAGACACCCCAACTGATTTTTAATTCAATCGACCTATTTCAGAGAGAAAATATGTCATTAAAAAAAATTGTAAAGGTTTTATGTGCTGTTTTAGTTTTACTGGCCATTCTGATCGTTTCTTGCGTCTGCGACGACGCTTTATCGAGGGAGGAGTCGTCACCGAGCCGCTGCGCCGCGCTGACATTGGCTTGCTTGACCTATTAATAAATAGACACGGCAACGTTTTTGATGAAGATTTTTTGAAAAATGTGACCTATATTAAAAAGTGGTTCAATTAATTCTGCTCGTTATTCTGATCAAACTATTTTCAGGTTTTGCGCATTTAACGTTACACGTTGTATTTTCAGTAACACAATTGATGTCACAACAACAGTTGGCAATTCGAGTAGGACCTTTAAATCCTAGTATACTTCGTAAGTAGCATATAAAGTCTTTGATAGACATTGAATTGTTGTCTATATTTTCAGTAATACAATTGATGTCGTTAAACTGACAGACAAATATAATCTAAAACAATTCAAAAATAGACAGAAAAAAGACTAAACAATCATTATGTAAATATATGTATCCAGCTCTTTCAAAATATCACCTGAATGTACAAAAAATATCTTTTGAAACTCATACATAAATACATGGACATAAGATTTTCACTTTGTCAGTAATTATACTAATGTCTCTCGAGTATTCTATTTAATTCCAGACAGGTTAAATGTAACTAAAAGTACGAATTTACATACATAATTAATACTTAGAATAAAAATAAAAATGTAATTTTTAAATGTCAATTATTTCCAAGGCCTTTCTAACGAGTTGCTTAACGAAAGATGTCTCAACTCCTGTTTTGTGAACATGTGTTAAAAGTGGACGGAATATTAAATACATAACATTACAGGTAACACGTGTTAGAATGTCAGCAAAACGTTAAAGTCGGTTTTGTAAATACGACCTTTGTTTTGAAAGCGATACGGTATGTTGATCAGATCAAAGTGATAGGTGTCTGCAGGGTCGTTTGTGCTCGAATTTGTCACGTTGAACAGAGCTGCCGAATTAATAAGATAATGTTTTTATCTCTCTTTTGAAACGAAGTTCCTTAACGCGGCTTGTAGTAGGAGATCATCATCATCTGTCTAGCGTTTTCCCATGTTGGGGTCGGCTTCCAGTCTAACCGGATGCAGCTGAATACCAGTATTTCTTGTAGGAGATGACTAGTAGAAATCGTCACGTAAGAAAAAAAGCGTTGTGCCCCCTCCACGCGACTTTTTCTCTGTCTCTGTCTCTTTCTATTACCTATATACGAGTGTGTATGTGCGTGCAAGTATCGCGTAATCAACTTCGTTCCTAACAGGGGTTCCCCCGACCACACACGTCTTTTTTATTAATAAGAGTGGTTTTCAATATCAATTATAGACGATGACTTATGTTTTCTCCCAAAAATAAGATAAGTTTAGACATACAGAAAGTATTGTTCCGGATTTGGTTGTTTGTTTGAAATCAAATTACTTACCCATGTGAAAGAAGAAATTCCGAGTACGGAAGAGGCAGTGGTTATTATTATTAATATTATTATTTTAAATTATAATAATAATAATGTTTATTGATCCAAAAATATCAAATCACACACAAGTGCTAAACAAACTAGGAACCATAGGTACATAGTAAAGCCATGAACAACCATGAACTTGTGTAAAAAGTTGTTATGTATTCTAATCCATGGGTAATTGTATTTAGTTGAAACCTTAGAACCCCAAATTAGGCAAGGAATGCCTGTATTTTGGGGGCTGTTGATTCCTCCTAAATAACAATGTCTTACTTACACTAATTTACTAAATAGTATATTGTTATAGGTTGGATCTTAAACTAAATACTAGTGCTTTTATTTTACTTATTCTACACGGAGAGAGAATTCTTAGAAAAATTACCGTGCTCGTCATTATAAAGTGATTGAAAGTGACACCTACAGAAAATTTCCTAAGGGAGATTGGGAAAAATTCACTATTAGTCCAATAAAATTTTACTGTGCACCACAGAAATTTTTATCGTGCTAGCATGATAATTTTTCCATTACCACTCAAATGCACTCAGATTATGAGACAGCACAGTAATTTTTCTCTCCGTGTACTATAAGAAAAAAGAAAGAAAAAATAAATGAGTCGTTATAACAAAAAAAAAAAATAATAACAAAAGAGCAAATTGAATAATAACCTAACAATCTCTTAACTCATCACAATAAAATCATGATCAACTGCTTGTTCAGTATCAACAATGCATGCAAAATCAATGCTAATGAATCTTTCCTCATTACCCCAATACTTCACTTAAACACAACTTAATCAAACAAACTTGGCTTACACACTAACACCTATACACCTGTTTAGCCCCATTACATCCGGGTCAGTAGTCACACGTATACTGGAAGATATCCAACCATGTGGTGATGGCCTGAAGGATAAGACGGCATAAAGATAATTGTTAGTAATTATAATAATTATGAAAACGTGAATCACTAACTGTAGTTAACACGTAGTACAGCAGGCCGCATATCAGTGGTAGCTAAACCAGTATAACCTGGGCTCTTATTCTATTGAAACTACGTACCACGCCACAACAGTACAAGCTCAAAATGCTAGTAGTACTACCAATGTTCATCCTACAGTAGTTAAAGTCTTCACCTTTAGCAGTACTTATTTGATCTGGAGTTATTATTGTTTGCGGAATTTAATTTCAGTTAATATCTTTTTCTGTAGTATCGGAAGGGATCACATAATATCGCGAAGTGAGTTGGAGTTAAATCGAAATTCAATTGGTATCCCTTCAACTGTCAAGAAATCTTCTAGAGATCGGTAATTTTAGAGATCGAAATATAGTATTTGTCGCCAACTCTGCCATTAAGCAATGATATACTTGACAGTAAACAAACTTTGTAGCATTTAGTAGCAGAAGGCCAATTATTCTTGTAGTTAAAAACGTCCAAAATCTAGTCGATAGCGACTAGATTTTGACCGTTTTAAAATTAATTAATAATAATATATATCTAATATATTAAAATTATTATTATTATTATTATTTAAATACGTTTTCATCTCTGCGACAATCAACGTCAAAAACTTGTCAAAAATGCAGGGAAATTAGAGGTTTTTTGACAGATTGAGGCTGATATCAGACTCGTGAACGTTCTTAAAATTACGAAAACTGCCCCTCTGGTTTACAGCCTGTCCCATTCTTAGAGTGAGAAATTGTTTCCTGTCATCAAATTTTACTACCTCAGTTATTTAGCATATGCAAAATAGCAATTTAATAGTGTTTGCTATGTTAAACAGCGATTGCATATAGAAAATAGTAACAATAATATTTTAAACTTTCTTTAGTCGATAGATCACTGCAGAAATCTCCATTCCATTCCAAGGTTGCCTGGAAGAGATCGTAAAAAGCGATAAGGCCGCCCATTGTATGTTTTGTAGTAATAATTGTATTTTTTTTTTGTTATGTATTTTCTGGAGTACAATAAAGTATATATAAATAAATAAAATACCTGTGTACAAGTCTAGACTAACGCAGTCTTTTGTTTTTATTCAAAACACACGTACATATGCTTAGTCAGCAAGTATAACTTCGAACTAAGCTTACCATACTTTTATTATAAAAAAATAGCTGCACCCTGCGGTTTTGCCCACATAAGTCTCGATCCCGTAAGAATATTGAGATGAAAAGTATCCTATATCCTAATCCAGGTCACGGTCTACCCATGAGCCAAGTTTGATCCAAATCCATTTGGCCGTTTTAGCGTGAATGCGTAACAAAACACATAGAAAAAATCAAATCTTTTCTCTTTATGATATTAATATGGACTAACTGTTGTTCGCGACTTAGTCTGCGATCCAGGATGAAAAGTAGCATATGTCCTGCATGTGTCTACACATTTTCGGCTTCCTATCCCTTTCCAACCGAGTTGAAGTGATCGTGAGTTTCGACTTTACAAACTTCTGAGCACGATCGAGCGACTATCAAATTATTCCTGAACCTCACGTATGTGAGGATCTGACTACTGAAGACCAGTTTGCATGAGATTTTTTCCAGTATTTTTCCCAGGACCTCTGAACACTTTCCACAGGATTAATAAGTTTTTACTGATCTATGCGAAATTTTTACTCCCGGTTGCAAAGGGCTATCTGTTAAAGAGTGACCCAAAATTTCGCCACTTTTGTAAAAGTCATGAAGTTGGTCCATAAGTGGTTTGAACAATAGCTCATGATGACATTTTAAAGGATACAAAATTTCAAGTTGAGCATAGTTTTTATTTTCGATAGAAATGTACATACAAGTGAAATTTCTGCTGTGTTTCATTCGAGATTGCACATTGTTATTGATTTATATCACAAATCATTTCTGTTAAAGTTTTAAGGAAGTTCTTCTTTACTTCCGTGTATTTTTTTTTTATTCCTCGTTTGCAGTTTTTGCATTCCATAAGAAGTTTCACTTCTAACGCCCTTAGCTTTTGACTGGCGCAAACTTTTTTTTGTACTATATTTTTGGTAAAATCTAATAAAGGAATGGAACAGAACGAAGTTAAAAATGGTATTTCTTGTATATGTTGAGATTTTTTAGGTAACGCAAGTTATCACCGAGTATGTCGAATTCACCTTGAATAAATGAAACAACGACTCTAACTTGTCATATCTCAAAAACAGGAACTATGTTTAATTTTTAATATTACTTATTTTAAAATAACATAATAAACTATCATTTAAACCAGTTTTGAATACAATTCATGAGGTCCACAAAAGGGGTGAAGAATAGGGGATTTTTGGTTCACTCTTTCATAAAGATTCGTTCAGGAGTTTAGGCGTAAAAGAACAGACAGACAGAGTAACTTTCACATTTATAATATTAGTATGGGTGTTCAATAACACTTTGTTAACTAGGGTAAACCCCTTGATCTAAGGATCGTAATCGTAAATCATCACCCTCCGTTGTTCCACAGTCGGTTGATGCACGCAATTAATGATGCGCAACATCACAAAGCTTTTTATAGTACGTCTCATGAGGTCATTTCGATTGGTAGGAATTTAAATATCACGTTTTACCGCGGCGTATGATCTCAGCAGGAATATATTTAATTAAACATTTGTTTCCATCAACTTAAGTCCGATAACTAAATATTCATTGTTGGAAATAAAAATAAATAGAAATACCATACACATAAAAATGTGGGTACCTTTGTTTTAAGCTAGACTAATTACAGTGCGTACACAAGAAAATTGCAACCATGACAGTGAATTTTGTTGTAAAAAATTTCAAAACGAAGGTATCTCGAAATCGTAGTCACAAACAAGCAACAAGCGTGTGAATGCAGATAAGAGCCATCCACACAAAAAATAGACGAATGATACAATTAAGAGCAAATGATATCTTAAATATCTTACCAGAAAACGTGAGAAAACATCCGACCTTCTGGCATGGAACAATCAGCCGTTATTAATATACACTGTCTTCAAATGTCACAAGCACAGTTCACAATAACGGAACACAACGTACATGCAAAAAGTGGACGCGAAAAGAAATCAAACGATCGAACGCGATTGGCCCGGTGGTTAGAACGTTCGGATCCGAAATTCAAATTGGCCAATGAAGAGAGATCGCGCATGCGTACAGCAACGACGAACGCTTGTCGCGGACTGAGGTAGTTTCTCAAATGAGTGGTGGTTGACGAGCCTTCTCCATTCACACTGTCAAGTTAATTGTTTCTTTTATACACAATTTTCGACCTTATACTTCTTCTTAGAAGGTAAAATTTCCCTTGTGTGATTTTGGCGGTTAAGTCCATTTACACCAAAAAGAAACATATTGCCACCTCGGTCGCCTTCACATGCGCAGGAGTACACTCTTTGCAGTCTCGTTTTAATTTTCTTCGTACATTTTAAAATTTTATATAATGTAGAAAAAAGTGCCCGAAATGCTGGCTTACACAACGATTATATGAAAACTGTTACATAAAAAAAATGGTAAAAAAAACTTTAAGAATATTAAAATATTACATAAATATAATAAAACTTAGCATGTTTAAAAATATGAGTAAAGAAAGTTTTGTAGTCAATTCTTCTGTTTTTACATTAAATAAAAACTTGTTTAATATTTTTGTCGCTCGCGTTCATGTCTTTATAATAAACAACTAGTCAGCTAAAACGTTGTCAAGGTAACCGACTTATTAAAGCCACTTTATTCTACTTTATGCCTTAAGAGCCCCGTCATTAAGTCGCATTTACAGCGCACCTGAGGACTCACTAAATTACAAACAATGGTTACATTTTTCTTAATAAGGAATTTTCATATAATTAAAAATAATTAATGTGTGAAAGAAGTGCGTTTCATAATATTATTTAACTTTTTATATGGGGTTAAAACCCGCAGAAAAACATGAAACGGTTATGACTATTATAGTTAATGTTTGTTATCCAAGCAATGTCGTGCAAATTGTATAAAAATTATAATTAAAAATATTTTCTTACTTCACATTGTACTTTTGCAAGTATGAAATAATAAACGCAATAATCATCTTAATGCCTACATTGACGTATTAACTATTTATTATTATTAAATTGTTTTTCTAAAGGCTCGGTCCCACAAATATGCGGCACTGTGCGACAGCTTAGGGCCGTTTCCCGCGGCAAGATCCCGTTTTTTGAAGGTACGGTTTTTTTGCAGGATCCCGTTTAATAGTGTACGTGTTTAAATATACATATTCACACAAGCATCCCCTTTGCAGTATCCGGAAAACAGGATGCTTGTGCGAATATGTATATTTGAACACGTACACCACTAAACGCACACGCGGTAACGCTGGGACCTTGAAGACTGGTCATCAGCCTTTTTGTCTTCTGACTTCCCATAACGACTGTCAAAGATCCAAAAATGAGAGTCAGAACCAACGGCGTATGCTAACCTATCCACGGACTGACCGCGGCAAGCGTAGCTTAACCTGATCGTGATCCATCGACCTGTGCAGCTGTTATTATTTAGCCACGAGTCTCACGTAACTCGCAAAATTACAGTTTTTTTTTTTGTCAATCAGTCTGTGTTATTGATTACATCGTAGGTGTGCCTAGATAATAATCTATCCATATCTGTATACACCGTGTTCTCCACGTTATCCATAAACATTGGCAAATGCTTCTATAGCTCTTACAAATAGAATCTAACAAAAAAATTAGTACTCAAAAAGCTTCGTTACAAATATATTTGTAATTTCATTAAATTATTCTAATTGAACTATGCAGTAAGAAAGGGTCTTAACTTAGTTTTAATAAGTTTCAGCCCGCCAAATCTTATAAATGAAAATACGACGTTGCCAATTCGGATAAAGAAGGCATATAATAATAATAATAATAATAATAAATCCCTGGACATTTCACACAGCACCATTTGTCCCAAGCTAAGCAACCTAATGCTTGTGTTATGGTAACAAGATGGCTGATAAACTACTTATATACAATTTTTTTTTTTTTTTTTTTTTTTTTTTTTTTAAATACATACATATTATAGATAGAAAAACACCCAGACTCGGAACAAATACATGTAGGTCATACAAATATTTGTTCCGTGCGGGAATCGATATATACAACGTGTCCCAGAAATCAACGTCAAGCCGAAAACGGGCAATAGGCCAAGTCGTGACAGCTATTAGAAAAATATAAAAAAAAATCTTGGTCATGTATTTTTCGAATTATAAGCATTCAAAAATAAATCTCAAAAAGTGACACCCTGTGATGGTTTTTCAAGTCCTGTGACTACATTATTAACATTTCGGTAGTTTTTTTCTCTGTGATGTAACCATGAATAACCCTTCTGTAAATTACAGTTAAAAGTAAAACGTAACTGCCTCAGTTCTAAATTAAATGTTAGATTTTTGCCCAATATTGAATTCAAAATAATGACATCACCCAACTTTAACCGACTGTACTGAAAAAAAATCTACTACACTATTTTGGCAAGTAACTTTAAAAGATGGCGCGTTTAGTCAGGATTCCAAAATGGTATAACACATACTAATTGCTACTTCTTAATTGAGAAAAAACATTTTTTTTTTATGAAGCCGTATTTCATAAAAGTTCGATTGAGACGAAGAGTGACGTTATTTTGACTAGTGTGAGCGAGAAAGATTCATTTTAGCTAATGTGAGGTGACGCTACTTTGACAAGTGGGAGCGAGATAGATAGTGACGCTACTTTTATCTAACTAAGAGGGAGACGGATTGACACATCATTTCATATGTGTGAGTGAAACAGATAGAGACGCTACTCTGGCTAAACAGGGATGCGTCGGCAAATTGTGCAATACTGCAGTACGTTACGCTCTTTCGTTGACTGCACATCTTTTTGTATTCGTATTGACTTCGTACTTACAACTGTGGCTTTGTTTATTGGACTTGATTTGCATTGTAATTTGGATTTATCTGCACCGTTTCTGACAACCCCGGACTTGTTTTAATCGCAACCCCGTGTTTGTGTAGTGTTTTATCATGCCATCTCGATACACCGCACAGGAATACGCCAACATGCATCTCATTTATGGAGAATGCTTATGCAACGCCAATGCCGCAGCAAGAGTGTATCGTGAGAGATACCCGAATGCTGAGCGTCATCCCGATCATCGAGTATTTATTAATGTGCATCGGTCATTATCAGAGGGTCGATTTCCTAGCCAAATGGTTAGCGAGGGAAGACCCGTTATGCCCTACGAAGCCGAAGTCTTGCAAGCAGTTGAAGAAGACTGAAGTATCTCAGTACGTGGAATTGAACAGAGCATAGGAGTCCCCAAAAGTACTGCACATCGTATTTTAAAAAAGAACGAGTTTCACCCATACCATGTACGACGAGTACAAAGTCTGCTACCCCGAGACTACCCAGAGAGAGTACGATTTTGTCGAACGATGTTGCAGAGGCACCGAGAGGTCCCGCGATTCTTTGAAAAAATTCTATGGTCCGATGAATCAACATTTAAAAAGGACGGTTACATGAACCTCCACAATTTGCACGAATGGCACGTGGAAAATCCAAATTTGATGCGGGAAGATAGATCTCAGTACCAGTTTAAAGTAAATATGTGGACGGGAATTTTGAATGGTAAAGTTATTGGTCCAATCGAGCTGCCGGAGAATTTAAATGCCCAGGGTTATTTGAACTTCTTACAGAACCAATTACCAGAATTATTGGAAGAAGTGCCACTGAACATTTACGGCAGCATGTGGTATCAACAAGATGGCTGCCCAGCGCATTATGCTCTCACTGTACGAGAGTTTCTCAATCGAGAATACCCCGATAGGTGGATTGGGCGGGGTGGTACAATTTCGTGGCCTGCCCGTTCACCCGATTTAAACCCCATAGATTTTTTTTACTGGGGTACGATAAAGGATAAAGTGTACTCTAAACCAATTCAAGATTTAGACGAGCTGCGCCAAAGAATTGCAGAAGCCGCTGAATACATCAACTCAAGAAGATACGCCCGTCTTATTACGCGATCATTTTTAAAGAGATGTAGAACTTGCATTGCAGCTGAAGGAAAACAGTTTGAACATTTGTTATAAAACTTCGTAAATCTGATTTAATAAAAATTATAATAAAAGAAATCCAACGACTGAATTTTATTTCAAATGCACCTAAAACCAACAATGTACTTTTTTTCCTCAATTAAGAAGTAGCAATTAGTATGTGTTATACCATTTTGGAATCCTGACTAAACGCGCCATCTTTTAAAGTTACTTGCCAAAATAGTGTAGTAGATTTTTTTTTCAGTACAGTCGGTTAAAGTTGGGTGATGTCATTATTTTGAATTCAATATTGGGCAAAAATCTAACATTTAATTTAAAACTGAGGCAGTTACGTTTTAACTTTTAACTGTAATTTACAGAAGGGTTATTCATGGTTAGATCACAGAGAAAAAACTACCGAAATGTTAATAATGTAGTCACAGGACTTGAAAAATCATCACAGGGTGTCACTTTTTGAGATTTATTTTTGAATGCTTATAATTCGAAAAGTACATGACCAAGATTTTTTTTTATATTTTTCTAATAGCTGTCACGACTTGGCCTATTGCCCGTTTTCGGCTTGACGTTGATTTCTGGGACACGTTGTATATCGGGTGATTTACGTCAAGGTATTTAGTCTGTATGAAAATTAACAAAATAATAATCATTAATGTGTTCATAATGAAAAATGCTTTTTTCCGTGGTCTGCACATCTGGTGGAAGTTTATGTATATCGTCCGGAACACGGTGTATTTCCAGTTACATTCTTCCTGGTTTTTTTTAAATAAATTTATCTCTGGCATATATAAATTTATCGCTGTTTATATTTATATTTAAAATATTTATTCGTCAATACACATTTTGAGATTGCACCTACTGCTCTTTGTCTCTGCATCACCCAAAGGTTGACTGGTAGAAAATGGCTATGGCATTTAGTCCGCCTCTGTACATGTATGTGCTTGAAGTATTAAATAAATAAATAAATACAGCGTGTAACGGAAGGGGGGTATCAACCCTGAAGGAGGTGAATGTGCTCATGAAACTCAACAACTTTCCCCAAAGAACATAGGTCGAAATATGAAAAAAAAATTTGGCCCTCCTTTACAAAACTGACTACCAGCTGATTGATTTACTATGGGAGGGCCAAATTTTTTTTTCATATTTCGACTTATGTTCTTTGGGGAAAGTTGTTGAGTTTCATGAGCACATTCACCTCCTTCAGGGTTGATACCCCCCTTCCGTTACACGCTGTATATTTTACTAGCTTCTGCCCGCAAATTCGTCCGCGTTTCTTGTTCCCCCGACCCACGCGTAGCATCGCATCGCTTGCTCGCGCTATTACGTCTTTTTCACTTAGCGTTCTTTCTTGCTTTTTTTTCTTTTTGCTCGGCTCGTAAGGATCTTAGCGGGAAGTGATCTCTCAACGAGAATTGGGCTATCAAATGCAAAAATAATTTTCAAATCCGACTAGTACTTTCAGAGATTACCGCGTTCAAACAATCTAAGAAACTCTTCAGCTTTATTATTCGTGTAAATAAATTAGTTCACAGAGAGAAAATTCTTAGAAAAATTACTGTGCTCGTCACTGTAAAGTGAGTGCAAGTGACATCTACAGAAAATTTTCTGAATGAGATTCAGAAAAATTCACTATTTGTCCAATAAATTTTACTGTACAGCATGAGAATTTTTACTGTGCTATCATGGTAATTTTTCCATTACCACTCAAATGCACTCAGATTATGAGACAGCACAGTAGTTATTCCAAGATTTTTCTCTCCGTGTATGGATGTAGCCCTAACATAGCGATGAACTGTAAAAGGAACTAGTATTTAGGTTCAACAAAGCGTAATGATGGTTCACATTGACCAAGTTAAACCCTTTTGATACTTTAGTTATGTTTAAGCTATGTACACTAGCTTCTGCCCCTGACTCACCGCGTCGCTGTGGTCGCTCGTCCGCGCTTACTTTATGGCTTTTTTCTTTTTGCTTGACTGCTAAGGGTTCTAGTGTAATGTTGAGTAGCCTATAGTCTTCCACAAGAATTTAGCTATCAAATACTAAAATAATTTTTCAAATCCGACTAGTACTTCCACAGATGAGGGGCCCGTGGCTAAGTAATAACAGCCGCACAGGTTGATTGATCAAGTTAAGCTACTTTTGCCGCGGTTGGTCAGTGGATGGGTAACCATCTTTACATACCGAGACCCCTCCGTGCCTCGGAAAGCACGTTAAGCCGTTGGTCCCGGCTGTCATTCTTGTATCTTTGACAGTCGTTACGGGTAGTCAGAAGCCCGGAAGTCTGACAACCAGTCTTACCAAGGGGTATCGTATTACCCAGTAACTGGGTTGTGGAGGTCAGATAGGCAGTCGCTCCATGTAAAATACTGGTATTCAGCTGTAAATGATAAATGATAAATGATTTATTTTCTGTAAGTAGGTTTGTACAAACACTTTTACATGTCAATAAATGTATCTGGTTAGACTGGAAGCCGACCCCAACGTAGTTGAGAAAAGGCTAGGCAGATGATGATGACTAGTAGTTCCAAAGATGAAATAAGAAACAGTAAAGTATATACGTCTACATATAACCTCACAGGATGGCATTTACCTGAAGTGGTCATCGTATTAATGGTTCACCAGCTTCAATATCATCAGGATTGTGCCGGAGTACAGCAGTTCGTCGAGGATGTAGTGCGATAGCGGCTCCCCTGACATCATCTCGATTATCAGAAGACAGCCACCTCGCAATCACCGATAAGACCATAAGAAGCTTCTTGGATATGACGCTCTGTAAGAGCGACTGGCACCAGCCAGTGTCACTGATATCCGAGCTCTTCGGTGATTCCTAGTAACTGCGCCATCTAATATTATAAAATGAAAATTAAAGTCGCTTTTCGTGTCTGTCTGTGTGAACGCGTTGTTCTTCTAAACTACGCAACGGATTTTAATGCGGTTTTCACTGTAATTTAGAGATTTTTTTCCGGAAGGTTTGTGTATAAAACATTATTAGTAGCCGTACAAATAATAAAGAAATCTCAATGTTTTGTCGAATCGCAAACACCGTGCGAAGCAGAGGCGGGCCCCTAGGCATTCTGTAAGATGGAAAATGTTCATGAGGGTCTTGAGATATTGAACAAGGATTAAGTAATCATAGAAACGGAGTATAATTATCATACTCCGTTTATTATACTGATAGATACTTCATCTTAGCGCATCGATGGTAAAAAGTTCAAACACTTTTGGCCCAAAATTAGAGATTTCCAAATCGGCTACGGTAACACGTGCCCAGGCGGAAGGCTCTCAGATGGTTCGATAAAATGGTCAGGGGTTTATACAGCTCCCGCCATATATTAGGTTGTTCAATAAGATTTGTCGTTCGCTAAGAAAAACACGATTTTGTGGTTTGAAATACATTTTATTATTAAATGTAATCTCCTTGAACTTCAATACACTTGTTCTAGTGATCTTCTAATTTCGTCCCTGAAGTGAGAATCCGGACTACTGTCGAAAGACTCTCCCACAGCTGCTATGATCTTTGTTCGATGAAAACCACGCATGATTTTTTTGAGATCTGAGAACAGCCAGAAGTCAGAGGGAGCCAGGTCTGGCGAATAGGGTGCATGTTGCAATAGTTCGTACTTTAATTCACTGATATTCGCGATGGTTTTTTGAGATGTGTGAGCGGGCGCGTTATATTGATGAAAAAAAAATTTTTTTCTTCTGTGAACCAGGTCTTTTCTCACGAATTTTTACATCCAGATCTAGGTCCAAAAGCTTAAAATAATAATCTCCGTTTATTATTTTTCCAGTTTGTTAAAAAAAAACACTGTTACTAATCGAACGTCAAACGGTGTGACTGGTTTTATTACAATACTTCAAGGTGTGGAACAATGCGAGTTTTAATCGAGTGTTGGATGTTGTAATGCTAAATAGGTAAATATGTCGTAATAAAAACAGAATGGCACGTGCGTCACTGAGGTAAAGAACCAAGCGGAAAAATATAGGTAAATCTCAAAAATGTCTACAAAATCTGATAAGAGGTACCCCTGTCCGTCCTTGTCATAGGTGGTCTAGTGGTCTTATTTGTGCAATCTTAAATTAAATCTTGTTGATAATAGATTGATAGAGTTGGTAATATTTTAAAGTTTTTCGTTAGAGTTGAAGTTTAGAGTACACTAAAGATTTATATATGTGACGTCACGAAGCCTATGACTCTTTCCCCTGGTCACACTTTGATGGCCTCCTCATTATGCACACTTGCTCTTCCAAGCAGAATTGTCGACATCGGCTTTGCTTGCCATAATCATCATCATCTGCCTAGCCTTTTCCCAACTGTGTTGGGGTCGGCTTCCAGTCTAACCGGATACAACTGAATACCAGTATTTTACATGGAGCGACTGCCTATCTGACCTCCACAATCCAGTTACTGGGTAATACGATAACCCTTGGTAAGACTGGTTGTCAGACTTTCGGGCTTCTGACTACCCGTAACGACTGTCAAAGATCTACGAATGACAGCCGGGACCAACGGCTTAACGTGCTTTCCGAGGCACGGAGGGGTCTCGATATGTAAAGATGGTAACCCATCCACAGACCAATCGCGGTAAGCGTAGCTTAACCTGATCGATTGACCTGTGCGGCTGTTATTATTTAGCCCCGCTTGCCATAATAAGAAATGGAATAGAATATAATGATGGACTCTTCCCATTATGTGTGCCGTACAAACAAAAATAAAGCCAGAATTCCAATAATTCGACATACGTGAACTCGAGAAAAGGGCCAAACATGAAACAGGTACCAGTCGACGACCAGTTATTGGCCGAGCTTCTGAAATGTGCACGTGAGCACAGTTAAACAAACCGACGCGTTTTGAGGTCTGCTGGAGTAAAGCTTAGGTATGTGAGAATGTTGTAGATATATATTTTTAAAATAGACTAGGAAATATGGTCAATATATTAATTTAACTACTTTTCTTTCTTTTTAGCGAATACATACATTTTTGGTTTTGAGATTTCATATACTTTTAAAAAACGTAGAAATGTGGTATCTATGCTGATTTTGGAAGATGATTATGGGTCTGTTTTTAAATATTAAACACAGGTTGTCTTAATTTTTTTCGTAAAATTCCTAGTTTTCTTTTTAGTTTAAAAAACAGCTTTTGATGAATGGTACATCAAATACATAACTATCTTGCAAACACAAAAATCTTGATGATGACGATGAAGATAAGAATTCGAACAAATAACTGCCAAAACTAGGAACCAAAATTACATATAACCAGAAAGGGACCTTAAAAAGGATCTCTAAAAGTAAGAAGATTACAAAAACTTGTTTCGTTGGTCGTCAAGTTCGAACCAACGGATGGCGGAGGTCGCCGGGCAACATTCCACATCAGTGATTATTTTTAGGCATTCGCTAATATCAAGCGAACAAATTATGTAGCTGTAGTTGCAGAAAAAACATGGAAGGTGCTACGCAGGTCGATGTATTCGTAGAATTAGATAATGCGCAAAAGGAAGATGTAATGGATATATTATTTATTAAGACTCATAGTTCTAAGTTTTTTTACGTACAGACAGACGCCAGCACATCAACCTACCCGAAACTGTCAAACTTTCCCAATCAACTTTGAACCTATTATACGTTAGCGATAAAGTTGAAAATCTATTAAAGAAATTTGCCAGATTGTAGTAGCTTGATGTGCTGGCGTCTGTACACGGAAAATATTATCCATCCATACTTAGTATTATAAGTGCGAAAGTGACTCTGTCAACGTTTGTCTGTCCTTACTTTTTTACGCCATACGGGTGAACGAATTTTGATTAACTTTAAACGCTCAGGACCATGACCTGGGTTAGGACATAGGATACTTTTTATTCAGGTAGTAAGTACTACAATCTGTCAAATTCCTTTAATATATTTTCAACTTTATCGCTGAAGCACAAGGTTGAAGGTTGATTAGGAAATATTGACAGTTTTGGGTAGCTTGATGTGCTGGCGTCTACATTCCCGTGGGATAATTTATGACGTCCACGTGGTCGAAGACGCGGACAAAAGCTAGTGTAATAATAATATAAATGCTTTCAAAATAATATTTGCAAATTTTGTTTCCGGTTTGGTTGTTTGGCTTTTCCATGGTTAAAGTAGTACATAACTCATAATACATGAAGTATTGTGGGTTGGCCTATGCACAGACGCCAGCACATCAAGCTACCCGAAACTCAAATTTTCCCAATCAACCTTGAACCTCTAGCGATAAAGTTGAAAATCTATTGAAGAAATTTGACAGATTGTATTGGCTTGATGTGTTAGCGTCTGTACTATGTCCCGGCCGTGCCTTCGCCGCCGGTAAACCTTCTGAAGAACTAGTGAATGTCGCGAGAATCTACTGGATGAGGAAGGCACAGGGCCTGTCGTTGTAGCGACAGAGGGGAGGCCGATGGTCAGCATTGGACGTCTTTAAGCTGAATGACTGTCTTTAAGATGATGAATATTTTGACACAGCTTTCCAAAATGAGGTGGAACAGAGGATGAGGATAAGCATCATCACAAAAGATTTGTCCTCAATGACCTCTAGTCCACAGCCCCATACGTTGGATCGTCGCCAATAATCAACAGTTATATTGTAGCACATAATATTGCTCCTGCCTCCAGCTCACATCGGTCGTTGAACTCAATATATAAATATAATAGTTGCGTGCTGAAAAATACGTAACACGATCAGACATCAGACCGTTACCTTAACTGTGCCGCTTGTTATGGAATACCATTTCAATGTCAGCTCTAGTAAAAAAAAAAAAAAAAACGAGTGTGCTTATGACCACACGACTGAAGTAAAACTTCTTTATCTCCATCATTTATAAATGATAAATGATAAATGATTTATTTTCTGTAAGTAGGTTTGTACAAACACTTTTACATGTCAATCATATTTTTTTTTAAACTAGATGAGGTCGGCGTTTCCTATCTGACTACTCTGAGAAGAAAGGCCGAAACAAACTCAGAGGTCACAGTCTCTTTTAAAGTCCAGACATAATCTTGGTCAGATCATCTGAAGACCATGTAGATTGGTGTCTGAAATGGTCTTTTGAGTAAAGAACCACACAGATTGAGCGGACCTGTCCAGTCAGTGCACGTATTTGTCAAAAATCGTGCAGCTCAACTCAGAACTTGAGGAGCCTTACGATTCGACGAACAATACCAATGAAAGGACATTTGGGTAGGCCGCATAAATTACTCAAACTGCCAGGTCATGATTAAAACTAACTAAGAAGGAAAACAAAAAAAAGAAATGACCCACATAGTCTTCACACTCACAATAATAATAATAAAAAATAAGATACTTTACAAAGTAAATATCCATGTCATTGTTTATATAATATTCATCAATGTCAATGTGAGGATCTTTGAGGACTATGTAGATTGGTGTCTGAAGTGGTCTTTTGAGGAAAGAACCACACAGATTGAGTGGACCTGTGCAGTCGGTGCACGCATTCGTCAGTAACCGTGCAGCTCAACTCAGAACTTAAGGAGCTCAACGATTCGACGAGTAATACCAAGGACAGGACATTTGTGTAGACCGCATAAAATTTATGTTTATATATGAGAGAGAAAGAGAGAAAGAAAATGTACGCGTGATACATACAATAGGCCTGCACTGTGCTTGGATATACGGAACGTATTTGGATATGAGAGGAAGAGAGAAAGAAAATGAGCGCGCGCACTGCTCTCTCTTACTTATATCCCCCACTCAACTCCCGTTCGCCTCGCCCGATCACACTTTTCGTAACGCTTTCGTCACGCGTTCGCCAGCTTACTCCCCAAGTCAAGCGTGCGTAAAGAAGTTTTACTTCAAAAAGGTTTGGTGCCGTCAATGATGGAAGTCGGTTATATCACTCTATAACGTTCCCACTGGTGGGACACGGGCCTACGCTCTATGACAGGAAGTGGTCTGTAATCCACCACGCGGCCCCAGTGCGGATTAGTACTTAGATGTCACATGTCTTGCAATTTTTAGGTCTAAGACATACCGATTTTCTCACGATGTTTTTCTCAGGGCTGATTTTACGAAAGTCAGATAGTTTTTATCCGTGGTATAAAATTGGACAGATAGATAGATAAACCATTTATACAGGTGCATAAAACACACAGGTATATAAAACCAGGTGCCGATATAAAAACAAAAAGAAAAACATACATATCGAAGTAAAAATGACACCATGACAAATACTTATAATCAAACTAATAACGAAAATACACAGTGCGGTGTGCGTCTCAAGGTTGCACCAAATGGGAGTCCAGCTCAGTATAGTCAGGCAAATATACCTGACGCTGATTTTCTGCTGGATCCCTGCAGTGACACACGGACGTTGAGCAGACGAGATAAATTGGTGTTGTGACAGTGGTATGTGCAGAGTGAAGTTATGTAAGTATACCCGGTATTCTACAATAAAGTTTTGCATTGGGAAACATTCTTGTTCGTAGGTGTGTTAATATTGTATTTTGATTAGTTGATTATACTATTTAAAAAGGTATAATATATAATGTGTAAATGAAGAATATTATAATCATAGTGGTGTAGGTGAAAATAAAATAAAAGGATTTGGCTAGAATAAAATTAAAATTTAATGCGTTTACAATAAATAAATATAGGTAAGTAACTGTGTAAGTTTTATAATAATTATCCAAATAAAGATCGACAAACTACTCAATGACTATACCTTTGTTCGCAGGTTGTGACCACGTCATACGCCAAATAGACAGTGGGAAGAACACGACAGCCAGTTATATAATAGACGTGTTCGAAGCAGTCATCCCTAGATTTTTCTGCGAGGCGAGAAACTGCCGTAGTAGAACTCTGAAGGTACCAAGAAAATTAAGAGTCCTTATCGAGGGGGGGGGGGGGGGGGGATAGTGTTCCAGAATTTAGATGCAGCATACCTAAAACTTCTCCTGAAAGCAGCTGTCTTGTGTGATTGAGTGCATAAATATACTTCTACTCACCTTCTACTAGCGAGCGATCCAGCTCAGTTCATTGTGCAGGTAGGACGGCTGCTTGTACTTTATTACTCCAAAAAATAGGCATGCCAAGTGCAACTTACGACGTGATTTCATCTTGAGGATTGAGTGGTTATTTAAAAATGGCGTTACGTGACTTCTGTGGGATTGAGAAGCGGAATCGAGCGCAGTAGTTTTACGCCCTCTGGATCAGTCGATCAGTTCTTGCCAGTAGTCGAGGGCCAATAACTACGTCCGCATAGTTCCGATTAGACTGCACGAGAGACTCAGCCAGCTGGATCCGCAGCTCCTCTGACAGATAAGGTCTTATTTCATAGAGGACCTTAAGCCGGTAAAAACAAATGCGCACTGACTCCGACACTTGTGCTTCGTATTTCAACACAATGTCCATGTTGAGACCCACATTACGTGCCTCACTGAATCGACTGACCGACCCACCCAGCAGGGTAACTTTAAGTATTGCCGGCACTGCACTGATTTGGTTCTTGGTTACAAACAACATGTGTTTGGTTTTAGTGGATTTAAGTACCAAACCATTATTTTTAGCCCATGCTATCCTGTCAAGATCATCGTTTAGATCCTTAATCGCGATCTCATTGTCACTTGTCTTAAAGGAGGTATAGACTTGTACGTCATCAGCATAAATTGATGAGGTTTTCAGTATTCTGAAAATTTACATTATTGTGACTTAAATAGATATCATATTTGAGGAGATAACATGCAAACAGTTGCATGTTATCTCCTCAAATATGATATCTACATCGCTTCAGGGAAGTTATGAGATCCGCAAAATACAATATAAAAATGATGGGGCCCAATATTGAGCCATTCAGGACTCCACTGTAAGATGAGCCATTGCTGAGTCGTGTTTCCACACGGTGCCGACGGTAGGTGAGGTAGTTTTAGAACCAGTGTATCGTATTTTGGTCAAATCCATAGTAGCTGCGGCTGACAATATCAACACTGCATTGGGCACTGGAAGTAGGAGTCATGCGACGGTATCCCGATGGTTTGACCGTTTTAAATCAAGAGATAGGAGCCTTGAAAGTCACCCACGCTCAGGATGACCATCCGCAGTGAATGGTGACGACTTACGCCACGTACTGCATTCGAATCCGGATGCTACTCGTGAATTAGCGGAAGCACTAACTGCAGTCACCACGCCGTGGAATACCATCTGCATGAGCTTCGGCATCGAAAAGGTTTGGCTCGGTTGGTACCGCACATCCTTAAATACGCCCCCGACGTAGAGTTTTTGTCTGATCTGGTTACTGGAGATGAATCATGGATTAATCACGAGAACGATACACGTCGTGTGTTTTGGCTGCCTCGAAAAGAAACGCCACCATCTCAACCGAAGCTGATTCAAAAGAACTACTTAAAAGTTCTGCTTTGCTGTTTCTGGGACGCGCAAGGCATGTTTTTTTATGAACTATTACACAGTGAAACTATAAACGCTGACAAATATTCAACCCAGCTCACCAAACTATCTACTGCTATCAAGAAAAAACGACTAACTTGGTTTATGTATTAAACGTAAACCAAGTGTCTCATTACTTTTGTGCCAATCTGATATAATATCTGAGGGTAGTCATAGAATTAGAATGTCGGATGTGGGAATGGAACGTAATACAAAGGAAACCATGAAAGAAACAGATATGACGGATTACGTTAAATTTGACATAAATGCAAGGCCAATCGAGCATGCAAGGACAAGTAGGGCTTCCAAAGACAGAGGTATTGGCTTTGTTGTTTACATTCTGCATAAGGCATTCATTTCTCTCTGAGGCAATGATGAGAACTATAGCTGTCCCCATAGTAAATAGCAAGACAGGAGACGCCTCAAAGTTAAGGCCTATATACTATAGGCCTATATCACTCGCGACAGTCATTGCTAAGGTGTTGGACGGTGTTATTGGTATTCAGTTAAGCCAACACCAACAGCTTCATGGTGCACAGTTCGACTTTCGCCCTGGTTTGTCGACAGAAATGGCTAAACTGAATCTCAAGCATACCGTCCGATACTATACTGACAGAAGCACACCTGTCTATGCCTGCTTTTTAGATTTATCCAAAGCATTTGATCTCGTTGCATATGACAGGTTGTGGCAAAAGTTGTCAGATGATACGGATGTACCTACTGAGTACATAAGTCTCCTAAAGTCAATCAGACAATAATGGCAATCAGAGCAATTTTGTGCGGTGGTCGGGGTCATTATCGGTTGAGTACAGGTTGGAATGTGGTGTAAGACAAGGTGGGCTAACATCGCTGACTCTCTTCAACTTGTATATTGACCGGCTGATCCGTGAACTCAGTAGCGCCGGTGTGGGCTGTTCAATTGATGGTGTTCTTATCAATAACATCAGTTACGCGGACGACATGGTGCTGCTAAGTCCATCGATCAGTGCCCTTTGAAAACTGATATCGATCTGCGAGTGGTATGTGGGGGCCCACGGGCTCAGATATAACACCATCAAAAGCGAGCTCATGGTGTTTATGGCAGGATCCAAAACTAATGACACTGTCCCAGAGGTCATGCTGAATGGCAGTGTCCTTAACCCGGCGGTACTCGCTAGGTGTTTACATGCACGAATACTCGCTACCGGGTAAAAAATACCACATGATTTAAATGACATTATCTTGGAAAATAAGTTAGCTTTACAGACTTTAATGGCGTATTTAGTTTATCAATACTAATGTCTAATAAATAAAAGAAAATTGAAAGTTTGAATTATTATTTATTTCAAATTATAGCTTATCTTAAAAAAGAACGCAAAATTAAAAACAAAAATTCTTCATAGTCTTAGAAAAATCAACAAAAAAATTTTTTTCTTAGGTATCACGTAAAATTGAGATCAAAAATTATAAATCGACAGTGCTAGTGTAGTTGTACTCTGTGGTATTTTTTACCCAGTAGCGAGTGCCGCCGGGTTAAAAGAGTCTCGCAGATAAAGTATCTGGGCCACTGGGTCACCGAGACGCTTGTAGATGATATTGATATAGATAGGGAGCGCAGGGCTTTGTCTGTTAGAGCTAATATGCTGGCTCGTAGTTTCACGCGATGTACTGCGGAAGTAAAACCTACGTTGTTTAGGGCATTTTGCCAATCGTTTTATACGTGCAGCCAAAAAAAGCATACAAAGAAATCGTATGACACCCTGCGTGTTCTCTACAATAACGCCTTTAGGGTGTTGATGCAGCTGCCTCGCTACTGTAGCGCATCGGGTATGTTTGCGGACGCAAAGGTGGTTGGGTTTGCGGCGATTATTCACAAGAGAGTTGTGTCCCTGATGGGCCGCGTACGAGGCAGTTCTAACAGCTACTACAGGATCTGGACTTGGATTGCCCAATAATGCGGTACTGGACCAGGCTGCATGTTGAGCACTCCGGGTCCAAACCTAAATTTAGACTAAGGTGATTGGCATTGTGACTTGTATGATTGCTTTTTTTTAAATATGGTTTAGTTTTTTTTTCATTTTTTTTATTTAATTTTGAAAAATGAAATGTGGCCGTGACAATTTGGATCTTTTTATCCTTTAATATTCGTTTATTTTAATTGCATTGATATTGTATTTTAATTTTAATTTTAATTCTGTGACCTTTTTAATTGGTATTCATTAATTTATTTTGTAGCAATGATATTGTGATATTTTATGTTTTATGTAATATACGTATTGCCTGAATTAAATGATTATTATTATTATTATTGGCCGAATTAAAGCAAGAAGCGTTGTCTACAGTCACAAGATGGTGTGGAATAATAGGGTACTTACGCACTGTCCCTCTTGTGTATACACACTTATTGGTTTTAGATAATACTCGTATGTATAATAAATGAACATATATCACACGTGTTACCATACTCAATAAAACGCAAAATAGCTAGTAGTTTATTTTTTATTTCTAATAATTTTGACATGGATATTTATCACAATAGAAGAAATAATATATAACAACACCGTTAGTATTTCTGAAGTAGAATTGATTTCTCTAAAACATTTAATAAATATTAAAGCTTCAACTAAATACAGATTGACTAGATTATAATAAACATTTGAATAACCAACAGAACGTAGAAAGCAACAATAGTAAATAGTGTAGAATATATTTTCTATTATCAACAGAGCTTAAATAGTATTAGTATTATACATTAGGCTTTCCACATAAGCCTAAGCTAGAAATAAATTACTGAGATTCTTCAAACCCTCTAGGAATGTAATTATTTCATTTAATAAATACTGGAAAAGAGAAATGCATTCGATCAAGGGCGATGCGCTATGATAGCCCGTTTACTTGTTTTTTGCAATTTACTGGTGATGACTTATGACCGCAACAAATATAAATCTAAAGAATTATAAACATTAGAATCAGCAAAACCGTAAGTTAGACTTGGCTGCAAATGTCATGATTTCATGAAATAGTCATTTAATAGGTTTAATAATATGAAATTACAGTTGACTTATGATTTTTATAATTATAATTCTATAAATAAATATTTGTTACGGCCGCGGATTATATTTAGATCAACACACAAGTCAATAATGACCTGTGAATTGCAAAAAAAAAGGTATAAATTTGAATTTCGCGAGCTATCTTGGTGCTTTCGCCTGAACACAAGAAGTTGCCAATAAAGAAAATAGAATATCTCATTTTAAAAGTATAAAGGTAGATGATGATGACACTTTCGGAAGAATAGCCAGAACACCAGATCACAATTCACAACTAAGAATAATAGAAATAAAAACAAAAGACTCTCTAGTTATAAATAGGCCATTAATCACAACAGATTTCACTAAAGAAGAGACAATACTATTACTTGCTAATAAATATAGAACACAACATCTGACAGAAGTAACACCTTCAATTTGTCGTCAGATTAGAAGACCGATTCCCGAAATATATTCCCATAATCAATCTCATCTCAGCGACAATCAATGTCAAAAAAATTTTCAAAAATGTAGGGGAATTTTTGACAGATTGAGACTGAGGTCAGACTATGAACGTTCTTAAAATTACGAGAATTGGCCCCTCAGATTCTTTCGTTAGATTGAAGATAAGCCGATCTTGTAACTCATAGATTAATAAATAGATGAGTCGGAATTTCCGTCACTCCTTGACACCAAATTGATGGCTAACATCCACTTTACGAGTGCTAATAAAATTTACTTTGTGTACTAAAATAAAACCGAAACGATTTTACCTACAATCAGAGTTACAAAGACTTTTTATTTTAGGCATTCTAACATTCAATTATTCCATATATAGTTTAGGTCGGAGATATTTCAAGTCAGAAAGACGCATACTAGTAACTTGCCTAAAAGTAAGCAAGCTTGCATGCCAGTGTAAAATTCGCTAAATAGAAGTTGTTATGGCACATAGCATACAAGCTTCTTTCATACTTTTGCGCAAGTTACTGGCAGGTAGATTCCTGGCTCTACGTGGGTCATTTGATTTATTCAGATCTTCTTTTTGGTCAGGAACCAGGTCTGCATCGGTTCTGCCTTCCCTTTCATTGATACGTGTCCACGGTATGTTAATTGGAACCTTTCGTCGTAGTTATCTTCGCGCATCAGGTAGCTGGAAAGAAAGAAATAACTATAAAGTAAGGAATGAGTATTTTAGAGGAAGTTTAAAAGTGGCGCCTGTTACAGAAAAATAGAAAGGAAGTCGTTTGTCTTGTTATGGACATGTAATGAGGAGGGTTGAAACGCATGTAACGAAAAGAGTAATGAATATCAATGTAGATGGTTGGAGAGGGAGAGGAAGGACAAAGAAAAGATGGATGGACGGTGTGAGGAATGATATGAAAGAGAAAAGAGTAAATGATGCCCTGACGTCTAACAGGGAAGTATGGAAAAAGAAAACGTGTAAAGATGTGTGTGAAACGTGGAAAGATGATCGTGGCTTTTGTTCCCACTGCTGGTTACAGTGCTCAAAGGTGAGTGTATCCAAACATGATCTGCTCTAAGCATGACTAGCCTTTTCCCAACTATATTTAGGTTGCCAATCTAACTGCTTACTCAGTCTATAATGTTTCCAATGCTGGCACACAGGCCTCCTCTCTGTAAGAAGAAGTGGGCTGTAATTCTCCGCGCGGGTCCAGTGAGAGTTGGTGGATTTCACATTGCATTTGTGCCTAGTTAGTGACTAATCGCTATATCACAAGTGACTTAGTGTGGCTATACAACGTGTAACCTTAAATGCGCAAAACCTCAGACACCGCAACTGATTTTTAATTCAATTGACCTATTTCAGAGAGAAAATAAGTCATTAAAAAAATTGTAAAGGTTTTATGTGCTGTTTTAGTTTTACTGGCCATTCTGATCGTTTCTTGCGTCTGCGACGACGCTTTATCGGGTGAGGAGTCGTCACCGGGCCGCTGCGCCGCGCTGACATTGGCTTGCTTGACCTATTAATAAATAGACACGGCAACGTTTTTAATGAAGATTATTTGAAAAATGTGACCTATATTAAAAAGTGGTGTAATTAATTCTGCTCATTATTCTGATCAAACTATTTTCAGGTTTTGCGAGATTAACGTTACACGTTGTATATACCTCTGCCTATTCTAATGTAAAGTATAGACACTAGCAAAAAAGTATCGACTTCCTAATGTGCCTCGACTATCGCAGCTATATAAGAGGAAGCCAATAGTGAGTAAGACTTCCTAACACAAAGGTAAGAGGATTATACTGCACTTGCAAGGGTTCTTAGTAAAACCGAGGGGTGAAAACTGATTTCATGGCTATTACTTTGCCAACGGTGTTGGTAGACAGTCCCTCCTTGAAAATTGTGTATACAAAATAGTTACTTAAAACAAGAATGTTTAAAATAATAATATAGTGGAAAGTTTTTACAATTCAGAACACAATTTTGATACTGGCTCTATTTTAATAAAAGATAAAATCAAAAGTCAAAATGATATCTCTCAAATTGTAACAAAATATTTTGTTTAGTTTTTATAATTTGTTGGGACAATTGTTGTGTTAAATTATGGATACTTTCATGGAGTATTATTTTGAAGGAGTGTTCAGTAACATGGATCGCGACTGTTTGAACGAGAGGTACAAAAGGCGGGAACTCGTTGAATACTTCAATACTGTCATTGCTGGTTGTGCGAGAGGTTTTATTTTTAATATTTATATTTAGTTTGACCATTTTGATCTAAGTATTGTTTTATATTTTATATACATTTTTGGTCTTGATCTTTCTAGATACACAGTCCACACACAGTCCGTTTACAGTTATTTTACCTTTATTTTGCAAGAATAAAGATGACTGTGATTTGGACAGTTCAAAATCACAGTGATATTTATACTCATTCAAATAAGGTTGCTTTTGGGTTCTTGCTCAGTCTGTCACAATCATTGTGATCTTTATTCTCGTCACGTTAAGGTTGCTGTTAGGTCACTGCAGTCAGAGATAAAAAAAAACTGAACGAACTGTAATATCACTGGTGCTTTCATTCTCATTCTTACAGATTTCGTAAGCTTACGACGAGAATTTAGACGAGACGACAATATTATTGTGACAATCATTCGTATTTCCACTTTCCTGATAAGTGAATGTTACCAAGTAATAGGATGAACTTTATTTATAAATTCAATCTTTGTAGAATTCACAGTTACACATTAAAGTGAATTCATTCAAAACCACTTTCCATTTCCGATACTCAATTCAGATGATGTTCAGAATTATAATATACCAGTAAATACACCAGCTCAATAGTTACAGATAACCTGTTTATAATATAATATTACCTATAAATATGTACCTACTTATTTTCACCCACGATTATGTACCTTGTTCGTTAACAAAGACCAGACAGCTTTGCAGATTCGCAGAGAATCGTTTTCAGTCATAAATAGCATTTCAAGTAAATTATGATAGTCTAGCAAAACTTAACAAGTTTATTGCCGATTAATAAAAACTTTCTCCACAGTATATGTGACTTTAATTATTGCGATTCAATGGAATTTTATGATCATGATACTCAGAAAATTGTGTAGTAAAGCTACTTCATTGATTGATAATTTTGACACACTTAAAACAAGCGCTAGTGATTTCTTGATCATATTAGACAGATAATACCCACTAGTCAAAATTGAAACTACCTAACTTGTTTATTTAGAAATTCGTACTGCGATGCAACAAGATCTACTTTAAATCCAGATGTGTTTTATTTTATTTCTCTAACCGAAAACTATTTGTTGTTAAATTCGAATAGATTTTGTTCCCCAGGGGCAATAAATGTGTTTTATTCCAGTGAATTATCCAGAATAAGAGGTCTTATTATTATTTTCTCATAGTGAAAAGAATTATCAATTTAAGGCAAAATAAGATTAAGAATAAAAAAAAATGCAGCATATTTTTAATAGTGTAAACTTTTTCTGAAAACGAGGACAAACCAAAAAGAGAGAGAAAACGGAGTAATAACGCTGCACGGATCGACCGATCAGGTTAATTTACGCTTGCCGCGGTTGTTCCGTGGATAGGTGACTATTTTTACATACCAAGATCAGGGGTCTTGGTGCCTCGGAAAGCACGTTAAGCCGTTGGTCCCGGCTGTCATTCGAGGATCTTTGACAGTCGTTACCACAGGTCGTTACAGGTCGTCTGAAGCCCAAAAGTCTGATAACCAGTCTTACCAACGGGCATAGTATTACCCAGTAACTGGGCTGTGCGGGTCAGATAGGCAGTCACTCCATGTAAAATACTGTTACTCAGCTGCAACCGGTTAGACTGGAAGCCGACCCCAACATAGTTGGGAAAAGGCTAGGCAGATGATAACTTTTTTTTCTGAAAACGACCCAAGTTACAAACAAAATAAAACAACAATACGACCCCCTATTACGGATAGTGACAGGATATAAGCTGGTCATTATTGACAGCTTACACCCCCAGTCTCTGTTTAGTAGCGAATTCAGAAAGGGGAAGCGACCTAAACACTAATATTTAACATAATTGAGAGAAACGAAAATTTTAGGGTATTTTAAGATTAGTCCTAAGTAAGCTATTATTTTAACCGACCAACTATAACAGCCGACACGAAAGTTTACAGTTTAACTGATAGTAAATACGGCTACGATCAGTGAAACTGCCAAAACTGACCATGCTTCCAAAACTAAACATTTAATTTAAGTTACTATTTTTTCAGGTCAGAACCATTCAGACAACACATCATGCAAAAACTTCGTGATGTCAGCATTGAGGTACCACAACAACTGCAAGAGGGAGAACGGAGAAGTGTGCCGAATGGGGAAGTACCACAATCTGTTATATGTGGCCATGAAGCTAGCGTTCGATTGGAGCTTGCAGGATAATGAGGTGATGGCCGCCTTGTTAGACGAGATATACGCTTGTGAGAAGACCTTTGAGAGAATATTTTTAGGTACGTTGAAGTCTTATAAAATTGGTATTTGAGTTAAAATACTATACGAGACTAGACTACAGATCAAAAACCTTCAACCCTATGTAAAATTTCTGCATTTATTTTCATATTTTTTATGGTATTCAGAATAAAGAGATATTTTATACTGTTTTGCAAGATATTTTTAATGTTCATAATTATCTATCTTTTGATCATCCAAATAGTGACATCCACCAACTCATACTAGGCTCACGTGGTGCATTACGCCCCACACCCTCTCAATTCGAGAATTCATTAAGCTGTTTATGCTTGTCAGTATTACAACAGTATGGATTTTTGTATCGAAAACTATATAGCATGAACAACTGATCAAACATTTTTATTATTTATCCAGGAGCAATATTTGGAACATCAGCACCATACTTCCTAGCTGGTTGGAAGTCAGACTTCATGGATAAAGAAGAAAACGTGCACGCTCTAGTCTACTACTTAGACCATGCAACTAACGCTAACCTTGAGTACAAAGAAAACGGAAAAACTTATCGTTTCATAGACGTGCCTTTGGAAAGCTGTGGTCATGCATCTCCAGTAAGAGTTGTGATACAGATGGGAGCATCAGAAATGTTAATGATACTTCTGAGATTTGGTGCAAGAATAATGGCAGATACAGCCTCCACGAACCCAATTGAATCAATTTTGGATCGATTAAATGAATACAACAGAAAGTATCCATATGAATTAGTATCTTGTCTGAAGCTAGCTTTGAGAGCTGTTCCAAGCATTTCACTATCGATAAACAAAACACTGTTTAAGGAACTGGAACTGCCTGATGATTACAATTATCAAAGGAAACTGATGCTGGAAAAGTATGGAGATATCCTGGCAGATCAGTTAGTGCCAACTTCTAGATGTGGCTTGAAACCAGTGGAGTTAAAGCATCTGTCTAGATGTGCGATCAGGCAAATGCTTTGGCAGAATTTTGAGCTGCCGTTCGGAATACAGAAGTTGCCCATTCCTTTAACTCTGCAGCGATATTTAGATCTGTGTGATGATTAAATTTTTGTGACTTTCTCAAACTTATTCAGTATTTTTATTTTCTTTCTACTCTTAATGTTGTCTATATCTAAAATAACTCGCTTGATTAGAATCGTTGTTATAGCCAATATTCCTTATATTCGTTATCACTTGTTTTATTTTCGTTAATCACCGATGATTGGTTTCGCAAAAGGTGACTTTCTAAAAAATATCTGCCGTGCGATTCTGTAACCATCTCACCGTGATAACTTGGGTGAAGTGAGCGTGGAGTGAGTCGCCAATAGTGTCAATCCCTAGCATCAGAATGACTCACAGCTCACTCTGAGCTCACTTCACCTTAGTTATCACGGTGAGATTTTTCCAGAATCGACTGGCTGTAACTCACTTGCATTTGCGACTTTAGGGATGCGTTACTAAATATACTATGGCTCCTAAATCGTTATGTTTGTATTGTTGTCTATAGTCCATACTACAGCCTCTTGGGCTATTTGCAGTGCATCATTTAAATTATAAACCATATCCTTTTGCTATGTTTGGACTGAACCGTTATCAAACTACAAAAGAAAAAATAACATAATATTACCCATAAGTATCCTCGCTGACGTTGATAGTGCCAGGCACACCCGTAGTCTCGCAGCGGCTGGTCAAGTTGACTGTGTTCCCGAAGAGGCAGTAACGAGGCATACGGTGACCGATCACTCCGGTCACAACCTCACCGGTGTGGATACCAATCGTGATGCCCTGGATGATTCAAGAACATAGAAAATTGAAAAAGAAAAAAATATATTGGAAATTAATATTATAAGAAACTAGACTGAGTGTGCGGCAACTGTGGGTTGCAGCACACTGTGTTGTCATCTGACAGTATGCTGAGCTGAGGCCCTTTTGGCATTATAGTCTTTGTTTTCTGTTTTTATAGTTTTAATGTGTATTTATTTTGATGTAATGCCAATAAACGTATTTTTCTTTCTTTTCTTTTTTTCATTTCATTTTTTTTTTCTTTCTTTGTAGGACTAAACTATTCGGCATATGCATAGATCGTGATCGTAACATTTAGTTTTTGATCTTGATCATAGTTTACGATCCAGATTGCCTGTGCGAACGGGGCTAGAGAGATTTTAATTAAAGCTAGGTTCTGTTAGTGACTTCATCCGCGTGAAATTTCTTATTCCAATGTTAAGGTTCGGGAGCATGTGCTCGCGAACCTTACTCTTTTCCTTTCCTTTTTCGCTTCTTGGGAATGTTCCCAATAAGCTGGCAGTATCATCACAACTCTAATATTTATCATTGTTTGTCTTATATTTTTTTTAGTATATTCATGTATTTATGTATATTTATTTGTGCTTATATTTATATATTATATTTATAGTTTTTATAGGTGTACCTATGCGTATCTTTATATTTAAAATATTTATTCCTCAATTTTCATGATTGCACCTACTGCTGTTGTCTCTGCATCACCCAAAGGTTCACTGGTAGAAAAAAGGGTTCCGGGGGAACTGTCCTATGGCATTAAGTCCGCCTCTGTACATTTATGTGCTTGAAGTATTAAATAAATAATAAACCCGCCTCGCATCGCCTGCCCGCGCTATAACTTCGGCTTCACTTAGCGTTATTTCTTACTTTTTCCAAGTGTGATGTTAAATAGCCGATAGTCTTTCCCAAAAGTTGGAAAACATTCAAAAACAAAAAAAAAATCATAACGAAAGAATTTATTAATGGAAAAGGAACACTTTAATATGGCTTCTATACAGCGTGTAACGGAAGGGGGCTATCAACCCTGAAGGAGGTGAATGTGCTCATGAAACTCAACAACTTTCCCCAAAGAACATAGGTCGAAATATGAAAAAAAAATTTGGCCCTCCCATAGTAAATCAATCAGCTGGTAGTCAGTTTTGTAAGGGAGGGCCAAATTTTTTTTTCATATTTCGACCTATGTTCTTTGGGGAAAGTTGTTGAGTTTCATGAGCACATTCACCTCCTTCAGGGTTGATACCCCCCTTCCGTTACTCGCTGTATACGAGTATGACGAAAATATTATACTCACAACAGGTTCTCCATCAACCGTGACAGTTTGAGATAGGTCCATCATCTCCAAAGCAAGAAGAGAGATATGCTTGGCATGTCCCACCTCGTACTCTGGCAGACCAGATACCGCCATGTATTTGTCACCAACTGTCTCCACCTGAAATGTTGAAAAGGCATGTAGGCAGTGTGAATCTTAGTTTGTGAAAGTGAATATAATTATCTTTACCTTTGTTGTGAGAGGGACACCTGCAGAGAGGAGGCCCAGCAGTAGGAAGATTATAAGCTGATTATGTTATCTTTTTTGGTTAATAAGGTATTGGTCCAAAGAAATCAAATGACAGTGACGAGGAAAATAATCAATTGCGAGCTTACAGAAACACCAAGTTTCATCTATTCTTTACGTTTATTAGGGTTCCGTACCCAAAGGGTAAAAACGGGACCCTATTACTAAGATTTCGCTGTCTGTCTGTCCGTCCGTCTGTCCGTCTGTCTGGCACCAGGCTGTATCTCAAGAACTCTCAAGAACCGTGATAGCTAGACAGTTGAAATTTTCACAAATTATGTATTTCTGTTGGCGCTGTATCAACAAATACTAAAAACAAAATAAAATAAAAAATATTTAAGGGGGGCTCCCATACAACAAACGCGATTTTTTTGCCCCCTTTTGCTCAATATCAATAGTGGCAACAGGTAGGCACTTGAAATATTCACAAAATACTCAGTTGTATTTTTACTTTAATAATAAAATTAAAATAATAAAATACATACAAAAAACGCCATTTTTATAGATAATGGTACGGAACCCCTCGTGCGCGAATCCGACTCGCGCTTGGCAGGTTTTTACTAAATGGATCGACGTTTTTCTTCAAAGGGTAGTAAAGCATATTGTATATCAAAATATCTAATTCAAAGCATCTAAAAATCAGGAAGTAGAAACACCTGCATCTATTAGATAACTACTTTTTTGTATGCGTGACATGCCATATATGCCCATAATGCCCATACTTCGTCATCATCATCATTTCAGCCGAAAAACGTCCACTGCTGGACAAAGGCCCCCAAGCACTGCCAATTATACCTGTTCTGTGCTTTTCGTCATCTATCCAATTTCTATGGCGTTCACCAAATCATCGGCCAACCTTGTGGTACACTGCGTCTTCCGGTATGCTCATATTTATATCTACTAGACTATTCAATCTTACCTTATAAACATTAGGGTTCCTTTTCGGATCAGTCAGCACATCGAACGCAGTATACAGATCATTCAGCATCCTGACGATCTTCATGGCACCCTTATGGTCAGTATGCCTGGCGCAGTAGTTGGCGAACCCAACGATGCCGCTGAAGAGTAATGTGACGGTGTCGTACCGACGAGCCGGGACCGGGCGCTGGTGACGGAGCTCGGTGGCGACGCTGATTGGTAGGACTGAGTAGAGAAGCCTGCAAGAAAATCATTAGGTGTTGGTTGTATGAAGTTATTCTCTATATGATACCATGTGAGCTGCTTAAACACGTTATTCACCGTTGGCCCCGAATGGAATGATTAAAGAGAAATGTCAAATCTACTAACTAACTAGATTTTTCCCGCGTGGATGTCGGCAAATATCCCACGGAAACCTACTACCGGGATCAAAAGTACCCTATGTGTTACTTCATGTAAACAATGTAGTAATTCCGTTCTGTTATACATTGTTTTCATATAACTTATGGTTTACGCGGCGCACACCAATAAAGCTCCCAGTTAGCATGATTTTTTCCGACACCTTTAACAATCATCGTCATATTTTAGACAATTTACACAAAACCACACCTAAGCCTTCTTCGTGAATTGCTCCGTCAATTGGTGAAAACGTATGAAAATACTTTTGGTACTTTTTGAGTTTATAGCGTTTAGACAGACGACAGACGCGGCGGGGGGACTTTGTCGTATAATAGTATTTAGTAATTATTGACAGGAAAGAAATAAGGTGATTTTAAGTTAGCGTGGTACACTGCGTACTTGGCAGTATGTTTAATTGGCTTGACTAAGCCTAACTGCCCAAGCCGATCGTCACTGACAGAGATGCATCGGTCTTTAAAAAGAAATAGCACAGAATATGAGTAGCATTGACGAAACTCGATGTGTTGCTGTTGTGATTTATGGTCGGCGTCACAGCATGAAATCCTCGCAGGACGTTGCCTGCTGGTTAGTCGTTACTAAATACGAATATTATGATATCGACCAGTCAATCATACGCCAAAACAATTGATGCTCCACAAATACCTGTCAGTCTTTTGTTTCTCAGAATCCAGCTCTCGGAAGGTCTGCTGCAGCTTATCAGTGAGCACCTCAAGGTTCTGTGTGAGCTTGTAGTCTGCTTCAAACTGTTCTGACATGAGGACGAGGTCGCGGGTAGCGTCGTGGAGAGGAATGTCAGAGATGCAGAGGCCACGGCTGAAATATAGGATGGTGATGTTTTAGATACTGTTTTTGAACATAATTTATTTAAAATGAATTTTTCAAATTTTACCATATCGGAAGTTTTCAGAAACTCAAAATAAACTCTTTTACTAAAGGCTGATTTTTCCAACGCCAAATAATTTTATGGGAGGAATAATTTTGAATATTTGACAGTTTTCCCGTACAAAAACAGTCAGACGTCAAATTTATTCCACGAATAAAATTATCTGTCGATTGGAAAATCAGTCCTAAGACAATTAAAAAATTGTGGGAGTCAAAATAAATTCTTTCACTAAGATAATTTAAGAATTGTGTCAGTCAAAATAAACTATTTTACAAAGATGGTTCAAAAACATGTAAGTGATACACACGTTACTGTGCAAGACTTAAGGAAAGGTCAGGTAGCCACGGACACTTAAATAAATTGTAAATAAAATTACCAATTAATGAAATTCCTGTCTTTATTTTGTACTTAAAAATTAAATTAGGGACTTATTTGATAATATTAATTAAAAATTACTAATCATATCACATAAAGTAATGTTGTACGAATTATTTGGTGTTATATTTTTGGTGAAACAAATAATGGTAGCCCCGGACATAATAATCAATCGTGGCCGAATCGTTTCTTGGCCTTAAAACGTCACAAATGTGATAAATATCCGCAGAATCTAAATAAACACAGACTTCATGGGCCCAGTCCTTACATTTTTGGCACTGTATCCAGTCCTTTTCAAATGTTTTTCCGCATATGATACATTCGGTTTTCTTTTCTCGATCTTCTTGAAAAATTTTTTTTTTTTTTTGTTTTCTACATCTTTTTGGCACCTTTATTTTTTATCCTTTCTCTTGGTATTTTTTATTGCCTCTACTTTTCCCTTTTATTTCCTACTTCTTTTTTTTATATGGTGAACAGGTTATAATCTCGCTCTTTTGGGTTTTCCGAGCTCGCTTTAACAAGCGTTTTGCTGATGCATCAGGAAATGGTGAGAGCTGTTTTAATAAATTTGTTGAGCTGGAAACAAAAAACTCACTCACGACTAACTTACTCGGCACCCGCACTGCGACTGATATGGATTTGTTTCTACTCTAAAGGGCACACATTTACAATAACGCTTTGCCTACGCAACGCGTTTAGTTTCTTAGGATTTGAAATGTCCGGGGTTACCCGCTGTCCGAGGCTACCCGACCTTCCCCTAGTTGTTTTGATTTTAAATCACTGAAAATAGATGCTTTTAATCATTGGTCGATTGAAAAATGAGAATGGAATTACCGTGTCAAATCATCCAAGTTAGTCACGCTGGGATAGCATTGGAATACAACCACGTCTGTCTCCGGAATGTACAGCATTTGTCCCTGAAATTATAAAAATCACTGAATTTAGCTAGATAGAATTAATGAATCGATGTTTTTTCTTTCTGCAGTTGAAACATTTTGTTATTACGCCTGCTTGCTTTGCAGAAAAGTTCATGGAGCACAATAGGACATGAAGCCTTTCTAGATGTCTAATTTGTATATGGCTTAATTTATGTATTTACGAAGTCAGCTACTAGTGCTACTTTTCCCTTCAGTAGCCATGGAGATAGGGGCTTGTGGCTAAGTAATAACAGCCGCACGGGTCGATCGATCAGGTTAAGCTACGCTTGCCGCGGTTGGTTCGTGGACGGGTGACCATATTTACATACCAAGACCCCTCCGTGCCTCGCAAAGCACATTAAGCCGTTGATCCCGGCTGTCATTCGTGGATCTTTGACAGTCGTTACGGGTCGTCAGTAGCACGAAAGTCTGACAACCAGTCTTACCAAGAGGTATCGTATTACCCAGTAACTGGGTTGTGGAGGTCAGATAGGCAGTCGCTCCAGTTAAAATACTGGTACTCAGCTGCATCCGGTTAGACTGGAAGCCAACCCCAACATAGTTGGGAAAAGGCTAGGTAGATGATGATGAGCCACTATCGGAACTATTAATTTTCGTCATTTTGAAAGTAAAATACTGTTTATTACATAATAAACTCTCTGGTTTACTGTCATGGGGTCCGTATAAACGGAGCCGCCTGCTCTTTAAACAATATTTTTTTGGCGAAACCCAATGTAACAAAAATATGCTGTGGTTACCTTTTATCTTATTTTGACCGAGATGTATATTTTGAGAGTATTTGTACGAATGTATGTGAAATCTAAGTGCGACACCGAAATGATATGGAGTCCTGCCATTTTTCATTAGTAACGACGTATGAACGTTGATAAAAGTAGATACTTACGCGGAATCTTTCCTTGTTCATATAGTACAATTTATCTTAAATATACCGTGCAATCTTCCTTGTTAACTGGATTAAGTAACTATAAGCCGCTTTATCAACTTTCACCTTACCTTCAGACGAAGAGAAGCAATATCCTCATCAGGGGCTGTGACGGTCATCTCTTCTGGTTTAGTCTTCAGAACATACACCGTGTTGATGTGAGCTAGTACATTGGCGAATGTCATCTCCAAGTGAGGTCTCACCTGGAATATTATTGAGAAAATTATAACAACGAACTTAATCATTAATGGAACATCTAATAGTAACATTTATATTTTTAGTACTTACAAAACATAACCTAAGATATCCTAACTTTATGACTACATACTCGTACGTCCTTGGGTCCTATACAATTTCAAGTGATTTCTCTCTGGTCGTGTCGGATTGATTGCCGTCCCATCGGACTATCACAGTGAGGGAAAGAGTGTGCAACTATGTGCACCAGGTGTGTCTGAGTTCACACTTGTACACTATAATATCTCCCGCGCCGAAAGCTCGTCTTTATTGAGATTGGCCGCTATAGTCGAAACACGGTCTGAAGGACTATTTATATAAGTGATCTGTCATCTTGTTTATTTTCCAAAGTTCACTTCAGCAAATGATTGTTTTGACAGCCGCGATTTTGCGAATTTTAAAATTAAAATAGCTTATTTAAATATCACTATAAGTTACACAAAATACAATATTGTGTGTAATGTGTGGCTAGCTACTGTAATAAGTGTTTTTCGACCTTGTTCTAAAATATTTTGGTACAATTTTAAACGACATACCGTATCTAATACATCAGTGATCTTGCACCCCTGTCTGGTGACCCTCGGCATCAGACGAGAGACAGTACGTCCTGCTTGCACGATCTTCAGCTCTCGATCGAACATCAGATGGAATGGGAAGACGCGGCAGAATGTTGCTGGACTCACTTTGGGCTCTGGAATGTGTTGAAAATTACGTTTATCGTGAGGAACTGAGTTGGCGAGATATACTCGTATAAAATTATAACAAAGCAAAATACTTTATTTTTTATTCGAAAGAGTTTTTGGCAAGTATAGACTATAAGATTTGATTTTGAACGGCCTCAATCACGTGAATTAGGCCTGGTACATTCTAGAATGAGCGAAGCAGACGTATCTGCCGGAATGATTTCCTTTGTCTTCTGTGTTAAAAAAGCCTGTTACCCTGGATTCATTACATGATTCAAAACGCCCCTGCGTTGATATTTTCGTCGGTTATTAAAAAAAAAATTAACTGTTCCATACATTTTGACCGCGTAGGTATTGCACTTCTATGAAACAGCTGACTTTTGTTTTCATAAGCGACGAAAATTTTCTACGCTAGGGGTCTTGAATCATGTGATGAATTCAAGGCTACCGTTTGTGCGTACTCTGCCACCCAGTACGTAGGTACTAAATGCACAAGCCCGTTTCCCAAACACTTAAAGGAGCATTTTCATCAATCAGTCAAAAAAAATAACTGGTTTTACTTCTAAAATCTTACCAAGAGACAAAGTTTCGATTTCAGCCATCTCTGGGGCGCACACTCGTCCAGAAGTCGATGTTTCAGTGATGAGGAACTGTACGTGGTCGCATTCCTCTTTGGTCTTCAGGATCTCCACTTTCACTTCGGTGTCATGGAGTTTGCTAGCGACCGTCTGCAACAGAACAAGTTTTAATATTATCATCTAGAATTTGGGCAAAGCGAGACGTCTTTTTAACTGACTTCAAAAAAATGTATGTAGGTACTGAATACATTCTGAGGTGTATATGTGCCTCGTTTTCACTGAGGTTTGAGGACTGATTTTGGTGATTCATTTTTTATTTCGTATGTTTAATATCAATCTTGTTACGTTTTAACCTTTGGTATGCTTTGGAGCGAATCTGCTCCAGGGTTCTCGGTGCTTTGGTGCAGATATGCTACAATGGGACTACCTTCACGTTTTGGCAATTATATGCCATTTATATAATGATTCATTCAATTCATGCTAAATAAAGAGAAATTCAAAAATGCGGCGTGTGCGTTCTTTACGGTTCAGATCTGCCGCACACCACGTACTCGACGCGGGCACGCTCCCGCACGCCAAAGGTTAAGTAGAAGCGAGAGCAGTGTTAGCCTACTCGTAACGGCCGTGACTTACGAGCTGTATTTAGATTGTAGGTTCTAACCCAGACAGGTGCTTTACTTTGCGTAAATTATTTCCTCACCACTGTTCTCAAAAACAGTGAAGGAAAACATCGTGGGGAAACCGGCATGTCCTAGAACCAAAATTCGAAGGCATCGATATCTACCAGTCTACACTGGGCTCGCGTGGTGGATTATGCTTAACTCTCTGTCACAGAGAAGAGTCCTGAATCCCAGTAATGGAAACATTCGAGGTTGAATATGCTACGTTTTATTTATTTATTTATTTAATACTTCAAGCACATACGTCTATAGAGGCGGACTTCATTTATTTATTTTTTTCAACTGAGGCCCATAGAAAACACAATACATACTACTACAAACTTAGGTACTTATAAACTAATACATACAAAATTATCACACAAACAATACTATAATAATATAACTTAAAAATACTATAAATAAATACAACATAACAAACTTATACGACTGCCCAAGAAGTGTCGTCGTCGTTTTTCGCTGACTGGTGTCATGTAGCCGGCCACGAAACCGGCGATACAGAACACCCTTCGGCCATAGGCATTTTCAATCCTTTACTCTAGAGAAATTTCCGAGAATAGCTCGTGCAAGAGTGCAAAACTAAGACAGACGGTTCAGCTACTCACTCTATCGCGTGCCTAGTACTTAAAAATATCATGAGCTCGTAGCTGAACTAGTTTTCCACCACGAACTAGTTTTTCCATCACGAACTATTTATTTATTAAAAAAAAAAACTACATCCAACCCCAACCCCAACACCACCTACCCCCCTAACCACCAACCCCCCCCCCCTCCCAACTATTTTTTTTTCCTGTTTTTTCGATTCCAAATTCTTGTTATTAAGGTAAGATAAAATGTTCAGCATTTCTTACCTTGACAATACCAATGACGATATGCTCCAAGCCAGGTCTGTCAGAATAATAGTGGAGCACTAGAGCTCCGTCTTCAGGACGTTCAGTGCATCTGAAGGAAGGCGAACGCATGCCAGGGTACAAGGTACCCAAGTGATCGTGCAGACCGTCCAAGTTCTGGAAAAAATAAATTTTAATAATTATTTTTACGTTGTTGAGCAGACATGGTCAGATGGTCACCCACCCGCAGTTGGTCCGTGGATGGGTGATCATCTTCACATACCTCCGTGCCTCGGAAAGCACGTTAAACCTGGCTCTTGGTCTCGGCTGTCATTCGTGCATCTTTGACAGTCGTTACGGGTCGTCAGTAGCCCGAAAGTCTGACAACCAGTCTTACTAAGTGGTATCGAAGTCCCCAATAACTAGGTTGTGGAGGTCAGATAGGCAGTCGCTCCATGTAAAATACTGGTGTTCAGCTGCATCTGGTTAGACTGGAAGCCGACCCCAACATAGTTAGGAAAAGGCTACGCAGATGATGTTGATGTTGAGCAGACCAATTTTTCGAACATATAAAGCAATGGATTAGCAATATCCTTCAAAATGTTTCAGATTGTGACTGATCATGTGTTATGCAATTAGGAGCCCCTAATTGCATAGCACACTATCAGTTAACGTAGAATTTTTAAAAAAATTTCAATTAGTAGATAAGAACAACAACACTGTTATTCAACAAACCTTTTAACTTTTTCATAAACTTCAGAGATTCTCTAGTTACTTACAACTTTTCGTAAATAAACATAAAAGTATTTGTTCTGTATTGAATCTTTTGATAATCGCAAAACAGCTGAGACTGGTGGGCGGCAACAACACAGCACAACACCTAACAGCGCCTCACGTGGATTTGACCGTAAACTTTTATTGATCAGTAGCTTTACTATTCATATTAAGATAAAAGATTTTAAAAAGCATTATATTTTTAAGAATACCGTTAAATACTAAGATTTTTGATAGTGACACATTGGCGGAATTCCGTTAAACATTTTATTTCAACATCTCACTCATAGATGGCGGTAATTTCAATTATTTTGATGTTATGACAGTGTCACGCTTGACTTGTATTGATCTTTGCTCGTTCCAACAAATTGAGATTGATTATGAACTACAATTATATAGAAATAAAGTTGTCAATTAAAGAACCTGCAAGAAGTCCCGCGGTGTAGCTCCCAAAACTTGCAAAATCTTATCGTATCCGGAGTCTTGACAGAACTCGAAAAAAGTCTTCCCAAACAGTTCTAGAATTGCATCAGCTGGGATTTCTGTAATTAAAGACACAACACGTGAAACTTCTTAAATAATAAGAGAGATTTAGTGTGAGACAGAGAGAGAGTTATTTTTTTTCTCTCCCATGTAACGAAATGTGCCTAAACGTGACGTGTCCTAGAAATTTCACTTGAAAAATCTCGTTTATCTTTCTCAGTTGTTCCCGAGGAACATTTTTATACACTTTATTATACGGTAGCCATCTTTAGCACGTGCGGAAGAAATCTGAGATATCCAGTCGCTAATAAAGGGTCTAGTAGTAAATGAAGTAATGATCAGTCACAGAACAGTTACCAATATGTTTAGATATCGATACCAATCACGTCTGCGGAATTTAGCTTGCTAATTTAAAATAACCCTGCAGATGGGATACATGAAAAACCCTTCAACTTACATTCAGTCAAAAAAGTATCGGAAATGTATCATTTGTTTATGGTTCCAAACTAGTTTTTTTTTTTTTTGTTTGTAAGTTTGGCAGAACTGTTCTCCATTTTGGCGCGGAGTTTGAGTTACATGTCTTATTTAGATGAAATACAGTGCTGTTTTTAGTTATAATTATCATATCTAGTGTGTATTGCGAGTTTCATAATGGACAAAAACATCGAACAAAGAGTTTGTCTTAAATTTTGCATCGCCAATGTAATTTCACTGAAATGTTACAGAAGGCTTACGGTGAATTGACTTTACCAAAAACACGAGCTTATAAGTGGTACAAAGCGTTCAAAAGCAGTCGAGATGTGATGGAAGATTTGCCTCGCTCTGGTAGGCCATCAACATCTGCAACTGAAGCTAACATCGCAAAAGTGAAGGAAATCGTGACAGAAAATCGTCATTCAAGTTTGAGACAGATAGCCGCCGAACTTTCTGTGTCTCACGAGTCGATCCGGACCATTTTAAATAATCACTTGGGTATGAAACATGTTGCAGCTCGGCTAGTCCCAAAAGACCTAAATTTTCTCCAAAAACTCAATCGCATAAGAGTCGCTGAGGACATGCTAGAACGAGTCAATTCTAATTTTGGATGAATAACTAACATTTTGTGTATTATTATTGATCTTTTCTCGTTACTTTCTTGACAGAGTAGTAAGACGGTACTATCGATGCATCTTGGGCCACAGCTCCACTACCAACTTTCAAGACTAACGAGAACAGGCAAACATGTGCATAATGGTAGAAGTGTATAATATAGTTATTGTATACTTAGTAGTCTAAGTAGATATATAAAAGATGGCCATGTATAAATTAGGAACTTACGCAGTACTTCAACAGCAGCGGTGATCAGGTGATAGGTGATCTCGTCTTCGTAGATCTGCCGCACAAGAAAGCTGCCTTCCATTGACACGTCCGCCTTTTTCCTGTACAAGGAGAATTATTTCACATTTTATCAAATCCATCTTGAAAGTACCAGTAACACCCAAACAATGTTTGGTATCTATTTGAGAAGCATAAATGGTTACCTACGATGTTGCATGTAGAACATTTTTAATCCTATCAAGCAAGTCATTGTTATTGATGTTCTATTTTAGTGTATTGTATACATAATATTTGCAGCAACGACAGCCCCATTTTATGTCCACAAAAATCACTGTCCATTCCAAGGTTGCCTGGAAGAGACCGCAGAAAGCGATAAGGCCGCCCATTATATATTTTGTAGTGTTTGATGTATTTTTTATGTTATGTATTTTTGTGGTGTAAAATAAAGTATTTAAAAATAAATAAATAACAAAAGCGGATTTATCAGTAGAAATGAACAATCTTTCCACTTCGTTATAGTTGCATATGTATTTTTTATTTTAAATTACATTATAATATTGTATTATGTATGTATATAAATATTATATTCTCATATTTTATGTTTATACTTAAGTAAGTGTTTAAAAAAAATTGTTTTCTGTTTTTACTTTACTACACACGTTGTCTACATCTCTTTTTTACTTACTTTTCCATCGCAGGTATGCTGGAAGAGATTCCTTTAGAAATAAACAATTATAAAAAAATAAAATAAAAATAAATAAAAAACGATAGGGTATATCAAATTCGTTACAAAAGATTTATAAAAACCTGTTGTTCGAAGTTGGTAGCTGATTAATGTACCTTTCCAAAAACTGGTGCTAGATTACAAATGGTACAAGTTGTATGACTTGTATAATATTGCAGGCTTTATTTTAAAATGCAGAAAGTTATACTTAGAAAAATGGCTGCCTCGTCGGTCTAGCGGTCGCAAGCACTACTACTGAGCTTGAGATTCTGGGTTGGATTCTCGGGCCGGGCAAAGTATTCCTGAGTTTTTCCATATGAAATATCTCAGAAGTAGCGCGGATTCTGAATTTGTGCCAGGTTTATAGCAATAGACTCACCCCCTATTATATGGGACTTAAGCTATACTTAATATAATATATAACTTATAATTATACTTAATATAATATATAACTATACTTAATATATAACTTACTATACATAATATGACGTATGCCGCCGATGACGTTCCTACTAATGGGACACTGCACCCTAATTGCCTAACTCACTATTACTCTCAATTTGAATAATTTTGAAGCATATTGCTAATCCATTGCTCCATATTTTCGAAAAATGTGTCTGCTCAACAACGTAAATAACGCAATGAATGTTGTTGAACTGTCAAAATGAAACCCATTGCTACTGATAGTGTGTTACGCAATTACCCTGCAGGCCTCCTCTCGGTGAAATGCAGTGGGCCGTAATCCAACACGCGGGCCCTATGCGGGTTGGTAGATGCCACATGTCTTCGAAGTTTTAGTTCTAGGACATGCCGGTTTCCTCACGATGTTTTCCTTCACCGTTTTTGAGAGCGGTGGTGGTGAAATTATTTACAAAAAGTAACCGCCCATTGTGTCACCCTTTGTAAAATTTCTATATTTATATCTGTAATTTATAATTATGGTCTACGTAATAAAGAGTATTCTATGTTCTATTCTATTCTATTCAAATCGTGCCACCAGTGCTCTCTGGGACTTAAGCATAACTAGAGAAATTTGGGTGTACTATAAATAAACCTCTGCCGAACCCATCAAGGAATGAATACAGGCTTGAAGTTATTTTATAAAAAAAAATATAAAAAAAAAATAAACCTATAAAAAACTTATAAAAAAAAAATAACTTATTAAAAAAAAAATATTTAAAAAAAATGCCAACTTACTTGATCGTCTCCCATGTTTCTTCGTTAAAAGTTTTAGTGACTAGCAACTCGAGGGCGTAGTTCACAAAGCCGTACTGAAAAACGAAAATGGTATGCAAATTATTATTTATTGCTTAGATTTAAATTATTCAAAATGTTGTTTTGAAACTTACCATGTTGGGGTTTTATTTATGACTCTGTAACAAAAGTCATAGAATAAATTATTTAGCATAATGTGTAGTAAAATGTTTTGGAACATACGTAGGTATAGAACAGATAAATAAACTGTCTGTATAGTTTTTGTAATACGTCCAACAGTACAAAAAAAACTCATGTAAGTGAATTATTGTATCCTTCGAGCCTCGAAAAGCACGTCAAACCGTCAGTCACAGCTGCCATTCGTAAATCTTTGACAGTCGTTTCGAGTAATCAGAAGCCCGAAAGCTGAGAACTAGTCTTACTAAGGGGTTTCGAATGACCAAGTAACTGGTTTGTGGAGGTCAGATAGGCAGTCGCTCCATGTAAAATACTCGTACCTATGCAGCTGCATCCGGATAGACTGGAAGCCGACCCCAATATAGTTGGGAAAAGGCTTGGCAGACCATGAAGTATTGTGTATTGTATTCTTATGAGCATAAAGTTATCTCAAATATCAGATTAATACAACATAAAAAATTACACACAGGTTGTTATTTTCCAAATAGTTAAAGGCCAACGATACCTACTTTGATTGTCTACTACCTCAGTAGATACTTTTCAAAATAACAGAAGGCCAGTTCCCGTAATGACAAATGTTCAAAATATAGTCGTAAATCAGAGACAATCAAAGTTAAAAACTTGTCAAAAATGTGCGGAAATGAGAGGTATTTTTCATAGATTTACACTGAGATCAGACTGTGAACGTTCTTAAAATTATAATGGTTGCCCCCTTTTTTTTGGGCGGGAAATAATTAAAGGGCGTGTCAGACTTTTACTGACTAAAACCCACCCGTGTTCCTTCAGTTGCCTGTGCCAGGGGCCACGGTAACTCTTTCGAACAACCCGCGACCCTGGCAGGCATCGGCCGTAGTGGTCTGTGGGTTCTCTGTGAGGCGCGCGTGGAACACAACGCGCCGTCGACCCGGGCCTGCGGGGTGATTGCGTAACACACTATCAGTAGCAATGGGTTTCATTTTGACAGTTCAACAACATTCATTGCGTTATTTACGTTGTTGAGTAGACACATTTTTCCAATATTTGGAGCAATATGCTTCAAAATTATTCAAATTGAGAGTAATAGTGTGTTTCGGAATTAGGGTGCTGGTCCTTACCGGACGGCGAACTGCCCATTGCTCGCCGTCCGCAAGCCCGCGCTTACGGTGGCCGGGAGTCGGCTCTCGAACCCAATTGGCTCTCGGCTCCACGAGGATTGCCTCTCAGGTCAATTGAAGTATAGAAAAGATTTTTATCTAGTTTTCATTATAAAGGAAGAAAATGCATTATTGGCATAAGCACTTCTTTTGCTTTTTCGCTTTTTATCTTTCATAAATATGTTTTCATATCCGTCGTCATCATCCGCCTAGCCTTTCCCAACTATGTTGGATTCGGCTTCCAGTCTAACCAGATGAAGCTGAATACCAGTATTTATGTGAATATCAATTTTCAATACCCATAAATTATCACAGACAACGGTCCAAGAAGTAGGTAATCATTATGAATAACTTAAAATTAAAAGGGAAAACTGACTTCATTCGGTAGAAAACTCATTTTTAATGCGAGATCTAATGCTTTGAGTACTAAAGAGGCGGTTTTTGTTTTAATATATATTCTAACAAACGCGATGCTCACTGCTACGAAAAACGAATGAGAGAATTTATTCCTTAATAGCTTTTGTCTACGGCATAGCCCGCGGGGAGGTCCCACGCGTCCGAAGCAAAATATGTAGAGGTATAGTGTGCCTTTCATCCAAATCCGTTCAGCCGTTTTTGCGTGATTGAGTAACAATTATCTAAACATCCAAATATCCAAACTTACAAACTTTCAAATTTACAATAATTTGTAGAACAGTAGGATTATTTATTATCTTTTTTTAATGTTTTTTTATGAACGGAGCAATTTTTTCGAAACGGTAGCCGTAAATGAGATTTCCAGGTCTAGTCTTGCTGTAATTACTAGTGATCGGAGTAGGTAGATCGATTTTTGGTACTTGTATCATAAATGCCCACAGAAAGAATAACATGGATAAGCTATTTTCCCGGAAAGCAATTCCGATATTCCGGATCCGATTAAATATTGTTAATGTTGGTAGTGATATTATTACTACTCAATTCAAAATTTAAAGGTAGGTATCAAAACTAAATTCATTTATTACTTATTTGAATAATAAAAACAATTTTTCAGCAGATTCCAGAAGTCAGTATGTACACAAGCGAGAGTCAAGTAACGTTTTAACAACACAGTAACAAACAAAGAAGCGCACTCTACGAACCGAAGTAAATGAGTGAGCTACCTGGCATGTCGTCGGTGGGCGTACGCATTGTTTTGATAACCGGTTAGTGCACCACCCATGATCCTTTGTTCTGATTGGTCGCTGGGTTGTGTCAAATCGTGACTGTGCCGTTAAAAAAAAATAATATAAAGAATATAATATTGCTCATTTTAACACAATTCCTACCTAAGTTCCGTTTTTTTTTTGTTAATAATCAACCAATTCCGAAATTACGGAGGAAAGTCCAGATTAATTTAAACGTTTCGGATCAATAACCCCATTTCAATCTACCTACTCCGATCACTGGTAATTACGCTCATCATAAATATCAGAATACTGCCCTCAATAGCATAGTTACAGTAAGTCGCATTTTTGTCAAAAATGAGATAGATATACAGCCGTAATTACGATAACGAGATCTACATTTTTGTCTTACCCGTTCGTTTAAATCGCTTTTTAAACCTTTAACAATTACAAATTTGCAGTAAGTCGAGCATTTTTTTATACCACAAAGCATTCTCGAAACCGTCTAGAGCGTACTTACTGCAACTATGCTATTGACGGCAGAATATACCTATAGGTCTCCAAGTCTCTTTAATATAATACCTACTGATGAAGTACTTTTGTTAAAATAATTATCATTTGGAAATATCGATATTTCCATTTAAAGAAATACAAAATAAGGACTGTTTGACTTCTAATGTTTTATAACAAAACAATAAGCAATCAGGAAAATATTGTATTTGAGAACGAGTAAATGAGTGTCTAATTACCTACCTAATTAAAAGTTAAGGAATTCATTTATTATCTACGTTTCCTTTTTGCTCGCTAAAACGTCTTAGCTATTTGCTACTAGGTAGCACAACCATCGGACATTTTCTCACTCAACTCTTTAATCTATTACCCACTAGATGGCGCTATATTGCGCATGTATTACAAGCGAAAGGAATAAAAATGTTTAAAGAGTTAGCAAGCTTCGCAAGAACAAAAATTAATTCGTAATGTCGACACATATTTAATAAGTTAATTTAACAAAACTATTTAAGCATTACTTTGTATTAAATACAACAAAATTGAAACAACACATAGGAAAATAATTTATTGTATAGGTAGTCCATATTAAAGGTAATTAAAAGTTAATAAAAAAAACGACAAATCTCGTTTTAATTGACTGCATAAACAACTTCAATTAAAGCAAACAAACAGAACAACTCTAACAAACATTAATAAAAAGAAAAATCCTTCACTAAAATAATAACTAGGCCAATTAGGTACACTCAGAAAAAACTCACCTTTTCAAATCCGAAAGTTGGAAACAATTCACAATGTTCACAAAGTCGATCGTATTGAAGCCATATAAATTCGGTTTGTTTTTGTTTTAGGCTGACGTAACACTGCCCCACATAACTGAACGCGCCAAGAGTCTGGCGGCAACTGACGTACGCCTGTCATTGGCTGAACGTCTAACGCGTATATACATACAAAACTAATAAAATGCCGTTCAAAAGTGCACTATTAATGCTTGAAATATAATTTAGAAATAATTGTTAGTATTATTTGATGCCAATGTGATTCTTTTAGTTGTTTTAAGTGTTATAAAATTGAATTTACCTTTGGCTCTCTAGCGGCATTTTCCGGAACTAATCTAGTTACACTATTCGACAATAGATGACGGTAGTAGTCTAGTATAATTATTTTCATTGAAAATATAATTGGATGTCACATATTTGCTGGCGGGTGCGCCCACATGAAAATTAATAATCTGCTATCCCAAGGGAATTGCTTTAAAGATAAAATGGAAGGGAATGTCTATGAAATGGTTTCATTGCATGTAGTTTACTATTTTATTTATAATGACCGTGAAAGGCTAAAAATAGGCTTGACATGATTTATTAACTTTGTTGGTTCTAATTCTGTAATGGTATTGTCAATGAATTATGTGTCCGTGTAGGGTACTAATTTAAGTTATTAAGGAACTAGGGATTTGGATTGCGGTACTAAACATAATAATGAACTAAAATAATAATTTAAATATGAATAGCCCAACAGCTAGGGTACAAGTTTGAAACCTTGTACTATTGAAGAATAATCTAAAATAGAAATAATAGTAAGTAGACTTTATGTTATGCAGGCTGGCAGATAAATAACTCTGGCTGCATTCAATGATTCAAGCGAATTTAGAATGAGCTTTGAAATTATTTCCATTCTTCTTTGGAATGCGCTTCCTCTTGATATCAGGACGGCCACTAGTCGGTATGCATTTAAGCGGAAATTGCAGAGTTATTTTCAAAATAAATAGCGTAGAGTCATCTCAACACCTCTCTTCTTTGAATTTGTATATATTTATATATTATAGATATATATATACACATAAATATTTATATATTTTAAATATATACTATAAATATATATTATAGTAAATCGTATGTATGTGTTTAAAACCTATTTATGTATTTGTCTAGTGTTTTTTTTTTTTTTAAATTTTTATCGTCGTCGTGTCAACCGAAGCACCTGCCATCTAATCTCTTCACCACCCTTGGTTGACTGGTAGAGAATGCCTAAGGCATTAAGTCCGCCTTTGTACCTTTTGTGCGAGAAGTTTAAATAAATAAATAAATAATTGGTAGTAGGTTTATTTTTTTGTTTCGAAGGGGAGACCCCTTTATAGTCTCAGCAGGGACGTGCCCTAAAGGCGTTGCACTGAGAGGGTTCCGGATTGGTCTATTAAGAGGTACCGGGACCCCCTCCATGTGCTGATGGTGATAACCGGGGTGGTTTTAGTGAGGTAAGAGTCCCAGACTACCTGGTCTTTTTCCCCAAAGTCCAGGTGCCTTTTGTAGGTTTCCCCCCGTAAAAAAAAGGTTTTTTTTTTGTTTCGAAATACAGTGGTAGTACAGGCGCGTTGATGTAAACACGTTCGCGTTCGAATAAACGTAATAATTATAACGTTGTATTATTTTATAGCCTTCACACTATTAATACTCGTCACAGTACCTACGACTGAAAATTGGTCCCATTAAAAAATAATAAATAGTTTATGAATTTTTTGTTATTTTTAATTTAAAAAAAATGTATATCCACAATTCTTATAAATATGTGAATAAAGGTATTTTTCATAATTTTTTATGCTCTTTTTAATGGTGAAAGTCATTTTGGAAACATTTTATTAGAAATATGTGAAAACTGAAAACCATCATTTTGCGGTACGAACTTTGAGGGTGATTTTCACCCCTTTAAAACGTTTGTTAGCAAAAAAGAAAAAATACGTATCTCATCATTTTTCATGTAGATTATTATAGTAAAGCCGGTACTAAATCGGTGAGGGACACCTCGCGAGGTTTCCTTGTAAGTTTGAAACCTATGTCCTTCTCTGTCAACTCTCGTGTTGACACAAGCTGTGTACAAGACTAGCCTGATGAAAATATCAGCTAGTCAGCAAGATTGGAAGCGGGGCAGACTAGCCCTAATGCACTCGGCTACTTTAACCCTTAACCGCCTACCACCGCGGTCCCTGAGACCGCAACGTGTTCTTGCATTCAAATATTTCGATGTGTAATGTAAGTGTCGTAGGACAGTGCGCGTCTATATACCTTTTCTACACATCATTTATTTAGAAAAAAACAACAGTCACAAAATTCATTTGTGTGTGTAATGAAAATAAACTTACCTTAACCTTTATTTGCTAGTTGCCGTTGCGGTCTCAGGGACCGGTAACCCGTAACCACCTACCGGTTACGGGTTAATAACGAATCGGCAAATCTAATGTAGGATGCCCTCAGACTAGGTTTAATAATAATAATAATATGTTTATTTCTCATTAACGTTTACATAAAATTAATCAAGACAGACTGAGCACTTAAAATAAAAACATTTAACAAACTGATATACTCGTATTAATGACCCACATGCTAAGAAAATCCTGTGTTATGGGGCCATTCGTCCATTGTGAATAAAGTTAATGTTGTTGGAGTAGTATAGGTATATTAAAATGATGACTGCCTACGTGTGATGGGGTTGGTATGTGGAGGGTGTCCGTGTAGGGAAGTGTGTGTGTCAGAGGGAGATGAGTGTATGGGGATGTTTAAGGTGATATGGTGTGTGTGTGTTGTGTGAGTATAGTGGGTGTGATGTGCTTGAGGCTATTAAATTAGTATTTAAAAACAATATAATATTATACAACGTGTAACGTTGAATGCGCAAAACCTGAAAATAGATTGATCAGAATAACGAGCAGAATTAATTGAAACACTTTTTAATATAGGTCACATTTTTCAAAAAATCTTCATTGAAAACGTTGCCGTGTCTATTTATTAATAGGTCAAGAAAGCCAATGTCAGCGCGGCGCAGCGGCCCGGTGACGTCTCCTCCCTCGATAAAGCGTCGTCGCAGACGCAAGAAACGATTAGAATGGCCAGTAAAACTAAAACAACACATAAAACCTTTACAATTTTTTTAATGACTTATTTTCTCTCTGAAATAGGTCAATTGAATTAAAAATCAGTTGGGGTGTCTGAGGTTTTGCGCATTTAACGTTACACGTTGTATAGGGTGACTGGTAATTAGTGACTGATACTTAGGTAAACACATGATTCTACTCATGACAACAAACAAGTTTTATAATGGGACAAAAAGTGAAATGAAGAAAAAAAATCAGCTGTTCCCTTCATTTTGACGACTCGTACGAACATAAATGTAGGGAACAGCTGATTTTTTTTTGCGATTTCGGATTTGGTCCGATAGTAAAAGTTGTTTGTAATTATGAGTAGAATCATGTGTTTAAGTATCGGTCACTAATTATCAGTCACCCTATACATGAAAGGGAGAGAAAGGTGGAGCGAAGATCATCGCAGGATGGCTGCTAGCAGCTGGATGAGTGTTGCCGAAAATCGAGTTGAATGGCGTGCAATAGGAGAGGCCTATGTCCAGCAGTGGACTGTTTTAGGCTTATGATGATTATGACTTTAATTACATGTAGTTCATCTGCCTAGCCTTTTCCCAAATATGTTGGGGTCGGCTTCCAGTCTAACTGGATGCAGCTGAATACCAGTATTTTACATGGAGCGACTGCCTATCTGACCTCCACAACCCAGTTACTGGGTAATACGATACCCCTAGGTAAGACTGTCAGACTTTCGGGCTTCTGACTACCCGTAACGACTGTCAAAGATCTACGAATGACAGCCGGGCCCAACGGCTTAACGTGCTTTCCCAGGCACGGAGGGAATATGTAAAGATGGTCACCCATCCACAGACCAACCGCGGCAAGCGTAGCTTAACCTGATCGATCGACCTGTGCGGCTGTTATTATTTAGCAACGGTACCTTCAATTTAATTACATGTAGTTCTGGAACCTATTTTTAATTATCCTACTTATCTATACTAACATTATTATCTTACAAACTAACTTTTACCACTTAATAATAGTGGCCAATGGAGTAAAACTGTGACCGAATATTGGCCAAGGTTAGGCCGAAGAAACTAGGGTCAGAGTCGTGGGAAACACCTGGATGAGGGACGCACAGAATCATGAAGTGTGGCAGAAGGAAAGGAAGGTTTATACCCAGCGGTGGGTGATTCCGGACTGAAATGATTTGTTACCAACATCATAAAGAGGTAAAAGTGAGTTTTGAATTTAGGAGTTATTCTTCGGGCCTTCTGATCCCATTACTAAAATTATTTCATTAATGGGATGCTGTAGAATTGCCGAGTGTTATATATATTTTATGTTTAGTAAAAAAAAAATACGCTGACGAAGTCGCGTGCAGCAGGCAGTGAAGAAAATTTCGATAAGATATTTTAGCTTTAAGCAGTTAGCATACTTTATTTTTTATGTTTTTAATTTTGTAAGTAAAATGTTAGTACCTGTGGTTATAAAAAGATATATATTCCTTACGCCACCCGTGTGACAGCAAACCAGGAAGCGACTAGCTATCAACGATTTTTTCGCTCAAAAAACGTACAAAAGATTGTAAATCCCTTGTAGGTCCCAAACTAGGCTGAGAATCAGCACTTTTCGAACGTCAAAGTTACAAAAGACAGTCCCCCAAAACCGCTGGGGAGAAGAAGTGGCGCAACAAACTCCCCAGCAGTACAGCTCTCTGTTCAGTTAGAATTAGAGAAACAAATATTAATAGTTAGTCGCTGGCTGTACACATCGCCAGTACTAGTTCGTCGCAGTAACAAGAGTTATAGAAAAGAGAGTACTCGCTCAGCGACGCTTGGCGGACAGAACACTTACTGAAAAACTCACGCATACCTGCGAGTAACACTCGTCGCCGTCTTGCACTCGATGCTCGACGCTTGCCACCTCAAATTTAGTTGCTAGCTCCTCTACACACTTCTTGTTAATCGCTGGCGGTGGGCAGATGCCAAAACGTACTTATTATACTGTGACTAGGTTCTTAATTCGTACGACTTTTCTTCTATAATAATAATAATATAAACCTCGTAAAAGCCGAGAAAGATAAATAAATCAAGTATCTTGACTTGACTCACGAGGTTGTCGACATGTGGGATGTGAACAACTCCTGAGGAGGCTCTCGTCGGGCAGCTGGATCAAGGGCTTGCATCAGGAAGCAGTACTTCTGGACACGGCTCGCACTGTCAGGAGGCTCCTCTCTCTGGAGCCCTGACCGCCAGTAGCTTGGGCCCTGGTCCCGATACCGGTGGGCTACTATTATTTAATGTTTTTGTATTTTTTATAATTTATATGTATTTATTGAAATAAAGCAGATTATAATATCATTTATTTGTCAGATCAGTACTATGCAATATACCATTATTTTATGTTATATCATTTATTTATAAACCCCCACCCACAAATACTTAAAACAATAACAAAGCCTCATACGCAAATACAACAGTATTAATTCGTAAATAAGGGTGTGTGATATTAATCCATTTGTGTAATTACTAGACACACCCACGCGTTGTCAAATCAGAGGGCAAGGCTCGCGTGTTTTCGCTTTCGGAGCCAACTTTATGCTTATTAGTTTATGGTATCAAGCTGACCCTAATTGACTGCTAATTTTATGTAGATGTGTTGGGAAAAGGTGAAGCCAATAAGCGGAATTAAAGATGTGTAAAATTAGCTTTTAGCAAATTATACAAGTGTAAGTGTGCATATACACGAGCGACAAGCGTCAACGGCAGAAGTAACTGCTGTTGACAACCGTCGACTTCCGCCGTCGACGCGTCGGTGACTGCCGTCGACGCGTCGGCGACTGCCGTCGACACGTGTTAACGACAGCTGCAGCAGTTGCCTCTGCCGTTGACGCGTGCCATTCGTGTGCATGAGCACTAATTGTAAAATATATTAAATACTAAAAACTGCTTTAATGTTGCCAGTGAAATATATATCACAAAATGCAGCAATTAATAAATTGAAACCTAACAATACATTAGTGGCATACATTTCATTTGCGAGAAATATTTACATAATCGTATTATCTACTCACATTGATAAACGTCAATTGGCTGAACCGCAAATTGACATGACATTGTGAACCAACTATTTTAAATGTTACATTTAAATTGACATTGGTGACGAAACTGTTGTTCACAAACTAAACTAAAGTTAAGTTCAGTGCATCTGTTTCTTTCTATTTCATTAAGAAAAGGACAGAAAATAAATGTTAGTTTAGTCCTGTCAAATTAAGGTAATCCATAGACACGTTTAGACGTGATTAAAAAATTGGCTATTAAAAATACGTCAATTTACGCCAGCCTCTGACTAATTTGACAGGACTAAACTAATATTTATCTTCTGTCCTTTTCTTAATGAAGTAGAAAGAAAAAGATGCACTGAACTTAAATTTAGTTTAGTTTGTCAACAACAGAATCGGCACCATTGTTTGGCAAATTGGATTGGTGTTTCTTTTAACTATCGTAATGATATACACCCTATATTTTATCAGCATATGACGGGCAATCTGTTACCATGGATACAGTACATGATTCTGAAGCCCCAGCGCTGAAATATTTCGTCGGTTATTAAAAAAAAAAAAAATGCTGCTCCATACATTTTGACTACTTATGTATTGCACCTTTCTATGAAACAGTTACTTTTTTTTTTAAACGATGGAAATTTTCTATGCTAGAAGGTTTGGAATCATGTGCTGAATTCATGATTTCAATTTTCATGTCGATGTCTCTGCCATCCTGTTTATTTTGTTTAATTTAGCACTGTCCCACTGTTGGACAAAGGCCTCCCCTAAATCCTTTCAGAAATCTTTTTCTAGAGCCACCTCGATCGAACAGTTGCGGTGTCTAAATTTTTTTTTTTTTGTTTTTTTTTTTAAGAAAAGGCTGATTTAAAGCCAAGCTTAGATGCTAGCTAGGGTTGTGTTTTCTAAAACCGAATAAAAACTTAAAGAAAAAATTGACTTTCGTCATTTTACTATGAAATAATCTGAATAAAATCAGGACAGTGACCACAAAAAATACGGCGACGCCAAACTTCAAACAGGACAAAAATTTTAAATCTTTCCTTAAAAAATGCTACAAAGAAAACTGTTGAAACTAGATTCATAATTTCAGACCGAAATTAGTTTCTCCGTGTATCTAAGTAAATTAAATTTTTTTCGTCTTCCGTTTCCGCTGGAGGCATAATGCAATCATTTGTAGTTCTGTTTTTTCTTCACGGTGTTGCCCTACTTTTGGCGGTGTCCCCTTTTAAATTGGCCACATTTACATTTCACGTTTCATTTGAGTATAAAGTTTTATCTTTATTCTTATCGTTTGTTGGTACGTACGCAAAGTTGGCAGGTGTTGCATTCAAAGTGGGGGTCTGGTAATTTTGATGGAGTTTTTCTTTTTTTTTTTTCTTCATTTGTTTTGACAGTAGTACCGCGGGTAGTCAGAAGCCCGAAGGCATGAGACAATCAGTCTTATCAAGGGGTACTTAGTAATGGGCTGTGAAGGTCAGATAGGCAGTCGCTCTATGTAAAATACTGGTATTCAGCTGCATCCGGTTAGATTGGAAGCCGATGCCAACATAGCTGTGAAAAAGCTAGGCTAAGACTGGGCCCGCGTGGTAAATTACAGCCCACTACCTGGTAACGTTATAGGCTGGTTATGCAAGACAGATGATGATCAAGCGGCAATAATAGCAGGATTTCTTTTTCAACCTCTTTTTCAACTTACCTACCTTTTCCTATAACCAAAAAAATCTCGAAGACTTTTGACCTCTACCAACCAGCACTGGGCCCGCGTAGTGGTTACGGCGTACAATGCGTTTCAAATAAGAATAGCATCGACTTAGCGCCATGTTGTGACGTCATAGCTTTCAAATCGAATAAATTGGGAAGGGTGAGCAAAACAACATATTTTTAAACAACATTTATTTACGAATCCACAACGAAGATTTTTTAATGACAATTTAGGTATTCAATTCCGATCATGTCTGCATCACTGTTTGAGTGGTCATCGTCGTTGTCATCACTATTATCATCATTGCTGCTTTCCCCTATAAAATAAAACATGGATTAATGTAGGTATTTAATATTTTATTTCACCAACTGCTATTTAAAATAAAATAGACATTCTGTTACCTTTTACCATTGTGTATTTATAATAAATCTAAAGTAATCATCGTATTCAAATATCTCTCGTTGCCAGTATTCATTTTCTATTCTTTTGACGTGGCTAATTTTTGTTCCAATCGTCGCTCGTAATTGAAGCAAGTACTTCTATGTCAGAATCTCAATTTCACCTTCGAGTTGCCTAACGTAGTTATGACTAACTTTCTGATGTTTTTTTCACTTTGATTTAACTAAGACTCGGTTAAACAGAAAAAAAAAAAAAAAACGTTATTGATACGCAAGTAAGTTTTCTTTGCAAACCGTACTTTTCAATCAACATTTGACAGATAGAGGTCATTGACATTCCTATTCTTATTTGAATCGCATTGTACTCCCCCTTTTTTCTTTTTTTTTTTTGGGTGGGAAATTGTCAAATAACTTCTCCCGCTCTAGGCGGAGCGGGAGGGCGTGTCAGACTTTTACTGACTAAAACCCACCCGTATTCCTTCAGTTGCCTGTGCCAAGGGCACGGTAACTCTTTCGAACAACCCGCGAGGCCTATTCCCCCTTGGGAGCATTATATGCTGATTACGTACTTTACGTAACAACTTACCTATATTCTAAACCATTGGCTTCGTGGAACACTTAGCCCTTAACGTCACTGTGGTTAAAAATAACGACCACATTACCATACTTATTGTGGTCTGAGACTTTAACGAAAGCGTAGCGTGACCACAAAAGAGCTAGTTTTAACAGTTAATTGCTAAAATTATGTGGCTTTTTAATTGAAGTCTTCACGTGCTTTGGCATCGTTTGAAGCTATTTTTTAAAGAATTAAACTTTAAATAATTGAGCTTGTTAAAATATGATGTATTGTTGTAAAATGGTAGTGTTAGGATGTGTGATTACTAATGCATATGATGTTATTTACTGTTAGTTTTTTAGAACGGACATTTTTCAGTCTCGTTAGTAATAAATTCATACAAAGTTTTAAAGCAGCGGGATTTTGAACGTAGCACGTAACAGACGAACGTGGCACGACTTTCGGCCGATATGAACTTTTGTTTTGAACCTTTTATCCTTCTAATATTTTGTGAAAGTTTTTATGTTTGTTTATTTGGATGTTTGTAAGCTTGGATGTTTGTGTGTTTGGATGTTTGTAAGTTTGGATGTTTGCGTGTTTGGATGTTTGTAATTTTGGATGTTTGTTACTCAATTATGCAAAAAAGGCTGAACGGTATTAGATTATAATCTGGCACACCGATAGTTAATAATAGGATTAACATATATGATACTTTTTATCCTGGTACTACGTTCCCGTGGATTAATATACGACCTCCATGCAGGCGAAGCCACGGCAAAAGCACATTTATAAAAACGACCCTCGTTTTAAAAACAAAGGCTAAATACTAGCACAAAAACACCACCTTTATATAACCCCCCCCCCCCCCCCCCAACTATTTTTACACCGTCCCGGTTTAGCATTTCACGCCAGACCAAAACAAAACGCTGGCCATATATTGAGTTGTTGTTGGCTAGTTGGTTACCCTATCAAAGATGTCACCTGTGAAATTCAATGCTGGCCGCAACGAAACACCACAGAGGGATTTTGAAAAAGTCGGGATTTTAGAAACTATAATATTCTTGAACGGATTTTAGTTAGATAGGATGAATTGATAACCGGATAATTGAAACATATTTTAAAACGTCAAAAAGTAAGACAGGGGACTCAAAATCATTTTTACCTGCCTGTTCAAGTCCTACGGCAGAGCAAAAGCATCTCAAAAATCAAAATCAAAAGTCAGTTATTCGAATTCGGCTAAAAATCAGGACTTCCCTTGACCGTCAAAATTACAAAAGACAGTCTTCAAAACAATCGCCCTTCACTACTTCCTAGTACTTTTGCTGTGAAGAAACAGTAGCGCAACAAATTCTCGAGCAGCACATCTATTCATAATAGAGAAGGATTCAACATTCAAACCACAATAACGCTCGCATTTTGCGTTATGGCGATTGTACACCACTTTCAGTCTAGGTTTTCATCGCTATTTTCATTGATCGTGATTGATTTATCTACGCTTGCCGCGGTTGGTCTATGGATGGGTGACCATACCGAGACCCCTCTGTGCCTTGGAGAGCACGTTAAGCCGTTGGTTCCGGGTGTCATTTGTGGATCTTTGACAGTCGTTACGGGTAGTCAGGAGCCCGAAAGTCTGACAACCAGTTTTACCAAGGGGTATCGTATTACCCAGTATCTGGGTTGTGGAGGTCAGATAGGCAGTCGCTCCATGTAAAATACTGGTATTCAGATGCATCCGGTTAGACTGGAAGCTGACCCCAACATAGTTGGGAAAAGGCTGAGCAGGCACTTCTATGATCGTGTTTACAATGATGACCTTATGAGCACACTTATTTTTAAGTTAAGTTCTTTGAGACAAATTATACAATTATTGTAATCGGCAAGCGTAATGTGGGACGCCCCCCAGCTAGATGGACGGACGACCTAAAGAAGGTGGCTGGGGTAGACTGGATGCGGAAGGCGCAGGACAGAGTGTTGTGGCGCAGTTCGGGAGAGGCCTATGTCCAGCAGTGGACTGCGATAGGCTGAGTTGATTGATTGATACAATTGTAATTGAAATAGGCACTGGTATGTTAGCCCAAAAATTATCAATTTATGCATGCCTGCATTCCCCAAAGGGTACCAGAGCAGACGTAGATAGACAGCAGAGCCAGACCTATAATTCACCCACATTTCCCATGTAATAAAGGGCTTGCCATCAACCGGGCACAAATTCGTAATCCTATCTCATTATAATACTCGTATGCTCCGATAAGTTTCTTACCTCCCTCGCTACCCCAATTTATACAAACACAAACTCATATCTTATGAAGCGCATTGACAGTGTTATTTCAGCCACACAATAGGCGCGAGGAATCGATATGTTCGTCCATTGTTCACTACGATTATAGAACGCTCCGGTCGTAGGAATGTGGGGGATATGATACTACTGGTACGGACAGGCAATTCATTCTACACTAGCTAACCCGATAGACGCTGTGCTGTCCAAATTCAATAATTCATACAAAAATCCCATAGAAAATGCACTTTCATTTTCCCGAATTTTCCAACTGTCCCGGCAATTGCAAATTTTTATTTTTGTCATATCGGCCCAGCCGTTCTGAAGTGATGCGCTTATCAATGAACAGTATTTCCTATTATACTGCTCTGTTGCTATATTATACTTCTTTTTACCATGGATTCAGTATATGATTGTAAACCGCTGTGTTGAAATTTTTCGTCAGTTATTAAAAAAATTAATTGCTGTTTCATACATTTTGACCAATGTGTCCGGAAAAGAACCGGAGTAACCAACATAGCTTGCAGAATGACCAAACTGAAGTGGCAGTGGGCTGGCCATGTCTGTCGAAAGGCCGATGGCCGGTGGAGCAGACGAGTCCTGGAGTGGACACCGCGTATCGGCAAGCGTAGTGTGAGACGCCCCCCAGCTAGATGGACGGACGTCCTAAAGAAGGTGGCTGGGGTAGACTGGATGCGGAAGGCGGAGCACAGGGTGTTGTGGCGCAGTCTGGGAGAGGCCTATGTCCAGCAGTGGACTGCGATAGGCTGAGTTGATTGATTGATTAGCAGTATAGATATACAGAAATAAATATCATTAATCACCATTTATTAGAAAATTTGTTTGCTCAACATTGTTTAACATAAATCTATTTGTAGAAACAGTCAAACAGATTCTGTTCTGTAATAAAAACAGCGAGCTTGACAGTATATCCTGATAACAATCTCACTACGGTTAATATAAACTAAAATCAACACCAAAACACGATGTTCTCGATTTATTTAATGGGACTAGATAAATACGAGAACATTTACAATCGAACTTCGCCCTTATCGCTCTGCACGCAACTTAAAATGCGAGCGTCGGGTTTCTTTGTTGATTTTTGTAGTAGTGATTTAGGCATCTGTTCCGCCGCCCGCGATTACTGAGAAGCGTGTAGATTTAGCAACTAAATCCAAACTGGAGAGCAACGAACAACGAGTGCGCGACGGCGACGACCGATTATTCGCTGGTATGCTTACATATATGTACTCAACATCAAAAAGCGTCTATCTTTTCTGGTCCTAACGTGCATCCTCAAATACTTCGGACATGTCCCGAGGTTTGAGGGAGACTCTATAGAGCGCCTTGTCGTACAGGGCACTAGACCACGCGGACGTTCATCCATGAGATGGACTGACCAAATTAAATCCACAGTGGGCGATCCCTTGAATGAATGCCCAAAAAATACCAGAAATCGGAGTCGGTGGCGAGAAATCGTGAAGCGAATCACATCAGCCCCTAGACAAAAAACTATATGAGGACCACGATCGCTCTGACAAGAGTGCTACGAAGAAGTAGAAGATAATGATGCTTATGTATCAAGCGTGAGTTTCTCAGCGAGTGTTCTGCCCGCCGAGTACTCCCTTTGTTAGTTCTTGTTGCTCCGACAAACTAGTAGAGAGAGAGTTCTCACCGGCCAGTGTGAACAGTCACCGATCAACTATTAACGCGTGTATCTTTTTTAATCATACGGGACCTGCACAATCTTTTGTACCTTTCTTGGGCGACAAAGCCGAAATAATAAAAAAAAAAAAGTCGCGCCCGCCACTGCACCCGCTACCGCTCTTGGGCGTGCACCCTAGGCAAAGCCGTAAGTAGATGTAGATTGTACATTAGGGCTGCTGGTTATGTAGGTATGTATACAGGGTGTAACAGAATAAACGCAAGACCTGAAAGTAGATTGTTCATAAATGACTAGTTAATCGATTTCAGTAGCTTTTAGTATTGGTATTTTTTCCCAATAATTATGTATTTTGCCATACCGACCGCCGATTGAGCCAAATAAAATTAAACCTTATTTCAAGGCAATAACACTCAATTTTCAATGCATAAAGTATTGCTGGAGTCAACACGATTTTCTTAAATAATAGTTAGCTTTAAAAAAAAAAGTTTTGTTCATTGTATTATGCTTTTAACACAATACTCTAATTGGTGTGAATGAGGTCTTGCAATTATGTTACATATTGTATATGTTATCTTGGAGAGACCCGTAGCTAAATAATAACAGCCGCACGGGTCGATCGATCAGGTTAAGCTACGCTTGCCGCGGTTGGTCTGTGGATGGGTGACCATCTTTACGTATCGAGAGCCCTTCGTGCCTCGGAAAGCATGTTAAGCCGTTGGTCCCGGCTGTCATTCGTGGATCTTTGACAGTCGTTACGGGTAGTCAGAAGCCTGAAAGTCTGAGAACCAGTCTGACCTAGGGGTATCGTATTATCCAGTAACTGGGTTGTGGAGGTCAGATAGGCAGTCGCTCCATGTAAAATATGTACTGGTATTCAGCTGCATCCGGATAGACTGGAAGCCGACCCCAACATAGTTGGGAAATGATGATTGTAGATGTTATCTTGGTACTCTTTAGAAATATTACAATTAAAATTTTTAACAGCTTTCGTTATAAAAAGCGTTGGTTAAACTACTAGTTAATATTTTTACATCTATGGTTTTATGACTACTAAATGAACAGGAGGTCCTATTAAAAACTATTAATAGACCCACTCATACATCTATACAAATAAATAAAATTGAAATGTCTGTTTGTAATGTCAAAATAACAGCGTTTTACTAAATGCAAAAGTAAAGTGTTTAAGTACAGACGCCAGCACATAAAGCTGTTACAATCTGTCAAATTTCTTTAATAGATTTCCAACTTTATTGCTAAAGCATAAGGTTAAAAGTTGATTGGGAAAATTTTACAGTTTCGGGTGGCTTGATCTGCTGGCGTCTGTACATACATAAACTAGGTACTCACAACAAATAAAAAAATAATTACAGATCTGCCTGTTAATTCCGGCTTATCTCAAAAACGGCTGGACTGATTTTGACGGGGCTTTCACTGGTCGACGTTTTAAAGAGTAAGTTATGCTAATTCTAGCTCAGAAAAAGGATTAGTTCCGCGGAAAAAAAAAACAAAACCCCGTGAATTCCGCGAACAAAGTCGAGGGCACAGCTAGATTAATATATATTTTAACATTTCCTCATTGTAAAAGAGTAATTACAGTTCTGTAATTAGGTCGTGTCACTCTGGTCACATAAAAACGGGTGTGACTGTGACAAATGAACGCTGACCACAGCTACTGAGAGCCATTCAATTCATTTAAACCTTATGAGAGACATGGCCGTTTTTACTTGACATACCTATTATAAATTAAAGTCGCTTTTCGTGTCTGTCATTGTGACCGCGTTATTCTAACGGATTTTGATGCGGTTTTGACCATCGTTCAAAGAATTTATTCCGGAAGGTGTATGTGTATAAATACATGAATATTCAATTTCAAGACTTCTTGTCGCCTATCCCGCAGTGGTACCGATTCAGTTGTTCACAAACCAAACTAAATTTAAGTTCAGTGAATCTTTTTCTTTCTATTTGATTATGAAAAGGACAGCCGTGCGATTCTGTAACCATCTCACCGTGAAAGCTTGGGTGAAGTGAGCGTGGAGTGAGCTGTCATTCGCTAGGGATTAACACTATTAAGTGCTCACTTCACTTATGATTTCACGGTGAGATTTTTACAGAATCGACTGGCTGGAGATAAATATTAGCTTGGTCCTATTAGGTTTCGGATCGGGCTAAGTGTTATTGGTTATGGGTTTGTCCTATTGGGTATTTCCATGTGGAATTTTTCAGTAGCAGCTTGATCTAGAAAGCGGTACTTACTTCTGGACACGGTGCGTATCGTCAATTCAGGAGTTTCCTCTCCCAGGAGCCCTGACTTTTTATTTATTTTCTTATTTCATTTATATTAAAATATTTATTCTAAAAATTTTTTTTTTCTAAAATATTTAAAACTGTAACTTAATAAATTTAAGAAAAAAAAATAGTAGACCACTGGTATCGGGAACAGGCTCCAAGCTACCGCTGGGCTAATATTTTTTATAAATTAAAATGTATTTTTCCTAAAAATATTTAAAATTTTTCAAGATACGTTTTTGATTTTTTTAGAAAAAACATTTTAATAAAAATTAAATAAGGAAATTAAATTACATAACAAATCGTGACCGTGTAATATAAAAAGCTTTAGCGTATCAAGCAGAAATCTGGTAGGTAAGTGCAAAAGAGCGGATCGCGATAAGGTGAAATTGCACCCATGAGAGGATGTGGAAATAGCTATGTTAACGTTGTCTACAGAAAAGACACCGCTATCCCCATTACACGTCTCTGTCGGGCGATTTATTTTTATATTAAAGATTTCATTGACAACCCAGGGTTTCTGCAAGATATTTAATTCAATTGGTTATAAAATCTCAAGGTCCCGTGGGTAAGTAAAAACAACCGCATGGGTCGATTGATCAGGTTAATCCATGGATGGGTGGCCATCTTTACATACCGAGACCCCTCGGAAAGCACGTTAAGCACGTCCTGGCTGTCATTTGTGGATCTTTGACAGTCGTTACGGGTAGTTAGAAACCCGAAAGTTTGACCACCAGTAACTGGGTTATAGAGTAGACAGTCGCTCCATGTATAATACTGGTGCTCAGCTGCATCTGAGGAATCTAAAATCTGGGCTACAGCTGAGAAATTCCTGATGGGAAAACCCAATAACACGTTACCTAACCTCACTTAGACCTCATGCTTATTGAGGCCCGACGCCCGCTGGCGGCTCGGCATGGCAAGGTATTTTTACGGGACGAACAAAAATATAACCTAATAGTATGGAAATAAAGTTGAAATTTTAGTGTTAACGGTCGTAAGTACAAAAACAATACTGCTGTATGCTTAGGCATGCCGTGTCGGCAGACTTCGGAACGCTTCGGCATCCCTCGGAACGCTTTGGCAGTCTTCGGCAAGACAGCGCCCGCCCGAACCCCGCGGCCCCGCACGTAGCTTCATTAGCAAGGACGACTCGGCATGCTTAACCTGTAAACCGGGCGGGACGTATAAATACGTAAAACTTAAACAGTAGCGTGTACGGAATTCCCCGGTTAACAGGTTAATAAATAAAATATATTTGAAGTTTCGATTGTATTCTATATTTTAGAATGACTAATTCTAATCTAATTTAATAATTTAACCTGTTAACCGGGGAATTCCGTACACGCTACTGTTTAAGTTTGACGTATTTATACGTCCCGCCCGGTTAACAGGTTAAGGACGTCGTGGCATACTTAAGGATGCCACGGTATTGTTACCGCCACTGTGCGCTTACATGTAGGGATGCCGAAGGATCCCCTGTCGTGCCTTGCCGCCAATGTGCGCCGGGCCTATTAGTGCTTGCGACCATTAGTCCATCGAGGCAATTCATAATGCCTGTTTTCTTGATTTACTCACAAAAACAAAATACTGATACACCCCTTAATCCTTTTCTACGAAGAGTAAACCCTCGGAATGAAAATATACATAGCCTAACAATATTTCATAACAAAATCAGTTTATGACAACGATGTTTTGACCAAACCTGCTGGGGCGTGGCCTGGCAAACAAATTTATTTGCACATTGTATCTAGCAAGGGTTCGTGTATCAAGGTCGCTTCTTGTACCGAAATAACTTATTCCGAACATGTTTGAATTTCTAAGTATTTATATGAAATAAATGTTATCAATACCTTTTAGATTACTTCCCGGTTTCTGAGAGATTCTTCAGTTTGTTGTTGGATCGTATGTCAAAATACGGGAATTGGAGATTACCCAATTAGCAATTGTTGGTTACTATTGGTATACTTGGGCACTATATTAATACATAGTTCATTTATTTACCAGATCGGGGCTTGTAGCCAAGTAATAGCATCCGCACGGGTCAATCGACCAGGTTATGTTACGTTTGCCGCAGTGAGTTCGTGGATGAGTGACCATCTTTACATACCAAAACACCTGCGAGCCTTGGAAGGTACGTAAAAACCGTTGGTCCCGCCTGTCATTCGTGGTTCTTTGACAGTCATTACGGATCGTCAGAAGCCCGAAAGTCGTGACAGCAGTCTTACTAAGATCGTATTACCCAGTACCTGTGTGGTGGAGGTCAGATAGGCAGTCGCTCCATGTAAAATACTAGTATTCGGCTGCAGCCGGTTAGACTGGAAGCAGACTTCAACATAGTTGGGGAAAGGTCAGACAGATGATGATGATTTGTTAACCAGACACGCATCCGTGTTTGATGCGGCGGTGGTCCCAGTGGACGACCCCGCACATATTTTCATGTTTACGTGCAGCGCATAAGCTAGGAGCACAGTCCAAATGTGACGTCCACAAACAGATTTAAGGTGGGTTTTAAAACTGTTGTGGAACTGACAGCTCCTGAACACAGTTTTTATGAGCTGATCGCGTTCAGTTTCATTGGTGAAATTGTCGAAGTGAAGACGTCAGATTTTGAAATCGCCAGCGAGTCGCCAGTGGCTAAAGCCGTTGCGTTACTGTAGAGGGTATGCTCCAATTGCCTTTGATAACCGACCTCGACAAATATTTTATAAGTTGCTGGCATCTGTTATGAGATAAATACTATTTCGTATTTAGAAGTTTAGAAGAAAATAGAACCTTAGCTTAGGAAGCTGACGGCCCGGCGGGCGCCGCCGCCCGGCTCACACATCGTGGTCGGGGGGGCTCGGATTGCTGTCGAGTCCACCATGAAGTACCTGGGATTGGTGCTCGACAGCCGGTGGAATTTCGAGCCCCACTTCCGGCGGCTGGCGCCCAAGTTGTTGGGCGCTGCTGGGGCGCTATCAACGCTGCTTCCCAATCTGGGGGGCCCGAGCACCGCCTGTAGGCGGCTCTACGTGGGGATCGTGCGATCCATGGCCCTGTACGGGGCCCCGGTGTGGGCTTCGGACCTGACGGCCGGCAGCATTGCGGTTTTACGAAAACCGCAAAGAGTGATGGCCGTCAGAGTCATCAGGGGGTATCGCACGATCTCCTACGAGGCGGCTTGCGTACTGGCCGGATCCCCGCCCTGGGACCTCGAGGCGAAAGTACTCGCGTCACTGTATCGGTGGCGCGAGGAAGCGAGGGCGCGGGGCGAGCAACCGATGCAGCGACACTTGGAGCTGCGTCGGTCTCAGCTCCGCGAGGTCCTGGTGGCGGAATGGCGGGACAGGCTTTTGCGCCCTTCCGCCGGCCTCGTCACCATCGAGGCGGTCCGGCCGGTGCTCGAGCGCTGGCTCGGGAGGAGGCACGGCTCCCTGTCGTTTCGGGTGACGCAGGTGCTCTCGGGGCATGGTTGCTTCGGGAAGTACCTGTGTCGCATAAACAGGGAGCCGGACGCTCGGTGTCACCACTGCGTCGACTGCCGGGAGGACACGGCGCGGCATACGCTGGCAGAGTGTGCCGCTTGGGAGGAGCCGCGCCGTGCCCTCATCTCAGGAGTAGGCAGTGACCTGTCGCTGCCGGCCGTGGTGGAGTCTATGGTCGGCAGCGAGGAGTCCTGGGACGCGGTGGTTTCCTTCTGCGAAACAGTCGTCTCGCAGAAGGAGGCTGCGGAAAGGGAGAGGGAGATCTCGTCCCCTCACCCGGCAGCAGCAGGCGCACCGGGCGTCGGCGGAGGGCGGATAACGCCCTCTTCCAGCCCCCCTAAATGGGTCCAGGGGCGACGGACTTGGGGACGTCCGTCGCCCCCCACACATCTGGACCCGAGGCGGCGGCGCGTAGTGTTCCACGCGCGCCCCTCTTAGACGTCGCGGGGGGAGTTTAACACCTCACTCCCCCCCTGACACGAGGAGAGGCCCGCTGGAGCGGGCCAGCACCAGCCGGGGGTTGCGGAAGTATCGTTCGTTCCCGCGACCCCCGGCGTAGGTGAGAGAGGGAACACCGGGGTGGTTTTTAGTCAGTAAGAGTCTGACAGACCCCGCCGCCCGCCCCAGGGCGGCGGACATCCATGAGGATTTTCCACCCCGAAACAAAAAAAAAAAAAAAAAAAGGAAGCTGACGGAGCGCGACATCATTTAACCCTTTACAAACGAGTTGAAGTGATCGTGAGTTTCAACTTTACAAAATTCTGAGCACGATCGAGCGACTAGCAAATTATTCCTGAACCTTACGTATGTGAGGGTCTGACTGCTGAAGACCAGCTTGCATGAGATTTTTTTCAGTATTTTTCCGAAGACCTCTGAATACTTTCCAAAGGATTAATAAGTTTTTAATGATCTATGCGAGTTTTTTACTCCCAGTTGCAAAGGGTTAAAATGTTAAGATTGATTTGATTGAAACAATTACGAGATTTTTACTAATTAAAGTCAAAGAAGCAGTGTTGGCCTAGTGGTAACAGCCGCGACTTACGAGTTGTAGGTCGTAGGTTCGAACCCAGACAGGCGCTTTACTTTGTGTAAATTATTTCATCACCATTGCTCTCAAAACGGTGAAGGAAAACATCGTGAGGAAACCGGCATGTCCTAGAACCAAAAATTCGAAGACATGTGACATGTACCAACCCAGGCCTGCGTCGTGGATTACGGCCTACTCCCTCTCACAGAGAGGAGGCCTGTGTGTCTGTGTGATTATGTAAAGTCAAAGTCAGATAATGTATTTCAAATAGTTTACAACCAGGATTAGAACATAGAATATTTTTTATCCCGATATTCCTACAGGATCGAGACTTATGCGAGTAAAACCGCGGGGCGCAGCTAGTTTATAATATTAGTTGGATATTTATCGCACTAAGCCATTATCGCCATCTTCACCGACTCGAAGTTTCTTTGGTATTGCTCCCCAAGTTTTTAATAAAGTTCCCGATGCAATTAAATGTATGAAAATTCAAAAATTCAGAAACACTCTCCAGAAGGTGCTGCTTGAACAATGCTATTACACATTAGACCAGTTTCTGAATGACAAATTTAATTAATCACATATTTGGAATTATTATTATGTTATTATTTAATTTTATTTTATTATATGTAATGCATTTGTAATTTTTGATAATTTTAATCTCTGCTGACATTGTATTTTTTTTATGACATTTAACTATTTTAATTTAATTAATTTTGACGACTGTAATATTGCTGACATTGTTTTATCTTTCTGTACTATTTTATTTAACTTTTGACAATTTTTAATTTATTGGCATTGTTTTTATTTTTTTTTAAGAGATTTTTACAATTAATTTAATTTTGATCATAGCATCACTATTTTGTATGCCTGTCGGCGGAACATAGGTTGGACCAAACACTATTATATACATAAGATCATTGTACCCTGTGTTCACAAAATAAATGAATTTTGAATTTTGAATTCGAGAACTAAATAAATCTACTTCGCAATTCCTCCACACCCACTCCATTAATATCATCAAAATAGCTCTTGCATTAAATTTAAATAAAATGGCGCTGGAATATGCAACGCCGACACTCATTGAATTAAAGTGAGCAGCTGCCATCGAGTTTTATCGACAGCTCAGTCAGCAGGGTATGGTAATTTTATTATTAAAATGGTTTTAATTGGGGAAAGAGTAAAACGCAGTTTGTCGGTGATGAAGTCGGAGTCATTAATCTGCTAGATCATGATTGTGTGTGAACTAATAATGAAGGAGGAACATTCAAAACTTTTTTGCTTAATTGTCCTTTTTAGTTTTGTGATTTATTGTGATTTTGATCGCAAATTGATCGGTTCGGACACTTAACGAAATAAAATAGAAGTTTTATTGTCATTGCGTCTGGGGGCCCAGTGGTAACAGCCGCGACATACGAGTCGCAGACGTAGGTTCGAACCCAGACAGGCGGTTTACTTCGTATAAATTATTTAATCATCACTGTTCCCAAAACCGTGAAACGGACGTGTGACGGGTAGTCAGAAGCCCGAAAGTCTGACAACCAGTCTTACCTAGGGGTATCGTATTACCCAGTAACTGGGTTGTGGCGGTCAGATAGGCAGTCGCTCCATGTAAAATACTGGTATTCAGCTACATCCGCTTATACTGGAAGCCGACCCCAACATAGTTGGGAAAAGGCTAGGCAGATTATGATGTTCCCAAAACCGTGTATCACTACATAGTATAAAACAAAGTCGCTTCGCTGTCTGTCTGTCCCTATATATGCTTAGATCTTTAAAACTACACAACGGATTTTGATGCGGTTTGATTTAATCGATAGAGTGATTCAAGAGGAAGGTTTATATGTATAATACATGCATAATATAGTAGAGAAACACTGATAATTTTAGAGGTTTCTAATGTAATGTCGTAAATAAACACATTTTTTGCGCTTACATTGTAAACGCTAGCTGAACCCGTCGAGATAGATCAAAATAATGTACTACAGTATTGTACACCTTAAAACGGTCTACAAAAAAGTCCGGGATGATATATGTCTATCTCTTAGGGATAACCCACAATAACCATTTTTATCCTATACTTTTTACGAGAAATAATGGCTCTAAAATTATCAGTGTTTCTCCATTGCACCCGTGCGAAGCCGGGGCGGGTCGCTAGTATATAATAACTGGTAAATATTATTTAATAATAATTTGCAAGTATATTACTTGTTAATACTACGACTCTTTTAGTTACAGAAAGAGTGGCCAGTCCGCCTTCACAAGGTCAACGTTCTACCTTGTGTGAAGCCTTCCAACGCTACGTCTTCCGGTATGCGGTTGCCACTCCAGAAACATTCGGCCCCAAAGGTCATTAAATCACGAATTTCAAGTCATTAAAGCTAAAACTGTCGCACAATAAACACGAATAAACAACGTTTGTACAAACTAATGTATTTCCATAACTAAGCTTTGTTCCATTGGCTTCAACAACACAAAATAAAAACCCCCGTCTTTATTACAACCATATAAATAATATTGTTTAAAAAGTATTGAAAAAAAGCGAAGTGCTCTGTTATGTATCGTAAAAAGGTTATGACCCAAATATGGTACCTTCATAGCCATTTTATTGCATGAATTTTCGTGAAAAGCGAAGAGCTTAAAACATTGCCTTTCAACTTTTAAGGTAGGATCGAGTGTTTTATAGACGACTGATTTTTAAAGCAAAGGATAACCCGAAGTCTTTGTTACCTTTTATTTATTTTCTTTTACGATTTTATAATAATACTAGTAATAGTTTTAATCTCATCCTATGCGAACATCTTTCGGGATATGTCATCTGCCTAGCCTTTTCCCAACTATGTTGGGGTCGGCTTCCAGTCTAACCGGATGCAGCTGAATACCAGTATTTTACATGGAGCGACTGCCTATCTGACCTTCACAACCCAGTTACTGGGTAATACGATACCCCTTGGTAAGACTGGTTGTCAGACTTTCGGGCTTCTGCCGACCCGTACCTAACGACTGTCAAAGATCTACGAATGACAGCTGGGACCAACGGCTTAGCGTGCTTTCCGAGGCACAGAGGGGTCTCGGTATGTAAATATGGTCACCCATCCACAGACCAACCGTGGCAAGCGTAGCTTAACCTGATCGATCGACCTGTGCGGCTGTTATTATTTAGCCACGGGCCACTCATCCTTCGTGATATCTATGCTATAATAATAATAATAAAGCCGAAGAGTTTGTTTGTTTATTTGAACGCGCTAATCTCTGGAATTATTACCAGTCTGTTTCGAAAAATTCTTTTAGCATTTGATAGCCCAATTTTTCAGGAATGATATAGGTTATATAACCCAAGGGGCCCGTGGCTAGATAATAACAGCCGCACAGATCGATCGATAAGGTTAAGCTACGCTTGCCGCGGTTGGTCTGTGGATGGGTGACCATCTTTACATACCGAGACCCCTCCGTGCATCGGAAAGCACCATCCTTTCCTGGCTGTCATTCGTAGATCTTTGACATTCGTTACGGGTAGCGAGAAGCCCCAAATTCTGACAATCGTTTTTACCTAGGGGTATCGTATTACCCAGTAACTGGGTTGTGGAGGTCAGATAGGAAGTCGCTCCATGTAAAATACTGGTATTCAGCTGTATCCGGTTAGACTGGAAGCCGACCCCAACATAGTTGAGAAAAGGCTAGGCAGATGATGATATAGGTTATATAACGTCAAGCTTGGACCCTAAGAAGCCGAGCAAATAAGAAGAAAAAAAAAAACAGAAACAGCGCCGATTATGCCTGATAAAGCACCAAACATCTGCCAAACTTTCACTATTACGAGTTAGAGGGTAATTAATTTGTGCTAGGAATATTCCGTTTCTAAATATTGCATGACACGACCAAGTCACCTCGAACCGGCGAAGCGGTAACATCCACAAAACTCATAAATCCAAGAATAAAGCTTTACGAAGTAAACTGGAGTGTGCAATTAAACGTTATATTGTGAGTTAAGCCATTTGCTCGTCGCAACTCAAAGCTTTCGCAGTTAGTTGAATGTGCAGAAGTCCCATTTCTAATGACAGGCTGTTAAAAACTTCCACGTATTGAAATTCGGGCAATTCTCCGCAATTTCGTTTGCGTTTAACTTTTAAGATTTCGAGGGGAAGAAAATTCTTTCCTTAGCTGTGAGTTCTCGTTGAATACTTTTAAATTAGTGGCGTTAGATCCATAAAAATAAGAGTGAGTTTTATGACAGTATTAAGGTAGTTGACAGTAGAAAATAACTTGTGAATTTTGCACTGTAGGGTATAGCTTTGAGCTAAGTATATCAAAATCAACTTAATTTTGTAAATGATTTTAGATTATTGTTGGAATTTTTTGTGTTAAAATAAAGCCATTGGTCACGTGACATTGTGAATGAAAGTCTTGAAGTCACTTGAGCCGCCATGGCAGAATGAATAAAATTACTTTAATGAAATACGAAACAATTGTTCCTATTTCACAGATATTTTTTATTTTTTTATTGTTGCGCTAGGTATTCCGCCAACCCAGCCGGGGGTTGCGGAAGTATCGTTCGTTCCCGCGACCCCCAGCGTAGGTGAGAGAGGGAACACCGGGGTGGTTTTTAGTCAGTAAGAGTCTGACAGACCCCGCCGCCCGCCCCAGGGCAGCGGACATCCATGAGGATTTTCCAACACGAAACAAAAAAAAAAAAAAGGTATTCCGCCAACTAGCTTATTGTGTCAATAGCCAACGTGAACTTCATTTTTTAAATTCTTCGCTTGTAATTATTAAAAGGAAACGATCGGAGTTTCTTGCTCGTTGTTATCCATTTTATTTGAAATAAATGCTTTTGAGTTTAAGTTTTAAGCAACAACACTGTCTATTAGAAACAGATTGCTAATTTGTTATAGCACTAAGTGTATACGATTTTGGGTTGTCACAATTAGTTAAACTTGTATATTTTTTGTTTTGTGGTTGAAGTGTTCAGCTCATTAGAAGAAGTTGTATCAGTCAGCAAGCAAGTATATGCGGGCTTTTAGAAAATTTTGTTCGAAATAAGTTAGAGGTAAATAAAATTAGGTAGAATATTATTTGTGGTTATGGGGAGAAAATGTGAACATTTTGAACTTATAAATTTTTTTCGTGAAAATTCATGTCGTGAAAGTCGCTCAAGTTTCGTTTTAATCCTAATAATAAGTAGTGTATTAGCATCTAATCAAGTATATGTGAGTGGTTGACCAAAAAGAGACCTCAAGGGAAAATAAATTGATTTCGAGTATATCGCGTTTGAAGTTTCGTGTAGAAACTTACTTGACATCACAAAAACTATTGTGCGCTGTGTGTAAGGTGTACTGCGTCGGCTCACAAAAAAAAAAAATCATAAAAAAACTACAGCACCTAAAAATATTCTGGTTAGACCAAAACGAATGCTGAAAGACCACAGATTCATAAATTAAAAAAATAATAATAAATAACGGTTTCCAATCCCTCCAGGTAAATTTTTGGCCAACCACTCACATATATGTTAAGTTGAAACATCAACACCCTAAATTCAATTTCAATTCACGGTTTTTTAAATCGACTACCTAATTACATTCAACAAACTACTGAAACCCGATAAAATAATGTTGGAAATAATTAAAGGAAGCTGAAAGCTGAAGAACGCTTTAATTATCCACGGCTTGACAATAATTGGTTCTCCGTTATACTAACCTCTTTTGAAAAAAAAAAAAAAAAGCTGGAATAAAGTAGTGCTGAATTTTAAACTGGCTGATTATAAACATGGTAAAATATTTAACGGAATTTTGTTGTGGGTGAATCAATTTTTTTTGTAGGTCTAAAGAATTGTACAAGCTTTTTGTGGCGTGTAGCCAAAATCGGAATTAACACCGCCATCTTGGTTTTATAGGATCACTACATTGTCAGTTATTTAACACTTTTGACGTGCTATGTATGCTGTGCTATACACGGCGTGCATAGCACAGCATGCATAGAACAGCATGCATGGCCATTTGACCTGTATCAAATTAAATCAAATCAAATCAAAAGTCATTTATTCAAACTAGGCTGAGAATCAGCACTTTTCGAACGTCAAAATTACAAAAGACAGTCCCCCAAAACGCCCGCCCTTCACCACTTCCTAGTGCTTTCGCTAGGAAGAAGAAGTGGCGCAACAAACTCCCCAGCAGCACAGCTGTCTGTTCAGTTAGAAAATACTTGACTGAATACAATACAAGGTATGCAAAGTAATTAACATTACAAGACACAGGATACTAAATTTAATTATTTGCCATATGTCAGCTAGCAACGCCAATATACCAAGAAATACAATAAAAAACTATACGTACTCAAGCAAAAATTAATAAATGAAAATTAAATAAAAGCCTCCAGGTATGAAGGGCGTGACCGCTAACATATTTATGCAATGCTGGGTTCTGTTTACATAGCTGTCGCTTGAAGTCACAAATGATAAACTAGGACCATCGAAGGAAACTAAATAAACAAGTTATTACTAATTATAACAATAATAAAACCATGGTCAGCAAGACGAACAGTCACCACAAGCAGCACCCGTTCACGAGCATAACGCAAAGATCAGCCATTACCCCCCTCGCCATATTTGAGGGAAGGAGGCAACCCGACCTCCGACGCTACCGCAAGCAGTGACAACTGAGGAAGCATGACGAACTTGCTGCCGGTTGCTCAGGTAAGAATAATATGATCAATCGTCGAGGTCACTAGCTAACCACATATTGCAATCATTAGAAAACATTGAAATGGGTTGATTATGTCAATAATATAATAAAAATAAAGCTAAACTGATTTGACTTATACAGCCCAATAAAAACAATTGTATAATGAGCTCATATAACCTATCAGTAATGTAATTCTGGAGAAAGAACATAAACATTGTCTTGAGTTAATCAGGGCGACCTATTCTTATCGTTTAAGTAGTCGTTGATGGAATAGTATGCCTTTGAACAAAGGTTGGATTTTACTTGAGCTTTAAATGCATTAAAAGGCAAATCTAGCAAAGAAGGGGGTAGCTTGTTATAAAAGGCTATACCAAGCCCAACAAATGAGTTATGAACCTTATGAAGCCGGTGAAAGGGAGCACGTAGTTTGTCCTTATTTCTGGTGTTAACATTGTGAACATCACTTTTTTTAGTATACAAGTGTATATTTTGCCTTGTTGGCAAAGATGAATTGTGATGCAACCGTGAGAATACCAATATCTTTAAATAAATCTCTTAGAGAAACTCTAGCACCTAGCTGGTAAATAGCTCGAACAGCTCGTTTTTGAAGGACAAATATATTTTGTATATCAGCTGCTTTGCCCCACAGCAGAATACCGTAGGACATAACGCTGTGAAAATAAATAAAATATACTAAACGAGCTGTATCAACGTCAGTGTATTGTCTTACTTTCCTGACGGCGTAGGCAGCCGAACTGAGCCTTCCTGCTAGGCTCGATATATGTGGTCCCCACTGAAGTTTGGCATCAAATGTTATTCCCAGAAAAACTGCTGAGCTCACAGTCTCAAGCGCCTCTTTATCTAAGACGATGTTGGGTCTTAGATTTCTAACATTGGGTAAGGCGAACTTTACACATTTCGTTTTCTTGGCATTGAGAACTAGGTTATTTGACGTAAACCAATCCGTAACTATTGAGAGTGCACTATAACCTAGTTACAGAATTACGGGCTTCTGCCGACCCGTAACGACTGTCAAAGATCCACGAATGACAGCCGGTACCGAAAATTACGTTAAGCCGATCACGGCTTAGCGTGATTTTCGAGGCACGGAGCCAGTAGCGTCTCTATGTGTACCTATTCTTGCAAATGGCATTGTCTATGAATGTAAAAAAAAAAAAAAACATTTTCCTTTGTTGCATAACCATAGCCTATGCCAATTAGTTCCAGCTACATAAGCCGTTCTAAACGGCCATACGTGCCATCGTTAAGAAGAAAAAAAAAAAAAAAAAAAAACAGGCCGCTCGTCCACCGCTGGCGTCAACTGGACGTCAATGAGAATCAGATGGTGGCACCGGTGTCGCTACATCGGTTATACATTCATTTACTATGGCCGCGAGTCCACTACACACCACCGCCCCGGATCGTCACGTTCGGTTCGATCAATTTCGTTTCTCGTTGACGTCCCGTTGACGTTGGCGATGGACAAACGGCCGTATTGTCCAAACTTTGCCAAATCCAAAACACGCAATCCGCACATTGAGTGCTGTGCGCTTCCAATTTGGAACCATCCGCGCAATAATTAAAAATATGACCAGAGCCAAATTGGAAGTAGCCAGGGAACACTTAGATGAGAAAACGTTTAATTTAAATTACAATCACGATTGCATATATTGCAAGATTATGTAAAGTCGTGGGCAAAACTCATTTGCAAAAAATGAACTAAAATAGAGTGCATTCACATGTTTGTCCAAAATTGGTGTTGATTGCCGAGTCATCCACTAAAAAGTACCTAGGTATCTACTTATTTTGTTTAATTAATTTTCACTCTATTTATTTTGTTTGATAATTCAGTTATCTATTTTAATGAATTTTTTTTCTTATTTTTTTTTTATTATATCAGACTGAAAACTAATTGTAGTAGCCGCGGTACTATTTAATCTGAAGGCCAATTGTCGTGCTAAAAAACATCCAAATTCTTGTCGCAATCTCATCTCAGCGACCATCAATGTCAAAAACTTGTCAAAATGTATGCAAATTGATTGTATTTTTGACAGATTGAGACTGACATTAGAATGCGAACGTTCTTAAAATTACAGGAATTGTCCCTTTGATAACCTAATCGCCACTCTGTATGAAATTAAACAAAAACCCGTCGACAGAATCCAGAGACGTCATAATACGTGGATGCTCTATGTACAATCTTCCGATATTGAAAAATTCTCACGTGGTGCGCCAAGGTGCTCCGGGGTCTTAATGAAATTCCTTTCAACCCCCGCATCGTTGAAGGATACGGTAATTAAATTATGGGTTCCAATGCATAGAGGAATGGGTGTATATAATATATATATTGAAAGGACGTGGGAAGTTTAGGGTTAAAGATAACTATATTAAATCATCTTTGTAGATGTTGACTTCTCTTTAAGGTAGCGTGTGGGTACGACAGAGATAAGTAAGTTTCTTCATCAGTTGAAAGCTCAAGATTGTTTATCTTTTCAAAATAGATACGTTCAAGATGGGTTTCCCTATCCATTTGCATAAAATTTTAAGACCTAATATAACTTGGCATACTTTTGTTTCTCCTAATTATATTTTCGCATTACGGATAACAGCTTACGCATACATTTTTTAAGAATAATTTCTCGAAGGCCTGTGGCTAAATAATAACAGCCGCACAGGTCGATCGATCAGGTTAAGCTACGCTTGCTGCGGTTAGTCTGTGGATGGGTGACCATCTTTACATACCGGGACTCCTCCGTGCCTCGGAAAGCACGTTAAGCCCTTGGGTCCCGGCTGTCATTCGTGGATCTTTGAAAGTCGTTACGGGTAGTCAGGAGGCCGAAAGTCTGACAACCAGTCTTACCAAGGGGTATTGTATTACCCAGTAACTGGGTTGTGGAGATCAGATAGGCAGTCGCTCCATGTAAAATACTGGTATTCAGCTACATCCGGTTAGAATGGAAGCCGACCCCAACATAGTTGGGAAAAGGCTAGGCGGATGATGATGAATTTCTCGAATCATAATGATGATTAAGCATAACATTCTAAAGCATAAATTGCAACATGCGACTGGCATGGTTTCTGTCACGGCTCCGCCGGTGCGGGGCTGCGGCACTCCCACGCGAGCTTATCGTCGCAGATGTGTTTTACGCTCACCACCTGCTCCTCAGATCACGGGCCGCCTTGCCCCTCCATGCCTACGCAGGCTTAGATTACACTCTAGGGGTAGGGCAGACAAGACTTCGTGGAGTCGCTTTTGCAGCGATTCGTTTCTGTCACTAACTTTTGTAGCACAACATATTGAATTTTTAAGACAATGCTTTAATTTAAATTTAATTATGCGAATTAAATTTATCCCAAAACAAATTTTTCTTCAAGATAATTATGCCAACATGTACCGTATGCAAAAAAAAATAAGGCAAAGTATTATTATGGCAAAACAAATTATGCCAAAGTATATTAGGAAAAAGAATATTATGTGATCATTATTTAAAACATTCTGAACCCTCCCTGGGTAAATAATGATCAGATGTTTGTCTGCGTTTGAAAAGCTTGATAAAAGCCTTCGTAGGAAGGTATGCTTACCTACTTAAAAATAACGATGTACTTATTATAACACAAAAGAGAAAAAAGTTTTAAGGTCCGTACCCAAAGGGTGCCAACGGTACCCTATTACTAAGCCTCCACTGTCCGTCGTTCCGTCTGTCTGTCTGTCAGCTGGCTGTATCTCATGAAACGTAATAGAAAGACAGTTGAAATTATCAGTGTGTATTTTTATACCGCTATACAAATACCAAAAATAAAATAAAGTTAACATTTTTATGAACACCCATTAAAAGAAACGTTAAAAAAATGTCGTGTGAAATATTGTATGGTGTTACGGAACCCTTCGTGTGCCAGTCTGACTGGCACTTGGCCGGTTTTGTTCTATTTCTTGTTACGATATTGATTGAGGCTTGACTTGTTTTCCTCTTAAGCTTTAAGAGTAATGAATCTAAAGGTTTTCAATCAAACTATTCATCATAAGTTAGATAAGTCGCTAAAATAGCTTCGCATACGGCAGATACTTAAATATTTATAAGTAAAATTGATTCAAACGTAATTTAATCGATCCACTTTCAGGTGTAAAAAACGTAGGTCTTGCCTAATCCACCTATCCCTACGTCTGGCGGAAAGGCAGAAAGCATCGCGCCTTTCTGCGGGCGCCTTAAAAGATTTTTCTCAAAGTACAAGGTACGGCAAAAGTAATTTCATAATGGGAATGTGCCATAATTTTTTCTAGTGGCCTTTTACTGTAATTGTGATTTGATACATATGTTTAGACAAACAGAGAATTAGTTGACAATGCAATGGAGTGACACACATAGGCAGACAGTTCATGCAACGATGGAGAACTAAAACACCAATTTCGGGGCGATGTGATCACCCGTTTTGCCGATTTGAACTGGTTGGTCAGATCTGACGGCGTCAGACTTCTTTCTTTGAGGCTTTTTGAATACTCGCGTTTACCACAGTAAACCATAAACCTTGTAAGTCGTAAAACGAGCACAGAATCAAATGTGTATCAACTCAGGAGGTTTTATCAACTAAAGGCTCATTTGATCAAATTCCAGCCGGTCGATTCTGTAAAAATCTCACCGTGACATCATAAGCGAAGTGAGCACTTAATAGTGTTAAACCCAAGCGAATGACAGCTCACTCCACGCTCATTTCACCGAAGCTTTCACGGTGAGATGGTTACAGAATCGCACGGCCGATACCTTTTATCCGTGGAATTGACGTCTGACAGTTCTAGTATGGAAAAACGACATTAGACTTTATCTAGGTACTAGCTGCGCCCCACGGTTTCACCCGCATAAGTGTCGATCCCGTAGGAATATCGAGATAAAAAGTATCCTATGTATTAATCCCGGTTATAAACTATCTGTGCACCAAATTTCATCCAAATCAATTCAGCCGTTTGAGCGTGAAGAAGTAACAAACACACACAAACTTTCGCCTTTATAATATTAGTGTAATAACAGTTAGGTTACATTGGTCCTCAATGTTAAAGAGCAAAGAGAAATAAAAAGAGCCCAATTTTTTTTAATTTCCAACTAAATGGCAGCCAATTTACATTATGACATTACTTTTGCCCCACGTTATACAACGTGTAACGTTACCTAAATGCGCAAAACCTCAGACACCCCAACTGATTTTTAATTCAATTGACCTATTTCAGAGAGAAAATAAGTCATTGAAAAAATTGTAAATGTTTTATGTGCTGTTTTAGTTTTACTGGCCGTTCTGATCGTTTCTTGCGTCTGCGACGACACTTTATCGAGGGAGGAGTCATCACCGGGCCGCTGCGCCGCACTGACATTGGCTTGCTTGACCTATTAATAAATAGACACGGCAACGTTTTTAATGACGATTTTTTGAAAAATGTGACCTATATTAAAAAGTGGTTCAATTAATCCTGCTCGTTATTCTGATCAAACTATTTTCAGGTTTTGCGCATTTAACGTTACACGTTGTATAAGTAGAAACGTATGCAGTATCATTTTTCATTGTAACCAAAGTTTTCAATAACAGTACTTAAGCTAAAATTACTAGCTCTCTTTTATTAAAGTTAAAACAATCTACTTTATCACTTGTTACTTCAGAAAGTCATATCTCCAAAAAGAAATATTATGAAGGTAACGATTTCTTTAATGGTCGTTCTGTGGGGTAATTTGAAGTTTCAATGAATTTACTGATCCGCTAAGCGTAGTTATACGCTTATGCGGCCGGTTTATGTGGTAGAAAAAGTGATAAAAACTTTTTAATGTTAAGCTTGAGAAAACGCGAAACTTGACTTCAGGTAATTATTACTATTAGGTGTAAAACAATATAGAGGGCCCGTGGAATGCAATGCAGAGTCCCGTGGCTAAATAATAACAGCCGCACAGGTCGATCGACCAGGTTAAGCTACGCTTGCCGCGGTTGTTCTGTGGATGGGTGACCATCTTTACATACCGAGACCCCTCCGTGCCTCGGAAAGCACGTTAAGGCATTGGTCCCGGCTGTCATTCGTAGATCTTTGACAGTCGTTACGGGTATAGAGTCAGAAGCCCGAAAGTCTGACAACCAGTCTTACCAAGGGGTATCGTGTTACCCAGTTACTGGGTTGTGTAGGAAAATATCGTGAGGAAATCATGCTGTATGTAGCAGGCATGTCCTAGACGCAAAAATTTACATGTGACATCAATCAACCCGTACTGGGTTCGCGTGCTGGATTATGACCTACTCCCTCTCACCGAGAGAAGGCAGGTGTCCCAGCAGTAGGAACAGTATAGGTTTGTTATGCTCTCAAAATATAGGTACCTGCCATGCGATTCTGTAACCATCTCACCGTGAAAGCTTGGGTGAAGTGAGCCTGCAGTGAGCTGTCATTCGCTAGGGATTAACACTATTAAGTGCTCACTTAACTTATGATTCCACGGTGGGATTTTTACAGAATCTTTAAAAAGAAACTCGCAACCTTTTAGAAACAATTGTCTTTGAAATCTTCTTTATATTTATATTCTTTATTTTTATATATTTCTATTGTTTATTAATGTGAGTGTGTAGATGAGGTTGTGGGTTAATATCTGGGCAAATACCAATGTGGCTTTATCAATTCATTGTACTTTCTGAGTTTTTCTCGGACATAACTGACATCGGTGAAGGGGAACCTAGGCTTACAGTAATAGTCAGTCTGAAATCGCCAACCTATCACATATCGGGGTCCCCGACACGTGATAGGTTGGCGATTTCGTCGGGAACGAAGTTTTTCATTTGGACCTCACTATTTTCTTGAGCACCCTCGAAAACCATAAAAACGACAACCATAAAAAAAAATCGCAGCCGCCATCTTGGATTTTCATTTGGACCTTACTATTTGCTTCAACACCCTCGAAAACCACTAAACTATCCCTCTCTGTCTGTCTCTTTCTATTATTTATAACAAAAAGTCGCATAGCGCTTTTTAGTTTTTCGTTACATGACGATTTGTACCATTTTATTCCTAACGGAAGCTGTGTTCAAGAACTTCGTTCCAAAAAGAAGAATACACAGAACAATACAAATTGGAGCCATTGCTCGCCATCGCCACATTATTAAATATAAAACCCCTTTGGTTGCTTCTATGGCCGGTATACGGTGATTAATTCGTTTTGTGTCAGCAATAACTAGTTTATTGCAAGCCAGTTCACATGCACTCCACAGATTAGTTATCAAATGGAGTCATCAGTTTGGAAAGTCTCAGTGAGCATGGATCGGTACTGATGGCAGTAATTTAGATAGCAACGTTACTGCGCTTATTTGTAGGGTTGATTATGTCATTAATTTGTTTTGGAAAAAGGATGATGATGCTGATTTTTTACAAGCTTTTATTTAACTTGCACTGTTTGTATGTTATAAGTATGTTTGTAAGTAGTCCGTCATTTGCAAACCATTTTTCGACCATTTGTTGGTACACGATTCAGCAAAAATTTTACATACACCGTTAGTTCTGGTGATAATACAATGTGCAATACTAAATATTGTAACAATTTCAATATGGCCGCCGCTCCAAGATGGCAGATAACATATTTTTTCTCAACCTCCTTAATATGGGCATCAAATGGCTTGAAGAGTAAAAAAAACGATAAAGTTAATAACATCACCTTAAATTCAGTATGGCCGCCACTCCAAGACGGCGGATTACATTTTTCTGATCAATCCCCATAATATGGTTATCAAAATAATGTCAATGATGTAATTAATAATGTTAATAGGGTAAATAATATCGATGGTGTAAATAAATAAAATAATATAAATAAATAAATAAAAAATGGTAAGAAAAAATAATGTTAATAATAAATCTTTAGGACTAAAAAGTAAAAAATAAAATGAAAATAAAAAACATTTTTAAAAACAAGCTTTACATACCACCTACACAATATCAGTGCCTCAAGCGTTTAAAATGTATATTTTTTTTAAAACCTTTGAATGTTCTAAAATCACGAACACGCAGTGACTTTGTTCAATGTAGTAATTGCCACTCTGTTACTTAATGAAAATAGGCTTTTTAGCTTACGGCTGTAGTCAGGCAAAGATGGAGCATAGTCGTTTCTCCATCATAACTCGTTAAGCACTCCAGTTTACACACTAATCTGTGGCACTCCTAACTAGTTTATATAGCGCAGTAAACCTGCGGCTTCTGTTATAAGCTATTAGGTACGAGGCTGTAGTTTTGAATCTAGCGAGCCTATGATATTAAAGTGGAATGGTTTTATGCATTTGTGTTGGCGTGGCCGCAAAAGCTTTTGTTTAGAAAATCATAGTGCTGGCTGAATATGAACTAGAATGTGAAGAGTAATTCCATACGATGCAATTTTTCTATTTGAAAAAATGACGGTATTCTTCTTTGTAGATTAGCGAATAATTAAAACATGCGAAAGGCACAAAACACAGTGGATTGATTGTCAGGGAGAGATTACGGCAGCTGCGTTGCATGTTTTCTTTTGTAATTATTTTTAGGCAGACAAATACGTAAAAAATTACGTAGCCTTTTCACAACCATGTCGGAGTCGGCCTCCAGTCTAACCAGATCCATCCACAGACCAACGTTTTACCTGATCGATCGACCTGAGCGGCTGTTATTTCGTCACTGACCCTTTTAAGTGCACGTCAAAATGTTACATGTATAAAAAATAAAATCTGACATTATTTTATTGTTTTCATCGATTTTCACGTCACATTTGCTCTGAGCAATGACGACGTCGCTTTTCAAATATTTGAATTTCTCCCACTTTTTAAAAAATAATTTCTTCCTCAAAAATAAATTATTATCAAAAATATTGATGGAGGCATAATTCTGAAGTAATACAGGTTATTTGAAAAAATATTAGATCCTTATTTGAATCACATGTATATTCCATATTTCTAAATAGAACAAAAGCTGATACGACCTCCGTGCTCACGACTCATAAACGTGCACTAGATAATGTTCCAACTGACCCCTGTTAACCGGCAACCAGTTAGCCCGGATATTAGTCTAACATAATTAATCCGGGCAGGGTTTCGCCCACTTTACGGTACTATATACGGACCTCTAATTTCCTTGATTAAGACCTTAATTAGGATGGTGGGTGTTAATTGGAAATCTTAATTGATTCCATTTTTAGTTTAAGGCTTTTTTAAAAAGTGTTTTATAGTTTTTGTAAGATAAGGTTTAGATTTCGAGGTGGAAAATCTTTTATGTTTGAGGTTTCTCAGTAGTTAATGGTTTTTAGGGTTCCGTATTGTTACTAAGAATTCGCTGTCCGTCCGTCCGTCAGTCACCAGGCTGTATCTCAAAAACCGTGATAGTTAGATTACAACTATCTATCTTCACAGATGATGTACTTCTGTTGCCGCTATAACAATAAATACTAAAAAACAGAATAAAATAAATATTTAAGGGGGCTCCCATACAACAGACTTGATTGTTTTGCCGTTTTTACAGATAATGGTACGGAACCCTTCATGCGCGAATCAGACTCGCACTTGGCCGATTTTTTTATCTACTCAGATACCAAAATGCGTCGAAAACTTGATTTTATTGCGTATTTCAGTTTCTGAGCAACAGCGCGGTTTACGCCGAATCTATCAGTGGCAAAACCTTGGCTCAAAACTGTATTTAATTTATTCTTGGGTAGGTCACGTTAAGAGTCGATCAACCGTTTGGTGATGTTTTGAAATACTAAATGGGCACTCGGACCCCATGGCCCTAGTGTTTAATCACAACACTTAATTCACTGAAAAAGATGCATACACACGTACATATGAAAATACCAACGGGGGTATACCAAATCGATTGGCCATATTGATTGATGGAAAAAGAATACGATCGATGTAATATTATTATAGAAGATTGTTTAAACGGTGAACTTCTGCCCTCAGTTGGCCAGAAAATCAATAGATTTTAAAAAAACATCTATCGATGTCGATCATTGTAACGTTGAATCTAATTACCTCTCCATCCTCCAACATTTCTATACGTAAATGATTGATCGTCAGTCTTCCTAGCCTCTTCCCATCTTTGTTGGGATCGTCTTGCAGTTTTTCAGAAAGAAAAACATACATGAAAGTAGAAGAGCACAAAGGTACTATTTCTTATTTCAACAGTATCTTCAAGTAGACCTGCGACAGGAGAGTTGCATTTGAAACGTAGAAACAGTGTGTTAAAAGACAGTAAAGGAACACTCAAATAGTAACCATCACTACATATATATGTTATATATATATATATATATATATATATATATATATGTAGTATAAAACAAAGTCGCTTCCCTGTCTGTCTGTCCCTATATATGCTTAGATCTTTAAAACTGCGCAACGGATTTTGATGTGATTTTTTTTAATAGATAGAGTGATTCAAGAGGAAGGTTTATATGTATAATACATGCATAATATAGTAGAGGAACACTGATAATTTTAGAGGTTTCTAATGTGATGTCGTAAATAAACACATTTTTTTGCGCTTACATTGTAAACGCTGGTTGAACCCGTCGAGATATATCAAAATAATGTACTACAGTATTGTACACCTTAAAAAGGTCTACAAAAAAGTCCGCGATGGTATATGTCTATCTCTTAGGGATAACCTCTTAAGGGGTCATTGTACTCATCATTATGAACAACTTTTACTATGGGACCAAACTGGAAATCGCGAAAAAAAAATCAGCTGTTCCCTACATTTTGACGAGTTATGCGAACATAAATGTAGGGAACAGCTGATTTTTTTTTCGCGATTTCAGGTTTGGTCCCATAGTAAAAGTTGTTCATAATGATGAGTACAATGACCCCTTAAGAGGTTGTGCGTTATTTAAGTTACACATTGTATATTACTTAAAAAATCACGAGGAGTGATGCTACAAAATTTACATCTTTTCCAGAAGGTACCTCAAAACATTAGTTTAATTTACAATATTCCTGTTGCTTTAAATCAAAACTTTGAAATGTAAAACAAAACCAAGTTCTTCGTCAAGATTAAGTAGACTTTAAATTTATTACTTTTCAAAGACTAAGTTGTGTTAGCAACTTAAAATTTAATTTAATCAGCCTGGCATGGTTTCTAACTTGAAAGTTTTCAGGAACTTGTACAAATAATGATAATAATTTTACATAATGATTGAAGTATTTCGTCTTATGAATAGCAGCACAATTTTGAGGAAAGTTTATGGGATCGGAATACTAATTAGAAAGATTGTGTAACTTTATATAAGATAATATCGATAATTCGGGTACTAAACCATGAACAGAATATGGTTAAATATGTTCCCAATGCTGGGACACAGACCTCAGTGAGAGGGAGTGGGCCGTAATCCACCACGCGGGCCCAGTAAGGGTATCACGTCTTCGAATTTTTGGTTCTAAGGCCGGTTTCCGCACAATGTTTTCCTTTATCGTTTTAAGAACATTGGTGATGAAATACATTTATTTTCATTAATAAATTATTATTATTATTAATAATAATTTCTATATTTATGTCTGTAATTTATATGGTGTACATGCTAAAGAGTATTCTATTCTATTCTACGAGTACAAACGTTTTTTTTCTATGCGAGTGGCAATGTTATCAACTTTCTAATTTAGCAGAAGGAAAAAAGTGTTTACTTATTTTCGAACTTACACACCCATGTTATATTAAAACTATTGATTGCCTTTTAGGCTGCGCTGACTTGGCTGTTACCAAACTAGGTCACGACCAAAATATTCACACTGCGTCGCATAAATACGTACATTTGCAGGCCGATGAAGATATTATGTCCATTTGGTTCAGTATTATGACTGTTGTTTTTGGCACATTCTGAAGTGCAATTCATTGGTTAGAACCATAAAAGTATTGCAAAAGTAATGTTTTCATGGTTTACTGGACTAATAGTTTAGTTAATTAGGGATTTTTAAAACTAAAACATAAAAGAATTCATGCTTTGAGTACATGAATATAGATAAGGCCGAGGAGATGATGGTCAATTAATGTGATATTTGTAAACAGCTCTCCGGCCCTCTCCGCCACGAGTGCTTCTCGCTCCATGTAAGTACACACCGACGCCGTTCCATCAACTGCCGGTCGATTCTGTAAAAATCTCACCGTGAAAACTTGCGTGAAGTGAGCTGTCAGTGTCATCCCACTGATGTTAGGGATTGACTAAGCAAACATTTACAATCATAATCGAGATTTTCATAATATTTTTATGCTAATTTATCGCGTCATTTTATATAATTTCAAAGATAGTATTTTATTCCAGAACATTCTTGCAAGAGGGACATAATCTCTTCGAAAGATCACGGATCTACTTTTATTAATTCTTAAATAATACAACAAAGGCAAAAGTATTTTATAAATCAGCCAAAGCAAAAAATAAACGAGCCACAATCACTCAAGAGCCTCAAGGGAAGATCGTTTAGAACGCATCAGCTTCTTCATAAAAACGAAACTAATTTGAAAAAAAAAAAAAAAACCAGACCATTCTCTTTGAGCTTTAACATTTTTTTCCCGCTTTTAAGGGGAAGAAGTCAGAAAGTGCAAGATTTTTCTTTATTGCACGATATCAAAGGAAAAGGTTCGTGATGACTTCAAATTTCGTCAAGATAAAAATGTTCCTCGTTTTATTTGTGTATGGCCGTCATAAAGATTCAAGAGTGCTCTCCGTGAATATTTTAGGATTTCCATCTCAAACTTGAAGGATGACGGCTATTAGGCTTAATTTCTAGGGTGCTTGTAACAATATGGTACGTTTTTAAGCTTTTTACTTTTTATTGGCATCTGGTTAAACGCCGACATAAAATCCAAAGTCAACTAACGTCAGTTAAAACAGCGGGGCCGTTTTTAAACAAGCCAATCATTCGTAATGACCTCTCGAAAGTGGCATTAAATAGTTTTAAACTACCCTCAAACGAAGTAAAAATCGTTACAATCACGCTCAAACAATTAAACGCACTCGCAGTCGTAAGCAAGTCCATTAAAAAAACCACGAAGTAAAAGTAAGAACACATTATCGATGCGGGCTAGTACTCTAGGTAGGCAGTGGTGCGTGGTAGCACGTATCAGTTTAAGAGCCAAAAATTATCTTTTGCTGCTATCAGCGAGGGAAGCACGTTCGGGCTATTCCGGCCGGTGTGGACCTAGCTTAAGGACTAATTGCTGTACTATGCTTTATTTAGGGCTACATTTTTTTAATAGAACTAGTTAATGTTATCACGAGGTATCGTACGAGCATTACCCAGTAACTGGGTTGTGGACCTCAGGTAGACAGTCGCTCCATGTAAAATACTGGTATTTAGCTGCATTCAGTTGGACTGGAAGTTGACCCTGACATAGTTGGGAAAAGGCAGGCAGATGATGAGTTAATGTTATACAGGCTGGCGGGGACATCGACGCGCATCCTGTTAACATGGATTCAGTACATGATTCTGAAAGATTAGATCAGATTCTGACATAAAAAAAAACTTGAAATTATTGGCCGGTTACCATAACAAAAAATGCTGTTTTAGGCCTTGGTCTCGAAGTCAGCGATTTCGGGGCGGGGCCGGCGGCAACGCAGACCAGCACTCTAATTGCGTAACAGTTTGAATCATTTTGAAGCATAATGCTAATTCATTGCTCCATATGTTCGAAAAATGTGTCTACTCAACAACGTAAATAACGCAATGAATGTTTTTGAACTGTCAATATGAAACCCATTGCTACTGATAGAGTGTTACGCAATTACACTGCATGCCGGTCTCGAAGCCAGTGGCCAGATCGCGCGGCGCTAGAGCGGCGCTAGAGCGGCGCCGGCGTAGCGTTGTGTTATTAGAAATGAGTGTCTTTGTTCGCGAACAAAATGTGTAAACAGCGACAACATCTTTTTGATACAACATTTTGAAACGTCGGTCGTTAAAAAGCAAAAAATAAAATGCACAACACTACGTCAATGCAGACGCGCGGGCACCGCTAGACTGGCGCGCATCGCTCGTACGCCGCTCCCCACGCCGCTGCCTTCGAGGCCAGTTCCATATAAATCTATGCATTGAAACGCGCCGCTCCCCGCGCCGCTGATTTCGTGTCCGTAACCTCATGGTTACAGTTTGCGCGTCAATGTCGCCCTATATTATTATGTTATGTAGTTAGTGCCTTTTTTAGTAACATTTAAACTGTCTTTCAAGAACCCAGGTCAAATGTTATGGGAAGTTGTTATACGGTTACATCTTCTGTTCATTGATGTATTTCTTTGTTTCATTCCTGGGTACATAATTCCTTAAAAAAATCTGCTGAACTGGCCTGCTCTTGCTTTTAACTGGATCACGCCTGACGGAAAGCGATGGAAAAGTTCTATGATGGAACAAGCGTGCCCAGAAGCTGCCTGCTTACTCTTGCATTGAAGACAGAGAGACGGGTTAGATTATTTATTTCGACTCTTTAAACGAACACACACTTTTACCACATTCGCCACGAAAATTCATTCAAAACACTCAACAATATTTCAGAGGTAACTTTGAAATAAACAGACAGATGACTTTTCAAAGCGAAATTCAGCGAAAACATTAAATTACTCTCCATTGTGTTAGTTCAAAAGCTTAACGAATAAAGCATACGCTATTTAAAAGCGAGAATATGAACACCAATGGAGCCTTTAAAATAGTCTAAAAGCGAAATTAATATTTTAGTTCACCTCCATAATTAACCGTGCAAAGAGAAAGTGCCACTGCATAGTGTGCCCGGTTTCTCAATGTGAATATTAAATGAGACGGGATAAATTTTATTGGGTTTTCCAACTACGCAGTGTTTCAGCTATCTAGGTAATGTCATGCGACTCTATGTGACACGGTATTCGTAAATTCTTTTGTTTAGAATCGTGTGTTGGGTGAGGAAGGTATCACGTTCGGTTCTGTAATTACGAGTTGGTTAACATGTGCGAACTTGGGTGTGAACTGTGAATGGAGCTTTGAAATGGTTCGTTTGTTAGTATTGTAAATAAAACTGGGCGATTTTTAAATGGTTTGGTGTTCTGATCCCCTAAGCAGGGGCCCGTGGCTAATTAATAACAGCTGCACAGGTCGATCGATCAGGTTAAGCTATGCTTGTCGCGGTTGGTCTTTGGATGGGTGACTATCTCTACATACCGAGACCCCTCCGAGTCTCGGAAAGCACGTTAAACCGTTGGTCCCGGCTGTCATTCGTAGATCTTTGGCAGTCGTTACGCCTGAAAGTCTGACAACCAGACTTACCAAGGGGTATCGTATTACCCAGTAACTGGGTTGTGGAGGTCAGATAGGCAGTCGCTCACGGGGGATCCCCCACAGCGCATACTTCCACGTAGTTTCCCCCGGGCAACGCCGTGTCTGACCACCGTAACGGAGTGGCAGACCGGCGGCTAAAGTGCGCTGTGCTTCGCAGACATCAACGCGGTCGTCTGCGAATATGACGAAAAAAAAGACTGTGCGTGACGCCTCTGGGCGTTTTATTTCGAATCGTCCTTCCGAGGGCGATTCAAACGGCCCTTCTCAGGGCCAACCCCACGGCCCTTCTCAGGGCCAATCCAACGGCTCTTTTCAGGGCCACGCCGGCGACGCTTTGGCGTCGGAAGCTGACCGCGCACCATCTGCGGCCAGCTTGAATAGCAGGCCAGACGAGTTGTCGGACTCCGACGACTCAAATATGGATACGTCGGCGGCCGAAAACGACCGCCTCAATAGAAAGAGGGCCTATTTGAGGCTCGGGTCCGAGGGCTCCTCGGAGTCGGCCGGAAGCAAGGCGAAGAGGAAGTCGAAGTCCAAAAAGGCTTCGACTTCTAATACGGGTTCAACCCACGATGTGGGCTTGGTGGACGCCGAGCGCCAGCTAAACCTCAGTAAAAGGGTGCAACTCCAGCAAGACCTGGAGGAGAGGGTCACTGCCAAGGAGCGCCAGGCGCAAATCGCCCGGTCAAGGGCTGGCTATGGCACATCCACAGTGCTGTACGCCGACCACTCCCTGACTGAGCTGGAGCGCATGGCGCTCCAGGACAAGGAGGAGGTACTGGAGGTCGCCTCCAAGTCCTCGAACTTGAAGGGGACCTTTCAGAAGGCCCTCAAATGCCGGGCTGTGAGCATGCACGGCATCGTCACCGAGCTGGTTCAGCGCACGGCCACAGACGAGACGCGGCAGCTGCAGGCGAAGGTGGATCGCCTGCAGCTGGAGGTCAGCCAGCTGCACCAGAAGCTGGCTGAGGCCACGGCCCGGCACGCCCAACCTGCGCCTGCCCCTGTCCCTGGTCCGGCAGAGGGAGGCTCCTCCTCATCTGGCAACCTTGAGGAAATAATCCGCAGGGTTGTCATGGAGGAGAGGGCCTTCATCAGAGGCTGCCTCGCGGGAATTGAGGACCGGCTCTTGCCGGAAAAGCGGCTCCGCCCGCCGTTAGCGGCGGATAAGAGTCCGCCACCGACGGAGCCGGTACCCATACCTGCGCGGCCGGTGGGAGACCCGCCATCGGGTGCGCAGACCCAGGCCCCGAAGCCCTCCAAGGGCAAAGGGAAGGGCAAGAGGAGCACTGTGGCTCCTCAAACCCCCACCACAAGCGCGGAGGGAGCGTCTGCCACTTCGGCAGCCCCCCAGAACACGCAGCGGGAGGACGCCATGCTTCCCTCCACCACCCCGTCCAACCAGGCGTGGACAGAAGTGGGCAGGGGAAGAAAGGCCAAAAAGCCCAAGCCCGCTGCGACTGCTTCGGCAGCCCAGAAGGCTCCGGCGGGCGGGAGGAAGTTGGTTCCTCCCAAAACTGCGGCGGTCGTCGTGACCATCACCCCGGAGGCCGCGGAGCGGGGCGAAACGTACGAGTCTGTCCTAAGACGGGCTCGTGCTAACGCGGATCCCTCCCGGCTGGGGATCGGCAACATTACGTGCCGCCGCACCCAGGCCGGAGCCCGAATTTTTGAGTTCGGGGGGGAGCAGCGCGGCGCAAACGCGGACCTCTTTGCAACAAAGTTGCAAGAGGTCATCGCTGATGTGGCGACGGTCGCCAGACCTGTCAAGACCGCATCCTTGGAGGTGATCGATATGGACGATTCGGTCACCAAAGAGGATGTGGTGGCGGCCGTTGCCGCTGCGGGAGGCTGCAGCGCTAGCGCGGTGAAGGGCGGAGCCATCAGGCCCGGCCGCCGCGGCATGGGCGCCATCCGCGTCGAGTGCCCAGTCGCCGCGGCGGCGGCCGCCCTTAAGGCAACCAAGGGACGGCTGCTCGTGGGCTTCAGCTCGGCTGTGGTCCGGCCGCTTGAGGACAAGCCTGCGCGGTGCTTCAAGTGCTTCGCGCCGGGCCACACCCGATCTACATGTCCCTCCAAGTCCGACTGGGGAGAGTCTTGCTTCCAGTGCGGACAGGAGGGACACAGGAGTGCCACATGCAGCGCCGCCACGCCACACTGCCCGGCGTGTGCTGCCAGTGGCCGCCCCGCGGGGCACAGGATGGGGGGCAGGAGCTGCCAGCCACCCGCGAGGAAGGGCATAGTGCCGGCGCAGGTTCGCCCTGCCGCCGCCACCGCCGCTGTCGCCGCCGCTGTAACTCCAGCTCCAGCGGCGGTACCTGAGGAGGGGGATGCGATGTCGGAATAATGGTTTCCAATCACCGCATCCTCCAGGCGAACATCAACCATTGCAGAGCGGCCCAGGACCTGCTGGTGCAGGCCATGGCTGAGTGGTCGGTGAACGTAGCGGTGGTCGCCGAGCCCTACTCGATCCCCGGCAGTTGGCTGGGTGATGAGGACGGCTTGGTGGCACTAGCGGTGCGGTCCTCCACAGACTCCCCTCCCCTCTCGCTATTAGAGAGGGGACCGGGATACGTGGCCGCCGCGTGGGGAGAGGTAGCCCTCGTGGGCGTCTATTTCTCCCCAAACCGCCCTCTCCAGGACTTCGAGAACTATCTCGGAGCCCTGGCCGCCGTGGTCGGCAGGGTGGCGCCGCGTCAGGTCTCCGTATTGGGAGACCTGAATGCCAAGTCGGTGACCTGGGGCAACCCGGCCACTGACCCTCGCGGACGGGCAGTGGAGATGTGGGCAGCCTATTCTGGGCTCTCTCTCCTCAACAGAGGAAACGTCCAGACATGCGTGCGGCGGCAGGGTGGCTCGATAGTGGACGTCACTTTTGCCACCCCTGCGTTGGCCGCCCGCGTGCTGAACTGGCGGGTGGATCTGGTGGAGACCATGTCGGACCACCGCTACGTGCGGTTCGACATCTCCACCGGTGGCCCCGGAGAGACGCGGCCCCTCTCGGGGCGGTCAGCGTTCCCACGGTGGGCTCTCACCCGCCTGGACAGGGAGGCGGCGGCGGAGGCGGCGTTTATCCAGGACTGGCTTTCGCCGCCTTCCGCTGGCTTGGACGTGGACACCGTGGCGGGACACCTGAGGGAGTCTCTGACCGAGGTGTGCAATTCTAGCATGCCTCGGTCCGGTCGACCGCTGCCCAAACGGGTGGTGTACTGGTGGTCGGTGGAGCTGGAGGGGCTTCGAGCGGCGTGCGTGGAGGCTAGGAGGGCCTACGTGCGGAGCCGGCGGCGGCGTCGACGAGACCACGCCCACGAGGATCACCTCTATGAGATGTACATAGAGGCAAAGCTGGTTCTCGAGCGGGCCATCGCCGACGCTAGGGACTCGGCGAGAAAGGAGATGCTGGAGGGTCTCGACAGCGATCCCTACGGGAGGCCATACAAGGCGGCGCGCAACAAGCTGCGCCCCTTTGGTCCCCCGGTGGCCGAGACCCTGGAGCCCTCATTCTTGGATGGGGTGGTTCAGTCCCTGTTCCCGTGCAGGGACAACTTCACCCCGCCAGTGATGAACCCTCCGCGGGGGATAGCTCGGCCAGCTGAGGAGGAAGAGGAGGCCCCTCCTGTCACGGAGTCGGAACTCAGCGCAGCGATTGTGCATATCCGCGCCAAGAAGACGGCTCCGGGCCCCGACGGTGTCCCGGCGAGGGTGGTGGCAATTGCCGCCACTCAAATGGAGGAGCGGTTTCGGAACCTCTTTAGCGCATGTCTTGCATCTGGGAGGTTCCCGAAACCGTGGAAGGAGGGGCAATTGTGCCTCCTTCGCAAGGAGGGCCGCCCGGCAGACTCCCCCTCGGCATACCGACCCATCGTCCTGCTTGATGAGGTCGGCAAAATGTTCGAGGGGATAATCGCTGCCCGCCTAAAGGGCCATCTCCGGAATGTGGGGCCGGACTTGTCGGACGCTCAGTTCGGTTTCCGGGCTGAGCGTTCCACGGTGGACGCGCTGGCCCGCCTTAAGGGCCAGGTGAAGGAGGCGATGGAAGCGGGGGACGGATTGTTGGCGGTGTCATTCGACATAGCCAACGCCTTCAACTCTGTTCCCCACAGCACCATCCTAGAGGCGCTCCGATTCCACGGGGTGCCTCAATACATGCGGCGTCTACTGGCCAGCTACCTGGAGGATCGGGCGATCGTCCTCGTGAACAGGGCTGGCCAAGTCCGGCGGTACGCAGCCGAGGCCGGCGTTCCACAGGGGTCAGTCGTAGGACCTCTCCTCTGGAACGTCGGCTACGACTGGCTCTTGCGGGGAACTCTCCTCCGAGGCACGAGTGTCGTCTGCTACGCGGATGACACTCTCCTCACCGCCCGGGGGAAGAGTTTCAGGGAGGCGGCCAACTTGGCCTCAGCGGGCGGATCCTTGGTCGCAGGGAGGATCCGCCGCCTAGGATTGACGGTGGCGCTGCACAAGACCGAGGCCGTGTTTTTCCACGGGCCTCGGCAGCGCCAACCACCAGACGCTCATATATTTGTGGAGGGCGTCCGAATCGAGGTGAAGGCCCAGATGAAATATCTGGGTCTTGTAATCGACAGCAGGTGGCGTTTCGGCCCGCATTTCAGCGGGCTGTCGACGCGCCTGCTGAAGACTGCGGGCGCCCTCTCGTGGCTACTGCCCAACTTGGGGAGGCCCAGCGCGCGATGCCGGCAACTCTACGCCGGCATCTTGCGGAGTATGGCCCTTTATGGGGCTCCTATTTGGGAGGACTCTCTCCGCAGGAGGGAGAACGCTGCCGCATTGCGGGCACCCCAAAGGGCTATAGCCCAGCGGGTGGCGAGGGCCTACCGCACGGTCGGCTTCTCAGCGGCATGTGCTCTGGCTGGTACCCCGCCTTGGGAACTCGAGGCGTGGGTGCTCGCCAGAGTATATGAATGGACGGCGGGGCGGAGGGCGAGAGGAGAACGCATCGCCCCGGAAGAGCGGGAGGCCGTCCGGCGGGAGGCGAGGGACGCCATCATCGTCCATTGGACGGGGGACCTCGCCACCGCAGCCTTCGGCCGCCGAACCCTCGACGCGATTAGGCCGGTCCTGCGGGACTGGCTCGAGCGGCCGCATGGGTTCCTCTCCTTCCGTCTGGTGCAGGTGCTGTCCGGACACGGTTGTTTCGGATCGTACCTGCACCGGATCGGACGAGAGGAGACGCCGACGTGTCACGGCTGTGGCGCGGCGGAGGACACGGCGCAGCACACTCTCGAGGTGTGCCCGTCGTGGTCTGGGCCGCGCCACAGTCTCACCGCGGCGATCGGAACGGACCTCTCGCTCCCCGGCCTTGTCAACGCCATGCTGGGGGACGAGGGGTCCTGGGCGGCAGTCGCCTCCTTCTGCGAACACGTCATGTCCCAGAAGGAGGCGGCGGAGCGCGTGCGGGAGGAAGACCCTCTTGCGGCGCCGCTCCGAAGGCGGAGGAGGGGTCGAAGAAGACGTCAGTATGACAGTCATCTCCGACTCCTCCCAAGTGGAAGCCAGCAGGCGACGGGTGCGGGGGTATCACCCTCGCCTGCATTTCACAGGCTTCCACCAGTGCCGGACGGGAATGGCCAGGTGTTCCCGGCCCATCCCGTGGCCCCCCGGGGGGACATGCAGGGCCCGCCAACTAGGCGGGCAGGTGCCGGGGGGATTGTGGACGCAAAGGCTGAGCCGGATTCCCATGACCCCCCCATCAAGGCGATGAGGGAACACCGCTGAGTTTTAGTGGGTATACTGCCACTCTGGCAGGGAGTCCCACATACTCCGTTCCGTCCCCCGACGAGCGGAGATGCGTAATGTCATTTCTCAGCGAAAAAAAAAAAAAAAAAAAAAAAAAAAAAAAAAAAAAAAAAAAAAAAGGCAGTCGCTCCACAGCGCGCAGCGCGGTGCAAACGCGGACCTCTTTGCAACAAAGTTGCAAGAGGTCATAGCGGATGTAGCGACGGTCGCCAGACCTGTCAAGACCGCATCCTTGGAGGTGATCGATATGGACGATTCGGTCACCAGAGAGGATGTGGTGGCGGCCGTTGCCGCTGCGGGAGGCTGCAGCGCTAGTGCGGTGAAGGGGGGAGCCATCAGGCCCGGCCGCCGCGGCATGGGCGCCATCCGCGTCGAGTGCCCAGTCGCCGCGGCGGCGGCCGCCCTTAAGGCAACCAAGGGACGGCTGCTCGTGGGCTTCAGCTCGGCTTTGGTCCGGCCGCTTGAGGACAAGCCTGCGCGGTGCTTCAAGTGCTTCGCGCCAGGCCACACCCGATCTACATGTCCCTCCAAGTCCGACTGGGGAGAGTCTTGCTTCCAGTGCGGACAGGAGGGACACAGGAGTGCCACTTGCAGCGCCGCCACGCCACACTGCCCGGCGTGTGCTGCCAGTGGCCGCCCCGCGGGGCACAGGATGGGGGGCAGGAGTTGCCAGCCACCCGCGAGGAAGGGCATAGTGCCGGCGCAGGTTCGCCCTGTCGCCGCCACCGCCGCTGCCGCCGCCGCTGTAACTGCAGCTCCAGCGGCGGTAGCTGAGGAGGGGGATGCGATGTCGGAATAATGGTTTCCAATCACCGCATCCTCCAGGCGAACATCAACCATTGCAGAGCGGCCCAGGACCTGCTGGTGCAGGCCATGGCTGAGTAGTCGGTGAACGTAGCGGTGGTCGCCGAGCCCTACTCGATCGATCCCCGGCAGTTGGCTGGGTGACGAGGACGGCTTGGTGGCACTAGCGGCGCGGTCCTCCACAGACTCCCCTCCCCTCTCACTATTAGAGAGGGGACCGGGATACGTGGCCGCCGCGTGGGGAGAGGTAGCCCTCGTGGGCGTCTATTTCTCCCCAAACCGCCCTCTCCAGGACTTCGAGAACTATCTCGGAGCCCTGGCCGCCGTGGTCGGCAGGGTGGCGCCGCGTCAGGTCTCCGTATTGGGAGACCTGAATGCCAAGTCGGTGACCTGGGGCAACCCGGCCACTGACCCTCGCGGGCGGGCAGTGGAGATGTGGGCAGCCTACTCTGGGCTCTCTCTCCTCAACAGAGGAAACGTCCAGACATGCGTGCGGCGGCAGGGTGGCTCGGTAGTGGACGTCACTTTTGCCACCCCTGCGTTGGCCGCGCGCGTTCTGAACTGGCGGGTGGATCTGGTGGAGACCATGTCTGACCACCGCTACGTGCGGTTCGACATCTCCACCGGTGGCCCCGGAGAGACGCGGCCCCTCTCGGGGCGGTCAGCGTTCCCACGGTGGGCTCTCACACGCCTGGACAGGGAGGCGGCGGCGGAGGCGGCGTTTATCCAGGACTGGCTTTCGCCGCCTTCCGCTGGCTTGGACGTGGACACCGTGGCGGGACACCTGAGGGAGTCTCTGACCGAGGTGTGCAATTCTAGCATGCCTCGGTCCGGTCGACCGCTGCCCAATCGGGCGGTGTACTGGTGGTCGGTGGAGCTGGAGGGGCTTCGAGCGGCGTGCGTGGAGGCTAGGAGGGCCTACGCGCGGAGCCGGCGGCGGTGTCGACGAGACCACGCCCACGAGGACCACCTCTATGAGGTGTACATAGAGGCAAAGCTGGTTCTCGAGCGGGCCATCGCCGACGCTAGGGACTCGGCGAGAAAGGAGATGCTGGAGGGTCTCGACAGCGATCCCTACGGGAGGCCATACAAGGCAGCGCGCAACAAGCTGCGCCCCTTTGGTCCCCCGGTGGCTGAGACCCTGGAGCCCTCATTCTTGGATGGGGTGGTTCAGTCCCTGTTCCCGTGCAGGGACAACTTCACCCCGCCAGTGATGGACCCTCCGCGGGGGACAGCTCGGCCAGCTGAGGAGGAAGAGGAGGCCCCTCCTGTCACGGAGGCGGAACTCAGCGCGGCGATTGTGCATATCCGCGCCAAGAAGACGGCTCCGGGCCCCGACGGTGTCCCGGCGAGGGTGGTGGCAATTGCCGCCACTCAAATGGAGGAGCGGTTTCGGAACCTCTTTAGCGCATGTCTTGCGTCTGGGAGGTTCCCGAAACCGTGGAAGGAGGGGCAATTGTGCCTCCTTCGCAAGGAGGGCCGCCCGGCAGACTCCCCCTCGGCATACCGACCCATCGTCCTGCTTGATGAGGTCGGCAAAATGTTCGAGGGGATAATCGCTGCCCGCCTAAAGGGCCATCTCCGGAATGTGGGGCCGGACTTGTCGGACGCTCAGTTCGGTTTCCGGGCTGAGCGTTCCACGGTGGACGCGCTGGCCCGCCTTAAGGGCCAGGTGAAGGAGGCGATGGAAGCGGGGGACGGATTGTTGGCGGTGTCATTCGACATAGCCAACGCCTTCAACTCTGTTCCCCACAGCACCATCCTAGAGGCGCTCCGATTCCACGGGGTGCCTCAATACATGCGGCGTCTACTGGCCAGTTACCTGGAGGATCGGGCGATCGTCCTCGTGAACAGGGCTGGCCAAGTCCGGCGGTACGCAGTCGAAGCCGGCGTTCCACAGGGGTCAGTCGTAGGACCTCTCCTCTGGAACGTCGGCTACGACTGGCTCTTGCGGGGAACTCTCCTCCGAGGCACGAATGTCATCTGCTACGCGGATGACACTCTCCTCACCGCCCGGGGGGAGAGTTTCAGGGAGGCGGCGAATTTGGCCTCAGCGGGCGGATCCTTGGTCGCAGGGAGGATCCGCCGCCTAGGATTGATGGTGGCGCTGCACAAGACCGAGGCCGTGTTCTTCCACGGGCCTCGGCAGCGCCAACCACCAGATGCCCACATCTTTGTGGAGGGCGTCCAAATTGAGGTGAAGGCCCAGATGAAATGTCTGGGTCTTGTAATCGACAGTAGGTGGCGTTTCGGCCCGCATTTCAGCGGGCTGTCGACGCGCCTGCTGAAGACTGCGGGCGCCCTCTCGTGGCTACTGCCCAACTTGGGGAGGCCCAGCGCGCGATGCCGGCAACTCTACGCCGGCATCTTGAGGAGTATGGCCCTTTACGGGGCCCCTATTTGGGAGGACTCCCTCCGCAGGAGGGAGAACGCTGCCGCATTGCGGGCACCCCAAAGGGCTATAGCCCAGCGGGTGGCGAGGGCCTACCGCACGGTCGGCTTCTCAGCGGCATGTGCTCTGGCTGGCACCCCGCCTTGGGAACTCGAGGCGTGGGTGCTCGCCAGAGTATATGAATGGACGGCGGGGCGGAGGGCGAGAGGAGAACGCACCGCCCCGGAAGAGCGGGAAGCCGTCCGGCGGGAGGTGAGGGACGCCATCATCGTCCATTGGACGGCGGACCTCGCCACCGCAGCCTTCGGCCGCCGAACCCTCGACGCGATTGGGCCGGTCCTGCGGGACTGGCTCGAGCGGCCGCATGGGTTCCTCTCCTTCCGTCTGGTGCAGGTGCTGTCCGGACACGGTTGTTTCGGATCGTACCTGTACCGGATCGGACGAGAGGAGACGCCGTCGTGTCACGACTGTGGCGCGGTGGAGGACACGGCGCAACACACTCTCGAGGTGTGCCCTTCGTGGTCCGGGCCGCGCCGCAGTCTCACCGCGGCGATCGGAACGGACCTCTCGCTCCCCGGCCTGGTCAACGCCATGCTGGGGGATGAGGGGTCCTGGGCGGCAGTTGCCTCCTTCTGCGAACACGTCATGTCCCAGAAGGAGGCGGCGGAGCGCGTGCGGGAGGAAGACCCTCTCGCGGCGCCGCTCCGAAGGCGGAGGAGGGGCCGAAGAAGACGTCAGTATGACAGTCATCTCCGACTCCTCCCAGGTGGAAGCCAGCAGGCGACGGGTGCGGGGGTTTCACTCTCGCCTGCATTGCACAGGCTTACACCAGTGCCGGACGGGAATGGCCAGGTGTTCCCGGCCCATCCCATAGCCCCCCACCCGGGGGGACATGCAGGGCCCGCCAGCTAGGCGGGCATGCGCCGGGGGGATTGTGGACGCAAAGGCTGAGCCGGATTCCCATGACCCCCCCATCAAGGCGATGAGGGAACACCGCTGAGTTTTAGTGGGTATACTGCCACTCTGGCAGGGAGTCCCACATACTCCGTTCCGTCCCCCGACGAGCGGAGATGCGTAATGTCATGTCTCAGCGAAAAAAAAAAAAAAAAAAAAAGGCAGTCGCTCCATCGAAAATACTGGTATTCAGCTGCATCCGGATATACTGGAAGCCGACCCCAACATAGTTGGGAAAAGGCTAGGCAGATGATGGTGTTAATCTTTCAGGGTGTTGTATTTTACGTTTGAAATGGAAATACGATAATTTATGGTATGAAAGAAATTGCATGTTTCTGTCGGACTGAATTAGGTTCAGTGGCCTCCAAAAGTAAGTTGATATTTTTTCACTTCAGCTGTAATGCTACATTATGATTTAAAATTCTAGTTCCAAATGTTGAAACGCCGGTCGATTCTGTAAAAATCTCACCGTGAAATCATAAGTGAAGTGAGCTTGAAGTGAGCAGTGTCAATAGTGTCAATCCCTAATGACAACTCACTCCACGCTCACTTCACCCAAGTTTTCACGGTTAGATGGTTACAGAATCGCACAGCTATATATAATAACGTTTTTGAATTATCATAAAACGTAACCAAGTAATCTCTCAGCAGGCAGTTTGTGGAAGATATTAAATCTGTCCACAGGCAAATCCGGAATTAATGTGTGTGTTAGTATAATTATGTTTGTCGAAAGACATGTGCATCAAATGGGAGGATAAACGGATTTCTCTATTAGTTTTAGGGACGGTTGAGTTTAAAGTAAATTGATCTGGGATAGTGATTTAGGTGTTTGGATTAAATAATTTTGAAGAGGTTTGTTTTGAATTGATTCTTTGGGATTAAGCCTTAAATGCATCGTGATGGAAATTGCCATCAACCAATCCAATGCCATATTTTCGTTTCCACAGAGCACGGGGATTCCCCAATTGTTGGAGATATTCAACTCATTTTGTTCCCGGTTGATTCTGATTACATAAAGATGTAAATTTCCACCAGGCTATTTAAAAAATAAAAAGTATTTTTATGAATATATTTTTTCCTTACTACAGAGCTAATGTTACGTCCAAATAAATTTAATTTGCTTAAAAAGTAAAAATCATGTAATTAAGGGTTAAGTCTTTTTGGGATGCAAAGTGTCCCTTTTCTCTTTTGTGTGAGTATCACTCAATTATTAAAAAAGTGAGCATCATTAAAAGCGCAATAAGTTTTTAGAGGTTCGTTTATTTAAAAACAGTATCCATCATTGACATCCATAAAAGGTTAATAAGTTTTTTAGAGGATCAGTAAAATCATCATCTGCCAAGCATCTTCCCAAATATCTTGTGGTCGGCTTCCGGTCCATCCGGATGCAGCTGAATACCAGTATTTTAGATGGGGCGACCGCCTATCCTACCTCCATAATCCAATTACTGGGCTATACGATACCCCTTGGTAAGTCTGGTTGTCAGACTTTCAGGGGTAACGACTGTCAAAGATCCATGAATGACAGCCGGGACCAACGGCTTAACGTGCTTTCCGAGACACGGAGGGGTCTCGGTATGTAAAGATGGTCACCCATCCACAGACCAACTGCGATAAGCATTGCTTAACCTGATCGATTGACAAAATGATTTCCTTTCAACTTTTTTTCACTAACGCCACTTTCAAACATCCTTTTATACTTTCATTTTTTTTACCCCTTCCCGTCACTTCAAACGTCCATTTCAATATCCTCATCTCCGCTGCATGCAATATTTTTTCATCCATTTTCTTTAAGAATTGATTGACATAATATAATATGGTCTGGAGTTGAAACCAGCCCAGAAAGAGATGGCAAAATGACTTGGACGCGTACCGCGGGGGCCAGTTCGCGGTGGCGCGGGAAAAGAGTTCCTGGAAGGATTTGGGGGAGGCCTTTGTCCAGCAGAGGGACAGAGCATCATCATCATCTGTCTAGCCTTTTACCAACTATGTTGGGTACGGCTTCCAATCTAACCGGATGCAACTGAATACCAGTATTTTTTATCTACCAGAGGCGCAGAGCATGCTAAAAAAAAACTAAAGCAACTTGTGCATCACAATCTTCAATCAGATTATCTCACTTTGCAATAGTTTTTCAGTCTCAACTATAACTGTCCCAAACTTAACTGGGCCAACGCTTTCCCCATACCACTCTCACTTCCATTTTGCCAGTCGTCAGTTTGTCCGTGAGATTGTTGCCATCAACCAGGCACAACTCCAGACTCAGGGCTGCTCCTTAGAAACTCCAGATGGAAAATCCCAATAACACCTTGCCCAACCCGGGAATCGAACCCAGGAACTCATTCTCAGTTTTAGCGCTTCCGACCGCTTGACCAACGAAGCAGAATGGATTATCTTCCACATTTTTCCTTTATCTTCCGACTCAGTGGAATCTTCACAAGCTTTATCCTCGATATTAACCAGACCCAAAATGAACCCAAAGCATGCGTAAGCAGTAACTCTGAAGATAAGTAAGTGATAAATTAAGTCGTAACAGATTGGCGACCCCGGAGGTGTAACAGCGGCTTGGACGTTGTGTGCACGACAAATATTAGCTCCAAGTAAATATTTGTGCTCGGTCCGTGTGTATTTTGGGTATTATACAGGTGTATGTTTGATTGACAGGTGTATTTAATACAGGTCGTTATCAAAATATCCAGTGCTGAGCGGTAACCATAATCCAGTATTGTCATATCTACTGTTGCAGGTTTAAATTATATAATTATACCAGCCGTGCGATTCCGTAACCATCGCACCGTGAAAGCTTGGGTGAAGTGAGCGTGGAGCGAGCTGTCATTCGCTAGGTATTAACACTATTAAGTGCTCACCTCACTTATGATGTCACGGTGAGATTTTTACAGAACCGACCGGCAGCCTTTACAATCAATTAATAAATTATATACTAATATTATTCAATTGTGCCAACCCGCACTGGGCCCGCGTGGTGGATTACGGCCCACTCCCTCTCACAGAGTGGAGGCCTATGTCCCAGCAGTGGGAACATTTTTGACTGATGACGACTGTATTTTTCAATTAATTCAATAGCAATTTCAACAAATTGTCTCACTACACACACACTACAGAAAAGGCATGAACATTGATTTTGGTCACCGTCACGCTTGCACAATGCGTATTAGCGATTTCAAACCAGCCTGTTTTAAGAATGCCAGGAATTTTGCTTCAGTCAAAACTTTCACGAAATGTTCTTGAATTCAGTCGAGTCTTAATTCTAAACTTGTAGCTTGATAACAGACAGAAGCAAATGAATAAGATGCTTTCTTTGAAGCAAAATCAAAGGAAATCTAAGACATTCAAATAAAGTTCAAGCAACGTACAAAACTTTATTAAACTCATGCTTAGAACGTGGCATTCCAAGCATAGTAATTTCAAAAATGTTACCCCACGAAAACAAAATACAGAAGTTTGTTTAAACAGTCAAGAACTGTGGTAAAACAAAACAATGGAATATAAACAATGTTCGGTGAAATTGAAACAGAAAATATTTCCGCGTGGCTAGCAGACGGCACCGGAATGCCATAACTTTCTTACGTGACGTCCGTTTAGTTCCAAACAACACTAAGTACTTTTAATTCGGAATTTAATGACTGAATTTTTGCGTTGAGGTCGTGTTGTTGTTGTTCAATTGCTGTAGATTTGTGGAGTTGTTTGTTTAATGTTTAATAAGCAATTGTGGAAGCAAATTGATTCTTAAAATTACGATACATAGAATGTTGATGGGGCTCTCGCACTTCTACAGCGCTTCGCAGATGTTCGTGGAAGCCTGTGTTGACGATTTCCATGGCATTTTGAGGAAGAGAACAGCGTCTATAATGGGTAGTTTGCGCAGAAGCTCCAACAGCATCCTGAAAACATTATTAGACAAAATGGACAGTCCCTTTATAAGGCACTGGGTACGGAAGCACGTGCCAATGTGTGTGGGGCCACGCCATTTTTAGTTGTTTTAGTTTGCGAAAGTTTACTAACATAGTTTTTATGTCATTGTTACCAACACTATATGGGTTATGAGTAGTCCGAAATATAAAATATATCATCAAGACCTGCCGTGCGATTCTGTAACCATCTCAACGTGAAAACTTGGGTGAAGTGAGCGTGGAGTGAGCTGTCATTAGGGATTAACACTATTGACACTGCTCACTTGAAGCTCACTTCACTTATGATTTCACGGTGAGATTTTTACAGAATCGACCGGCTGTAGGGTTAGTTAGTAAAGTTTATTCGAACATCACCCAAGTGCCCGAACACTCATTATCATACGTTTTGTAATGGGCAAGCTAGCTTCAACAAGCTTCAACTTTCCGACTCTGACTCTTTGACAATTCAAAAGTGCTTGTAAATGGTTTCATTGAAAGAAATGCTTTGAGTTTGTCCTCAATGCCTTTTCCGGGGCTATTATAAGTTTTGATCAGCAAAACTAGCATGAAAACTGGATTGATTTGGAATAAAGTCCTCAAGACCGTATTTCGGCTGAGGTGGCGAATATCAACAGAGACTAGCCTTTGCCGCGGGAGATATTACAGTGCACAAGTGTGCGTTCAGACAGAGGTGTACTCCCTCTTCCCTCACTTTTATAGTGCGATGGGACGATAGTCCGACACGACCGGAGAGAGATCAGGCGCAGGACCGACGGCTTAGCGTAATTTCGAAAAGATAGGTACCTAAAAATCTACTGATGAGAAAAGTGACTGGCTTAAATCCTTGTTTTATGAAGAAACTGAGCAAATTATGGTATCATAAACACGGTAAACACACACACACATATGCACATTTCACCCCACCTCCTCTCTACATTTATTGCTCTTTTTATTCCCATTTTTTTTTTATAATTCTTCAATTAATTATTAAGTAACTTTCTTTGGGAAGTATGGACCAATGTCTTTGTACCTACATATATTTTGAGTTGGGCGTTGATAGCTCCGCCACAGTATTTTACTTTTGTGGTTATCTTCGTTTATTTTTGTAAATTGTAAACTTAAGTTTTTCCAAATAAACTTTATTATTATTATTATGTGACGAATTAATTTTTTCAGCTTGCACGTCGATGGGAAAAGTATTTTATTTTATACTCAAAGGGTGGCATCTCTGCCAACCTGTAAGTATAAAATACTTTTCCCCTCTTCATAGTCATTCAAACTGATTTTGAAGAGTCACTGTCGAAATTAATTGTTAGCAGACAGGACGTTGCTACTTCTTTTCAAGTAAAAGACGAACGCGTCGGTATTTGCGTAAAATATTTCGTCCTTTTTGGAAGAAAAAACATTATTTTATTTGAGTACACTATGACTCTAATCAAAAGTTTACACTCATTTGAACATGCGATCATAACTTAATAATAAAAAAATATTCATTTGAAAAAAACATGGCCGATTTCCGTTATGCAGTTTGAAAATAAAATACATTTTATTAAATTAATTCAGTCACATTGGATGTTGTTTGACGGAAGTAACGAAGCGTCCAATTTGTGAGTGTTATTTGGGTTTTTTTGTAAATTGAAAATATAGTAGCGTTGTCCAAGGCCATGTGTAATTAACAAGTTTTGTCATAGAAAAAATATATTTTTCGGAATGAAAAATATGAATAAGTGAATTCATGAATGGTGATATTTGTTATTTCTAGTTCATACGTAAACAAAAGCATAAACTTAAATTTGATCAATTGATTTTACTTCAGAAGGATGACCATAATGCCTTGGAAGGTAAGTAGGCCTTTGGTGTGGGATGCAACTTGTGTCGACACCTTTACGCCATCCCATCTTCCAAACAAGGTGGGCTGTGCTGGTGCGGCTGCTGCAGGTGCGAAAAATCTCAAACGGCGCAAATACTCCAACCTCTTCGGAACTTATATGTTCGAGCCGTTTGGGGTTGAAACACTAGGGCCATGGGGTCCGAGTGCCCACCTATTATTTCGGGACATTGCCAAGGGGATGGTCGACTCTTCACGTGACCAGTGAGCTGGCCCGTTTTTTTAATCACCTGAACATGACCAAACCATCTGAGCTAGCTATCAATCAATCAACTCAGCCTATCGCAGTCCACTGCTGGACATAGGCCTCTCCCAGACTGCGCCACAACGACCTGTCCTCCGCCTTCCGCATCCATATACATCGTTCTTAAATCATATTGGTTTTTTTTCGGGCTCTGATGGATAAAACTACGAATAACATGAGTGATTTTTGTCATCCCACAAGCAATAACTGTTACAAACATGAGACATGGCTTCTAATATTGTTAGCGGAAGGGTCACATTTCCGCTACAACACATAAAATACACAGCTGCCTACGAGGGCAATCGTTTGACATAAAAGACAGACAGAAGGTGCAGTTTGATTTTTCTATGAGAATATGAATAAGTGTTCGCATGCGCTTCCACTCAGCATGAGGTCCCGGGTTCGGTTACCGGGTCGGGCAAAGTTTTATATGGTTTTTCTATCTAGGATTTATCAGAAGCACGGAGTCTTTTTTTGTGCCCGGTTCATGGCAATAGGCACGCCCCCTATTAGTGGTGAGTGAACCAGAGTATACCTCTGCGTTACCCCTCTGTTATAAAAAAAAAATAAAAAAAAAAAATAAAAATCTTTTATTAACAGACTACATGGCCCACATTGTGTTAGTAAAAATCTTTAAAAGCTATGTTAGTATGTAATTAAAAAGAGGAAATAAAATAATAATAAAATAAATTATGTTCCAGCCATAGATAAATTCATCAAGCCCCATGTGAAACATGTAGCTTGATAAATCTACCCATGGTAGGTCCATCCAGCCTTTCAGCAAACACCCTTAAGATGCCGTTGTTGCTTCCTCCCACTCTGCGTATCATCGACGCCACCTTCTTACGCATTATAGCAAAATAGTCGTCTGTGTGGGCATCGGCGAACATACCTGACGCACTACAATAGGGTGGAAGCCTCAACAACACCCTAAAGGTATTATTATATTGTATTCGCAGGGCATTATCTGCTTTTTGGGTATGATTAGCCCAAAGGCTGCAGGTGTAAAATGTTTGGCAATAAGCCTTGAACAATGTGATTTTAACTGTTATGTTATGTTAAAATATATAAGGCCCACCCACGTAAGAACTAAGAAGAAGTTATAAAAAGACAATGTTTAAAAAAAAACCGGAGCAGTGCAAGTAGGACCCGTGCTCTGAGACTTCCGTCTCACAGCTGTGCTCGGCTGCCCGGATTTCCAATTCCGACAAACTTTACTTTGTAGTTAAAAACATGTACTCCTTTACATTCCAACTGCAAGTGTAAGTTTGTACTACGAAACTTATTTCGAATTTTCTTTTTTTTTTCCGAACAAAAAATTCGTCCGCATCGTTGTTAACAGGAAAAGTGCCGTTGCGTTGTATGGCGATTCTGATACATTTGCAAAAAAAAAAATAAAGTGTGTTTACTTCAACTAACTTTAAGTCCTCTTAGGTGCCAATGTTACGCATAAATAGAGAAATATTACTTTTTTTTATACGTACTTACTATACCCAGTAATGTATTATGTCACACAAGGGTCCGACATTATGTCATTCGAGAGGTAATTGCTAAAAATCAGCTCTGGCGACGATGGGTTCGTTGATCGTCACCGGCGACGAGTGTTATTGTGATGTCAGGTTCGTTGTGTCTTTTTAGGTTTCCATACCCACAGGGTGCCAACGAGACCTTATTACTAAGCCTCCACTGTCCATCCGTCTGTGTGTCAGCGGGCTGTATCCCATGAACCGTTATAGCTATATAGTTTTTTCATAGAGTGTGTATCTATATTTCTGCAATAACAACAAATCAAATTAAAAATAAGTTAAATATAAAGGGGTCTCCATACAAAAAACGTGTTTTTTTTCTGCATTTTTTGCCTTGTGGCACTCGCACTCTGACTCGTATTTGGCTGTTGTTTTTTTTTTAATGTGCGTGGAAATTATTTGATTGCAGAATATACAACGTGTAACGATAAATGCGCAAAACCTGAAAATAGTTTGATCAGTATAACGAGCAGAATTAATTGAACCACTTTTTAATATAGGTCTCATTTTTAAAAAAATCTTCATTAAATACGTTGCCGTGTCTATTTATTAATAGGTCAAGCAACCCAATGTCAGCGCGGCGCAGCAGCCCGGTGACGACTCCTCCCTCGATAAAGCGCCGTCGCAGACTTAAGAAACGATCAGAATGTCCAGTAAAACTAAAAGAGCACATAAGACCTTTACAATTTTTTTAATGACTTATATTCTCTCTGAAATAAGTCAATTGAATTAAAAATCAGTTGGGGTGTCTGAGGTTTTGCGCATTTAACGTTACACGTTATATATATTTTTATTTTCTTATTTATGTAACAACTGTGACAGTAGTAAACGTTCAAAAGAATTGGCAGCATAAATCCTGTCTGCACAATTTACACACATTCGCTTTCACAGCAGATCAGAATTCAATTGTTATCGTTTTCTCATCCAATTTTCCCCCAATTGGTGACTGGTATTTTCTTTGTCCCGCGTAAACCCCGTAGGCTAACTCGGCACATATGGAGCCGCTCGTTACCTTTATCTTACTGAAATGTGGCACGAAACTCTCTTTCTATTGGTTTCTTATTTTATTATTGTTAATCAATCTATCACTGTCACTGTTCGTTCATTCATTCATTCCAGCTGAAAGACGTGTACTGCGAGACATAGGCCCCCGAGCATCTCCATTTTGACTGGTTCTATATGCTTCTCGCATCTATCGGATTTTTGTGGCCTTCACCAGGTCATCGGTCCACATTGTGGGTGGCCTTCCAACGCTACGTCTTCCGGTACGCGGTCGCCACTCCAGAACCAGAACCTATCAGCCCCATTGAGCATATTTTCTACGAGCAATATTGCCTCATAAGTGTATCTCACACTACCCCGTGTCACGCTCCGGTGCGCGGGACACACGCCGCCGCGCGAGATTTCTACGTACTATTTCAATAACAACGCGATTCCGCGCGGGGCATTTGGCGACTTTTCCCGCGCCCTGCCGCGTGGCGCGGTATAGTGTGAAATTCGCTTTAAGTTTTGCAATTCTTTGGTAATTAAGAAATGTGAAATTAGTAGTTTCATCTTTTTAAGATTTAGCCGTTTTGCGCGGATGTCACGGATAATTTCCCACCAACTTTTTGTTTTTTGATCTATTTCTGCGTCTAGTTTGCCGTAAATAAACGTGTTTTCTTTCTTTTCCTACCTATAAGTTGTAAGAAATAATTATAGTTACAACCCTAACATCTACGAAGTAAACACAAATTCGCAATACGCACAAAACCATTGTAATCAAAACACCTACTCCAAGTGATTTCAAAACAAATACATATTCCCCGAACTCTGAAACATTTACCGATTGGGTAATAATGACAATACCTATTCTACGCACGCTATCTGAAATTATCAACAGAAGCATATTCTTAACATTATGTGCGCCACACTTCACATCCAATTAGAATTCATCCTTTAAACAAACAAACAAATACCTGCTCACCCCTCCATTCATTTGTAACCGAGGCCTAACGTTTGCTTCACACGGAGAGGCCAAACTGACCAGGCTAACTGTGTCAGTTCAGCCTGGCCATATGCTTGCACATACAGTGGCCTCGAAAAGTTAGTTGGCATTTTTCCACTTCGGCTGTGACACACCACATTATGATTTAAAATTCTAGTTATTCAAATGTTTGAACACACGCTATAAGGTTTTTATTGACTGATAAATTATTTTGTTTCTGTAAGGGCTAATTTTACCAAAGTCAGATATCTTATATTGGTGGAATAAAATTGACGTCGGACGTTTCTGCTATAGAAAAACTGTCAAAAATTCAAAGTTTATTCTCAGGATAAGACTTATTCTAGATATAAAAGTTTGGTGGAATGCGCCCTTGGTAGGTTTGTACAAACACTTTTACGCGTCAATCATATCTTTAAAACCTAGATGAGCCAACCTCATCTAGTTTAACCTATATTAAATTATCATCAAAAATAATCATGTAATCCCTCAGGAGAACCTGATTATTTTTTTTTATTTTAAATCATAATGTGTCGTCACAGCTGAAGGGGAAAAATGTCAACTTATGGAGGCCACTGTACCTACCCGAATGAAACAGTCTATTCAGTTTGAACAATAGAACTTTAATTTGTTAGCAGTCGCTCCAGCCACCGTACCTATACTGCAAGCCCTAAAGTGCAAAGAACTTACTTGCGGTCGCTTGTTGACAATGCGATATTTTAATGAGGTTACATATTTTGAGGCGCATAATATGGACTGGTAGACGTCAATCGATGGTAGTCTAGTTACACCGTTCCACACACGGTAAGGATTTTTAAGAAGTAAGTCAAAACTGACAGTAAACTGAGCATGTAACGCAAGCCTTTACAGATTAAGTTCGTTTAAAATCATAGCGCCTCCACCGTAGAATAACGAGGCCTCCCTTATTAGTTAGGACAGTCCATTGTGGGCTTGAATTAAGCCTTCCACAATGCTATTCATTTCGACTATTGTGTTTAAAGGGACGTTACATTAAATGGAATAGTTGAATATTGAGAGTGAATATTATTGGAATGTTAAGGCAATAATGTTGCGTTGAACGAGGCAAAATTTGCCTGACCTAATAAATAATGCCTCGCCTTGAAACGTGGTCTTAAAATAGATATTGAAATAGCCTCTCTTAAAATTGGGACGCGGTCTTAAAATAGATATTGGAATAGCCTCTCCTAAAATTCAAACTTAAAACTGGTTAAATGACCTGCAGTGCTATTCTGTAAAAATCTCATTGTGAGAACTTAGGTGAAGTGAGCGGGAAGTGAGCTCTGTCATTCCGTAATGCTAGGGATTGAAATTATTAGGTGCTCACTTCACTTATGATTTTTACAGAATCGTCCGTCTGTTCTTAATATGCCAGAGGCCTTTGATATTAACAGCATAGCATTTATGACGGGTACTTCTTATTCATAGCACTCATGTCAGAGCGGTCGTGGTTCCCCCTGCAAGACATGGCACTGCATAGAGTCACCCTCACGCCTCGCTATGTGTACGAAGTATTTGAGGATGCGCATGAAAGACGGCTTCATTAAATGTACAAAACATTGTTTTCTCAGTAAAAAAATCAGAAATGCATATTTTGTTCATACATTGCAAAACTTACCGAGGAACTTAACACATAGAAGGAAGTAAAATAACCACAGAGCACGGAGGCGTCGGCAACTAGAGGCGGCATGTCCAACACTTTTCATACAAACCAAGCGCGTCACCGTTTACTCGCACCACGATACTTATAACTTACTGTGTGACAGGAACATCGACTCGTCACCTATTACTATATACTCAGTCGGTCGATTCTATAAAAATATCACCGTGAAATCATAAGTGAAGTGAGCACTTAATAGAGTTAATCCCTAGCGAATGACAGCTCACTCCACGCTCACTTCACCCAAGCTTTCACGGTGAGATGGTTACAGAATCGCACGGCTGTAGTTCCTAGCGGGCGCGTACATTCTGTGCTCTGTGAAAATAACTAAGGATTAAAACCCAGTGCTTCTTAGAGAAAACTTATAAACTGAGGACTTATGTTCAGATGGCAAAGTTCGGGTAAATATAGGAACAGTGAGAACAGTAAGTAATATGCACATACCCGATTCAAGAAATTTCATCGAATAAATGGGACACAAAGAATTTGTGCTTCTAGATAAGTCCAGATGCGTTTTTGTTTCTGATAAACAGAATTTCTATTCTATTTTAAAGAAAAAGAGGACTAATCGATTTCAGTTGCGTCTTTAAAATTACAATTAAATCTAATTTCCTTGCTTTCACCTTTTTACTAATTTATCTGCTATATACATTTAATAAATTAAAGTTTTTTTTTTGTGTCTATCTGTAGGACCACTAAGAAAACCAGCCACCGCTATGGCCGCTATGGAATTTAATGCGGTTTTCGCCATCATGAAGAGATTTTTATTCCGGAACGTTTACATGTTTATGAGATTGTCATTTAACTTCTTTGTCTATGTTTTCTAAACGTTTCTGCTACATAAATCCAACCACACACGATGCGGAGCATCAGCCTTAAATATTGAGCCTTGAAAGAAATGTCCTAAAGCCAAATATCTTTATTTTGGAGGATATTATAGAAGGAAAAAATACACAGTATATTTTGGAGGAGATTAAATATGTCAAAGCTCAGGGTTGTTTTATAAGGACCTTGAATAAAACAAGCTTCTAAGAAAATGGGTCCTGATTAAAATCGACCCCGTCACTCTTTTTGAGTAGCGTACAAGGTAACAAAAGTATTTCATTATATTTTTATAATATAAGCAGTTAAAAATACTATATGTAGTGCCTCGAGCCTCGGAAAGCACGTAAAGCTGTTGGTCACGGCTGTCATTCACGGATCTTTGAAAGTCGTCAGAAGCTTGAAAATCTGACCACCAGTCTTACCAAGGAGTATCGTATTACGCATCAGTAACTGGGTTGTGAAGGTCAGAGAGGCAGTTGCTCCATCGAAAATACTGGTATTCAGCTGCATCTGGTTAGACTGGAAGCCAACCCTGACATAGTTGGGAAAAGGCTTGTTTATGTAGTGAATGTTTGATACATTAGCTTAACAGGTTCACTGTCCAGGCTTATAGAGTGAAAATTGCTCACAAGTCCAGTTATTTTTTTGTGAAAATTGGTATCTTGTGGATGTAAACAAATAAATAATGCTGTGAAATATATATATATTAAATTTGAAAATGGATTTTTTAAAGCATACCACATATGGTCTGTGGACTCTCTAGAACAAAAATGACCAAAATTGTCTCATGAGTCCACAGAACATATGTGGCCTGTGCCCATTTTTGTGAGGGAGGGAGGACAAGAGGGACGTGCTCATGATATCTACTTGTCACGCAGATGAACAAACGATGAGTACAGGTCGAAACCCGCGTCCAAAGCCTAATATGATATTGGAATACAATAATCGAAAAAAATGTATCGATCTTTCTGACGAATTAGCTAGCTACTATTCCTGGAAGTTGTATTGACGAACAGACCACAAATGGTCTATGGACTGGTAGTGTACACAGGTCTACAGACCATATGTGGTCTGTGGACTGGTAGTGTACACAGGTCTACAGACCATATGTGGTCTGTGGACAGGGAACCTGTTATATCAGAAAAAATAGTGGTCAGAAGAAAGACCGTCCAGGACAAAGACAATTTAGTAACTTATTCGTGAAAACGTATGACAAACAGCCAGACAGACTCGATCACCCCTTTAACATATTAGAGTAGATTACAGACAGACTAAATTACAGTTACCTTTGTTAAATTCACAGATGTAGAAATACCAGAGAGACATAAATTCAACAGCGGTGGGATGTATAAAGGTCTGCTGGCAGAATGCCAAACATACACCTTTGTGATTTCAACTGGACTCAGTGTGTCCCATAAATAGGGACGGCTGTGTGACGGGGGCCTAATAAATAAACCTGCCTGGACTTAGCTACCTTTGAGGTCGAAATGTGGACATGTTGTGACTGGCTCTTTGTCGATCAGTGTCGGTATGACAATTCAAAACTGCGAAAGTTATGTCGACAGTGCAAAAATAAATCTGAATTGTAGTGGTGTCCGAATGGCGTTTTGTGGTTTTCCGAGTAGAATGTCTAGGTACATTTTTGTTGAGTGTATTGAGTGAGTGTCGCATATACTTTCATGTAAAAAGTAGTTGTTTTGACATTAAAAACAGGAAGTGTCAATTTATAATTTCAAAATAAAAGCTAGAAATTTTATTTGTTTGCATTGATGTATACTCAGTAAAATACATCGGGATACGACATAATTATAATTTGCACTGCTTATTTCTTCAGAAATGTCTTCTAGCAGATCCGCAAAAGGAGAATCTTTTTACTATTTTACAGACTAACGAGGTATACTGACTTGTCAGACTTCACGACTGGTCTAGCAAACAAAATAGGGGAGACGTTTCACAAAAATGTTCACTATTGGACGGTTTCTGAGCTCATAAAATAATAATAATGAAGCTTAATAATGAAGCCTAATATTCCAAACGCGGCTTTTAAGTATAGATAGTTTAGTTTTTTAATCTATCCAAACTTAACTCTCCCACTGCTGGGCAAAGCTCTCCCCTATAGCTTTCAATTGTTCTGTGTGCGTTGCCTCCTCCGTCCAATCTCTCGTGAACTCATCTAGGTGGTCGTGCCAGCATTTCATAGGCCTGCTTCAGCGACGACGTTACTCTGTCTGTATGTTACCTTGTCACGTCTAAACTACTTAACGGATTTCGATAACATTTGACAAGGAGATAAGTGGCATTTTGGGGAAGGACTTTTTGTCCCAGTAGTGCGTTCAACGCAAGTGAAGCTGCGGACTGAAGCTAGTCCAAAATAAATAGTCCATCTGTTTACCATAAACCTATCTATACTTCTGTACTAATACTACATATGAGGCGTCCAATAGCAAAACTCGCCAAATTGAAAAAATGGAAATAATGAGCCATGAATGCCAATTTATCGGTTTGGCAACACTATTTCGTCTACAAAAATCATTTGGTTGCTAAACTGGTCTATTTCCGTAGAAATTAAGGTTTAAAAATGACTACTGTTGCAAAACTTGCTTACTTTCCATCTGTCACAGAAACAAAACTTGCGCATTTGAGTTTGCAGTTTCAAAACTCGCCTATTCTTTTGAACGCAGCTACAAAAGTCGCCATTTTAGCTGTCAAGTGTCAATTGTCATTTTCAATTTCATTGTTGTACCGGCTAAATGTAAAAATGTTATGTCTGTGTCGGGAGATTTTGATTATTTTATAATATAATCCTTGTCTGGGATCAAGATAATGCAAAATGGATGATAATAATATATTAAGATATGGAGGCATTGTCATATTATAAAAATGTTTTCATAAACCAAGAATCAATGGAAAGTTTACCACAACAAGAACCCGAAGAAGAGATGTTTAATGAAGAAGATGACTCGTTGAGAATTTAGTTTTAAGTTTTCTATTCCATAGTCTAGAAGTAAGGATAATATTGTGCAATTTAGTAATAAATAAAACATTTTCCAGTAAATTACTTTTTATTAAATTTCAATCAGTAATAAGCATTAGTAAAATCCTTCTTCAAAGCTTATAATTTAATAAAATAACCTTTTTCATAACTTGCCTATACAGCCAATACCTTTTTCATAACTTGCCTATGCAGTCATACCTTTTCCATAACTCGTTACTTTAGGTTACCATTATCAAAACTTGCTTACTTTGACAGTGATATTTTTTTTTAGCTTGAACCAATACATCAGCATTTCCAGTTTTTTAATAATGTATTTCACATAATTAATGTGATTTTTTAAAATTATGCTTTCAATATTATGCACTATATTAAGGCTGTAATAAAAAAAACGTGATTACTCTGTTTACCATTTGGCAAAGTAGACGAGTTTTGCTATTGGACGCCTCATATAAAGGTAAAGGTGAAAGGAGACGTTCAATAAATGTATAAATAAATGCTTGGCACTAAAATAATTTAAAATATAAACAGCCTTTTCAGCTATATAGGCTGAAAGAGGTTAATTATTTTGATGTTTTTGGGCATTTAATTTTTTTTTTTACAGCCGTCCGTTTTTTTTTAAACAGGTGTTGAAAAATAAAATGCTTACATCATTAACTACAAAGATTAATTATATTTTAGGGTTGGCAGCCCTGTGGCAAATAACGTGGCAATGACAATGAAAATGTCAGTCAGCAGGACTCGGGTCAGACGACTTACCGACATTGTCGTATTCCGTTGTTTGTAATTTCGTTATGGTTTGAGTGTTGTGCTGCTTTATAATTAAGTACATTAATACATTTGTTCATGTATTTTTCTACATATAAAAACACTCCGCCTCGCGGACTTGTACCAGTGGATATGGTGCTTTTTTTATTATTTCAACGTCATTCTGACATTTACAGAATTGACCTTTTTTTGACACGTTTTGATATTGCATTGTCATGACAATCATTATTTTTTTATCTCAATTTCATGGAGCTGCAGCTATAATTACAAAAAAACCTCAAAGTATTTAATAGAAACGGAAAGTTTAGCCACATTTAAAATAATTCTATTGCACATAAATGAATGAATAAAGGCTATGTGCGTTTTGTTTGTACTGAAACATTTTTCACTTTTTTTACAAAAACAGGCGCCTGAAAAAATCAAATTTAACTATAATCGAGTAGCTTGATAAATAAACTTTCTAATAAGGTTATCACATTAGCGTTTAAAAATCTTCTACCACTTTTGACCTCTCTTTTATTTGTTTGTTTGTGTGTATGGGGTATTCTTCGGAACTACCGGTCGGATTTGAGAAAAAATATTTTTGCTTTTCATAGCCCAATTCTCGAAGAAGGCTTTAGACTAACATCACGCTGGGACACTAAGGAGCCCAGAGAAAAAAAAGAAGTAAAAAAGAACACAGTAATAGCGGCAGGCGATACGATGCGACAGGGTGGGTCGGGGAACAACAAACATACAGAGAAAGTTGCAGGCAGAGGCTAGATGTAAATATTAAAACTAAGTAAGCTTTAAGTGTAGCGATGTTATGAAAGATTCATAGCCTTATCAGTAAGCAGCAGTTAATTCATCAACGTAATTACTTGTATCTATTAACTTTGGCGTATCCATTTTGGGATTACATTTAATGAGTTGCTTAAATTTAATCTGCTTAAAGATAGAATATGGGTTGGTTATTAAGTGGCTTGGATTACAATACTGTTTTGAAGTTTTGTGGGTAATTAAAGATGTTATGGGTAAGAGAAGATATTGGCCAGTCAAAGTCAAATTATTTGCTTCAAGTAAATGGGTCATTATAAGGTACGAACGACGATAAATGTAATTGATTCTAGGCGCCCTTTTCGAAAGGTAGTTTCTTTAATAATTATATAGTTATTTACAATATTTTGTTTTCATTAATTATAATTATGTGAAAGAGGGGCCCGTGGCTAAATAATAACAGCCGCTCAGGTCGATCGAACAGGTTAAGCTACGCTTGCCGCGGTTGGTCTGTGGGTGGGTGACCATCTTCACATACCGAGACCCCTCCGTGCCTCGGAAAGCACGTTAAGCCGTTGGTCCCGGCTGTCATTCGTGGATCTTTGACAGTCGTTACGGGTAGTCAGAAGCCCGAAAGTCTGACAACCAGTCTTACCAAGGAGTATCGTATTACCCAGTAACTGGGTTGTGGAGGTCAGATAGGCAGTCGCTCCATGTAAAATACTGGTGTTCAGCTGCATCTGGTTAGACTGGAAGCTGACCCCAACATAATTGGGAAAAGGCTAGGCAGATGATGAATTATAATTATGTGAAGACGATGTACCTAAAATAAAATAATGATACTACAATAGGTGCATAGTGTGGTGTATAGTGTATTCGATGTTATTTTTGACGTCATAACGTCTTATAAATCGATGAACGCCGGCTGCGCGCTCGAAAAAGCATGTCTCATTGTCACGTTCCGCCTGAGCCGAGCGTGCAAGCGAGAGCGCGGTACAGGCGTTAGAGAGGCACGTTCGGCCTAAGGGCCCTTTCGCACGGCAAGATCCCGTTTTTTGCAGGTACGGTATTTTGTGTGTGTGTGTTTAAATATATGTATTTACACATGCATCCTGCTTGCAGTATCCGACAAACAGGGTGCTTGTGTGAATATGTATATTTAAACACGTACACTACTAAACGGGATCCTGCCAAAAACCGTACCTGCAAAAAACGGGATCTTGCCGAGGGAAAGGGCCCTAAGCGTTCGGCTTGTGACGCATCTATCTCTCTTCCAATACATCGTTATCACGTAAAATTATGGTGCGTAAACAGACTTTACAGACAACCAATTTTCATCAAAATATAGTACCGAACTGATTTTTTCTTTATTTAAATTAACTATAAGCGGATCGAACTTGAATAAAAGTGGTTTTGTCTTTCGACATTAGGCTATTTGGAATTCCGATCGAAGCTTCTATTTAGAAATATTTTGGTTTTCTCTTTATCCTGTTACTTACAGGCCTCTTTTCTTCAAGAGGGATTGGACTATAATCTATCACGCGGCCCCAGTGCGGCTTGGTAAATGTCACATGTCTTCGAATTTTTGTTTCTAAGACATGCCGATTTCCTCACGATATTCGGCTTTAACAATAAATAACGACGCAGCTTTCATTCACAGGAATACATAAAGCAGCAAAAATGACTTAAGAGTTACCGCTAAGAACTATTCTTACAGGAAATAAAAAAACTTACAGCAAATACAACCACATTACTTAACTAAAAATCAAAACACATAATAAAGTAAAAGAAAACACCTTTCTCATTGCGCTTAAAGAACCAGGCTTGGAGAAAAACTCACTGATTTATTTTACCGTCTAAGATTTATATTATGTACGAGTATTTGAAACATTATTAGGTATCTAACTGTGGTTAACTTTTTTGCGTGGCTAAATAAAAACAGCCAGACGGATCGATTGAAGGTTAAATTACGCTTGCCGATGTCGGTTCGGGTATCCATTATAGTACGGGCGGTGGCGTTAGTTTGAAGAAGTAATTTTACGACGGCTGAAAATCAAAGCAATCATAGTTTTCCCATAGTACTTAAGAGATCTGACAGTCAGCTGCTCGATCTGAAAGTAATTTCATACCGCGCCAAAATATCTGGGGTGTTTTTTTGGGATCATCTTCAACTTAAAAAGTATAATCAGATGCATGGAATTGTAGGGAATAGTTATACTATGTCGGTCAAGTAATGATCGAGCGGTACCTCCCCTACTATTACATACAATGAGTGTGCAACAGCTCTAACAGCTTGGTGGCTATAGTAGCCGACAGGATAGACAGTCCTATGATGTGGCAATAGATGACCACTCATCGTGCGTCATTCCAATATTTAAAATAAGTTGTTTTACTGTACTTTTTGTGTTTTCATGTATGCATAATGTTTTGTGTATATAATTGTAATCTGTGTTGTTTATGGACTTATGGTCTGAAATAAATTTATTATTATTATTATTATTAAAACGTGCTTACCGAAACCCACTCCTCGAAAAGCACGCTAAGCCGTTGGTCTCGGCTCTCATTCGTGGATCTTTGACAGTCGTTACGGCTAGTCAGAAGCCCGAGAGTTCAGATAACCCAGTAACTGGGTTGTGGAGGTCAGATAGGCAATCGCTCCGTGTAAAATACTGGTATTCAGCTGCATCCGGTTAGACTGGAAGTCGACCCCAACATAGCTGGTAAAAAGCTAGACAGATTGATTCATTGAGTTAACTTCTTTCTGTGTGAAAAGTAGTTTTTATTTTTGTTTGGGCTAGAATATTATGTTTAAGGAAGAAAAAACTTAAAAAGCAAACCTTTTTGGAGGGAAGGGTAAGTTTTCAATACTGACATATTTTAATATCACCAACGGTACCTATCTATAGTTTAATATATGGTAATTTATTCAGAATTGAAATAACATATGGAATAGAACAGAATACTTTTTATTATTTCTTTTTTTTTTTTAAGGGCCAATGGCCGGTGGAGCATACGAGTCCTGGAGTGGAGACCGCGTATCGGCAAGCGTAGTGTGGGACGCCCCCCAGCTAGATGGACGGACGACCTAAAGAAGGTGGCTAGGGACTGTATGCGGAAGGCGGAGGACAAGGTGTTGTGGCGCAGTCTGGGAGAGGCCTATGTCCAGCAGTGGACTGCGATAGGCTGAGTTGATTGATTGATTGAATTTTTATTATGTACACCATATAAATTACAGACATAAATATACATAATTAATTACTAAATATAAACAAAATTATATCCTAAACCAAACGAAACAATTCACAAACTAAAATATAGCGTCGACAAATTCATCCGCATCGCTGTCGACTGGTGATGTACCCAAGAGACTGACGGCATTACCACGTTGTATGGCAACGCCTCTGGTACCTATCTTAATTAAACATAATTAATGATTAATACACATTAGCCTAAACAGTCTGATACCACATGATGTAATATATGAATATATAATAATAGATGTAGTAAAAAACTGCAGTGCTATTCTGTAAAAATCTCACCGTGAGAATTTAGGTGAAGTGAGCGGGAAGTGATCTGTCATTAGGGATTAACACCATTGACACTGCTCACTTCAAGCTCACTTCACTCATGATTTCACGGTGAGATTTTTACATAATCGACCGGCAGATTTTAAAAAAGTGATTTAACACAATCAAAAACCTTTCAAGCACTGTTTCCCTACACTCAATCGAACAAATTACAATTTATTCAAACACGAAAAAGGACCAATTTTTACCCTTAATGCTCACAGATTCGGGCCCACGGGCAATAAGAAATATACGCGTTATTTTATCGAGTAATAACCCCAATATACACATTCGGCGCCTATTTTGTTTGATGTACACGTGTCGCCTGAGGGCGTCTGGATATTTTCGATATATCGGAAGCATACTGAGGTTTTCTTGATCGATTTAGTTATATCGTTGATTAAAGCCAATTTCTTACTGGTTTAAATGGTCTAGTAACTTTGGGGATTGTGGCTAAGTAATAACAGCCGCACGGGTCGATCGATCAGGTTAAGCTAGCAGCCGGGACCAACGGCTTAACGTGCTTTCCGAGGCACGGAGGGGTCTTGGTATGTGAAGATGGTCACCCGTCCACGGACCAATCGCGGCAAGCGTAGCTTAACCTGATCGATCGACCCGTGCGGCCGTTATTACTTAGCCACAAGCCCCTCATGTCACAACACTAATACGAATAGTAGGTTTATTTCAATGGCGGTCCGTTGGTACACGAACCGATCACAAGCGAGTTATGTACGCCAGCAGATCAAGCTGCATATAATCTGCCAAATTTCTTTAATAGATTTTGAACTTTATCGCTAAAGTATTAGGTTTAAATTTGATTGGGAAAATTGGACAGTTTCGGGTAGCTTGATGTGCTGGCGTCTGTACCTAATAACGCTTTAGTAAGTCGCCACCTGCACACAGTCACACCCTGTCGTAATTTAAATTTTGCAGGTATTATAGCAGAAATAAGTGTAAAAATAAAATATGCACTCGTTTGCCGTATTAATTGTGTTGTAGTGAAAGATTTACAATCGAAATAAAACAAATGTGGTACAAATAAAACAGAGGTGGCAAATCCTTATCTAACTAAGTAACTATTCGAGATTACGTAAAAGATAACTTTAAAATGCGTAATATAATAAATATATAAAGTGCCTTATCTTATATTTATGACTTCTTATAGACATTATTATACCGTACGTGTAGCAGTTTTGACAAAAAAAATATATAATTGTTATGCGTATTAAATTACAAAATAATCATTTTTAATAGGTAAATCAGTATAGAAAAACCTTGCATCAAATATCAATAAAATATATAAATCACTTGCCAGGAAATGGATTTGCCACCATAAACAAGACGTTAATGTTTCATTTCGATTTTAAAACTTTCATAAATTGTTATCAATAAAAAACTTTGTGTTTTATATGTAGTAAACCACATATTTATGTGTATACACCACAACACAATTGATACGGCAAAGCAGTGCATAATTTATTTTTATGCTGATTTCCGCTATAAATTCTACAAAATAAAATTAAAGTAAGCAAAATTGCTGTTTGATATTAGGTACTTTGTATTTAATAATAATAAACACAGGCATAGAAACTGCACCATTTTTTATTCGACATTAAAAAAAAATCGATACCTACTTGATACCATACGCAAATTAAAGTGAAATTACCACAGCTTCCAACTCTTCACAGTGCGTTGCCTTCTCCGTCTTATGTTGACAAAATTCTTTAACAGCCCGTCGATTCTGTAAAAATTTCACCGTGGAATCATAAGTGAAGTGAGCACTTAATAGTGTTAATCCCTAGCGAATGACCTCTCACTCCACGCTCACTTCACCCAAGCTTTCACGGTGAGATGGTTACAGAATCGCACGGCTGATTACCATTTTTTTTACATCACCAACAATTTTTCTGAGTCTGCAATGCAGATAATATCGTAAAAAAACTTCAAGAAACAGTTTCCATACCTACATTATGTTAGGCGCCAGTGGATATAGATTTACTAAAGCCTTCGTATTTTTGGCAAACGCCTACCTCTTACATAAAATTACTTTGTTACAAACTTCAGGCCTTTTGGCCATCACCATTTTCTATATATTTTTATGAAGATGTCGATTTTCATATGAATTGGCGTCTTTTTGCCTCTAAAGTGGAGCACAAAGCTGTAATATTGGATAAGCATTAGGACATGTTGCCAACTCTTATACACGTTGTAACTTAAATAACGCACAACCTCATAACGGGTCATTGTACCCATCATCATGAACAACTTTTACTATGGGACCAAAACTGAAATCTCGAAAAAAAAATCAGCTGTTGTTTTTTTTTTTCTTTTTTTTTTCGCGATTTCAGTTTTGGTCTCATAGTAAAAGTTGCTCATAATGATGAGTACAATGACCCGTTACCTATGAGGTTGTGCTTTATTTAAGTTACAAGTTATAAGTGATTGATAAAATTACTAATACATTTTGAATTCGGCCTAAATACTAAATTCATTTTTTCAAAAACAAAGGAATGCGTTCGCCCATGCATTATTTCTTCTTCTTCTTCGTAGTTCCCTCAATGCTGAGGACCGCGAACACATACAGCGCGTCACCAAGTTATGCGGTCTTCTGCAGTATAGACCGCTAAGTAGATACTGCCTCTAACAGCCTTCTTGATAACGTCTAACCATCTTGCCGGTGCTCTGCTTTGAGCGCGTTAACCCTTAACCGCCTACCACCGCGGTCCCTGAGACCACAACGTGTTCTTGCATCCAAATATTTCGATGTGTAATGTAAGTGTCGTAGGACAGTGCGCGTCTATATACCTTTTCTACACATCATTTATTTAGAAAAAAACAACAGTCACAAAATTCATTAGTGTGTGTAATGAAAATAAACTTAACGTAACCTTTATTTGCTAGTTGCCGTTGCGGTCTCAGGGACCGGTGGTAGGTGGTTACGGGTTAAGTTACTGAATATAAATATTAAAAAAAAAAGGGCAAACACATCTGAAGGCCAACTCCCGTAATGGAAAACGTTCAAAGCCTAGTTGCGATCTCCTCTCAGCGGGAAATTATTTTTGACAGATTGAGACTGAAGTCAGACTGTACGACCATATAATATTTCGCAGGGCCCGTGGCTAAATAATAACAGCCGCACAGGTCGATCAATTAGTCATTTTCCATTTAACCACCGTCTTTTCTCAAATCTTCCTTACGTAATCTTTATTAATTAATCGCTTAAGTAAAGAAGCTTAATTATGACTACCCTTATCCACATGCTTATAATTTGACTCGAAATATTACGTTCACTTAATAATTTCAGTGCTTAATTAAATCGTTACAAACTTTATCAAGGAAGGGTATGTTTAGTAAGAAAGGATAAAATAAAGAAAATACATTTAATTAGCACATACTAAAAGACACGCAATACATCATCTGCCTAGCCTTTTCCCAACTATGTCGGGGTCGGCTTCCAGTCTCACCGGATGCAGCTGAATACCAGTATTATACATGGAGCGACTGCCTATCTGACCTCCACAACCCAGTTACTGGGTAATACGATACCTCTAGGTAAGACTGGTTGTCAGACTTTCGGGCTTCTGACTATCCGTAACTACTGTCAAAGATCCACGAATGACAGCCGGGACCAACGGCTTAGCGTGCTTTCCGAGGCACGGAGGGGTCTCGGTATATAAAGATGGTCATCCATCCACAGAACAACTGCGGCAAGCGTAGCTTGACCTGATAGATCGACCTGTGCGGCTATTATTATTTAGCTACGGGCCCCTCACAAAAAGACACGCAATACACTAGATAAACAAAAGTGTAAAGTCGGATGTAAGAAATTAGCAAGAAAGTGTGCCTCACGGCTGCGCCAAAAAGGCCCAGTTCAGCAAAAATGCCAGACAACTGGTACCTGACGCTGGTTTTCAACTGGAACTGGTTTCATCTTAAGTTCCCTTTTACGGATTACGCAAATGATACCTATCCTCTGCGTATCTTTCTAAGTTATCTGGTGACTTATCTCTTTGTATTTCGGCTTTTAAAATACAGCACTGCGGTAAAAATAAAACCACGAATTTAAAAGTAATTCTTGATGAATAGGTATCGTGGAATATAACTATCCCAATTTTACAACGTACTAGCGAATTCGCGATTTCGTCCGCGTGGAATTTCTTGTTTTAATATAGAATAGAATAGTTTTTATTATTAAAACCATATAAATTACTAAATTACCATATAAATTACTAATATTAAAAAAATTGCTACCTACTTACCAATAATACAATTATTTATGTTATTCTTATTAACTTTTTATGTGACCCCCCTGTGTCTCGGAAAGCACGCTAATCCGTTGGTCTTTGACAATCGTTACGGGTCGTCAGTAGCCCGAAAGTCTGACAACCAGTCTTACCAAGGTGTATCGTATTACCCAGTAACTGGGTTGTGGAGGTCAGATAGGCAGTCGCTCCATGTAAAATACTGGTATTCAGCTGGATCCGGTTAGACTGGAAGCCGACCCCAACATAGTTGGGGAAAGGCTAGGCAGATGATGATGATTAACTTTTTATGTGAAAATAATTATTCGGTTTTTATATGTATTTAATTTTATTTTAATTTCTTGTTTCTACGATTTATATATTTTTGAGTAATAATTATGTCATCATCACCATCTGCCTAGCCTTTTCCCAACTATGATAATTATGTACTACTAATAATAATTAATAATTATGTGAATTATTTTTATGTGAATTGTAATTATGTGATACTTGAGTAATAATTATGTATCAAACAATATTTTTGTTGTGCCTTGACAGGGTCTACAACGGCTCTTAGTTCTAAGCCTTTTGTTAACATTTTGTTTTACCTTGTGGAACGCAAGTAAATGAATATGTATATGAGTTTTTCCATCTGGAATTTCTCATTAGAAGCCTGGAGTCTGAATTCGTCCATTTGATAGCAATAGGTTATAGTCACTATATCATAGGACTTAAATATAACTGGCAAAATCTGGTCGTGCAGACGCCAGCACATCAAGCTACTACAATATGTCAAATTTCTTCAATAGATTTTCAACTCTATCGCTAAAGCATGCGTTTCAAAGTTGATTACAATTTTTTTACAATTTCGGGTAGCTTGACGTGCTGACGTCTGTAGTATAGAAACACCTCTGCCCAACTATTCGTGGAATACAAGCGTGGTATAATGTAATGTTACCACGTTCTACAGCATAATAATATCACCGATCAAATCCATCCACTATTTTCCCTTTAGTACCTTTATCACCGAAATACGCCGAGTTAACGATCTGCCTGTAATTGGTGAGATTACTCCGTGGCTCTCCGTAAAGCCAGTTGTGAGCAAGATTAAACTCTCGAATGTTCGCATTAAGCAGGATTTTTGGTTTATGCTTTTATCCGTCGAAAATTAGGAGTAAAGTTTTGTTTTCGTATAAAGTGTAAAATGAAGTCGAAATCAGTTCTTTCAATTTGGTTCTTTGAAGTGAATTATACTTGGTCAAAAACCTGCAAAAAATATTTGAATTCAAGTTACCTAGAAATCTGATTACCATGAAATCGCTTTCATGAGCTCCGGTTCTCTTGTACTTCTTGCAAATTTCAATGTCAAATATATTTGTCAAATATATTTGACATTGACATCTTAGCATAAACAGAATGCCGATTCCCGTAAATAAAAATGTTCAAAATCTAGCCTCAGTTTCATCTCAGCGATAATCAATGTCAAAAACTTGTCAAACATGTAGAAATTTTACAGGTATTTTTGACAGATTGGAGACTGAACTTTGAATTGCCAAGGGGCAATTCTAGTGATTTAGGAATTTCTTAAGAATTCATGTTAGATTCTGGTAATTGCTGAGATTACTTCGCAGCTCCCACTAATTCTGGCAGCCTGTTCCTTTGAGGCGAAATATACTGCTCTCGAATATTCGGAGAATGAAGGATTTGTGCCAATAATACTTAATACAAATAAAATTTAATGTTAGTGGTATTTTGTTATAAATAGGTGTTCTATTTTAGGTTTATTAATCTGATTTGATGATTTAACTTAACCCTTGTTTGGGAAATAGGAGATGGTACTTTTACTATCATATTTTTTTCCAAATTTTTTTAAAAATAATTAGCTTAATTTTTCCCATCTGGGATGCAGGTTTCCTCTCTTTTTGAGAGGGAGTGGGCCGTAACACGCGGGCCCAGTGCGGGTTTTTCGATGTCACATGTCTTCGAATTTTTGGTTATAGGGAATGCCGGGTTCCTCGTGATGTTTTTCTCCATTTTGAGATTTCCTAACCTATAGATTATAGCCCACTCCCACTCGAAGAGAGGAGGCATGTGTCCCAGCAGTGGGAACGTTGTTGGCTGATGATGCTGTATGAACAAAAGGTAGGTAAGCAATATAAGGATAGATCATACTTAGAAAATAAGTAGCCTGATTGCTGTATTTATCTAGAATTTATCACGGAAAGCAATCTCTAATTCTGCATTCCTTGAAAGCCTATTTATATAGGGTGACTGGTAATTAGTGATCGATACTTAAACACATGATTCTACTCATGACAACAAACAACTTTTATTATGCGACCAAACCTGAAATCGCGAAAAAAAAATCAGCTGTTCCCTACATTTATGTTCGTACGAGTCGTCAAAATGTAGGGAACAGCTGATTTTTTTTTCGCGATTTCAAGTTTGTTCCCATAGTAAAAGTTGTTTGTTGTCATGAGTAGAATCATGTGTTTAAGCATCGATCACTAATTTACCAGTCACCCTATATTATAATTAATCAAGAAAAACGGTTACCCAAAGAAACTTTAATTTTCAACAAATTTTAAACTCTTAAGATATTTTTGACGGTCGGCGGTCTAACGAGACAGGCTTCATTAATCAAATGTTCATAATTACTGAAAAAGCTCACTAACTAACAAAGAAACGATTAATCTTTCAAACTATTTAAAAGTATCTTTGACTTGTTCAAGGGTTAGTAAACGTAAGTTTATGTTGAAATTGTATTTGGGCTCCCCTTACTAAGTTGGCATACGTATTATCCAAGAACTAAATCATTTATTATCTTAATTGATTCCCTATATTTTTCACCATTACTTTGACTTTATAAATAATAAATCTGGTACTGACCAAATAAAAAATCATTTTTACATTTCCTTAAAAACTAATACATATTATATAAACTACCTAAAATTATTGTTACACAGGAAACATAATTTTAATATTTTAACTTGTGGACTCCATAATTGATCAAGCCTGTCTCGTGGAGTCCTTGAGAGTTTTAAATAATTTGTAATTTCAAGATCGACACCTAGTTTATTGTATTTATTACATAATGTTAAAAAAAAAAAAAACGTAATGCAAAATCAAAAACAATAACAAAAGACTACTACTCGTAGTTTGGTCCTAATAATCGACGTTCACGCCAGAAGATATCAATATTTAATACACTGAAAATGTACATGGTTGACCATATTTCCCCTTAAAGCTGCGATGATAAAGCCCCCAAAACAGAGTGTTTCCTTATAAAGCTTACATGATGTTGTACTCTCAAAAAGATTATGCAGGAGGGACGGATAATAGCGCACCTGTGTTATACCAATAACATAGAGTAACAAATCCGTAAAGAAGAGAAACTCTTTACGGTCATGTCAGCAATTATTTTTTATTAATCACCAAACCCATTTCATACAACTGTCATGAATGAGAAAGAAAAGAAAAAGAAAGATAAATTGTTTATTCTGCACAAGCAAAATGCACAACGCAAATAAAAAAAGACATACAATATACACTTACAACGTAGTCAAAAGCCTCGCACTTAAGCATATAAAAAGTTGTCAATTTTGTCCATTGCTTGATGTCAGGGCCAGGGACCAAAGACAACACACCTACATTGACAATACAAATTAATCCGTCATGCGCCCGCGAAACTGACAGATGACAACAAAACAACAACAATCAAATTTAATGTGATTTGAATATAGTCAGTTGAATAATTGACTGTATTCAAACCACTTAAACCCAGTGGTACCAAGGGTTATCGTGTTATCGTGGATGTCCAGGAAAGTTAAGCAGTTGTTCCATGTCTGATATTCAGCTGCAACCGGTTAGAATGGAAGCCGACAGCAAAATAGTGGGGAAAAGGCTCGGCAGATGATCAATCAATTTGATAAACCATTTTCCCGATTGTACCTATAGGCAGTCTACTTTCCTTAGAGTGTGATTCGATGCCTCCTAAGTAATCAACCATCCTGTTACAACCCGCGCTTGCCAAAATCAAAACAGCCGGTCGATTCTGTAAAAATCTCACCACGAAATCATAAGTGAAGTGAGCACTTAATAGTGTTAAACCCTAACATTACGGAATGACAGAGCTCACTTCCCGCTCACTTCACCTATGTTCTCACGGTGAGATTTTTATAGAATAGCACGGTTATTTATTTGTCGATGATTGAGCTCGAAGCGCGAATCGTATTCCACAACGTTGTGTGGAAACTTCCAAACGCCCCTGAAACTACAGGCTTCAAAGCCGAATTCCCGAGAAGTGTATTCATGTCGACTTCTACTTTGACTATTAGGAACTTTGTATGAATTCTACTGAATCTGCATCATGTTTAAGTGGAATCCTCTTAGTCATTTCTGCGCACCCCTTCACTCCAATGAAAAAATGCGACTGGGCCTGTCAAAGTATACCCTGCGGGGTAATTACGTAACACACTAAAAGTAGATGTGGCTTTCATTGTGACAGTTCAACAACATTCATTGTATTAGTTACGCTGCTGTGCGGACAATTTTATTTGAACATATGAAGCAATGTGTTAGCAATATCATTCGCGTTACGAAATTACGGTGCCGATCGTGTCAAGCTGGTTTCAGAACGCGTTTGGCCTAGAGTTTCCCTTCTATACTTTTTCACTCTATGCTTATAACATTATACGATCTATCTGTCAAGCACGGTTGTTATGTCAACCAGTGATTACACCGGTCTTCCGAACCGTGTGCGGTTTACACGTTCGACAATGAAAGTTTTTCCAGCAGGTGCGAGCGAAGCTACGCTGTACTCCGGTCGGTTCTCGGATATAAAGAAGGGATATTTATGAAAGAGCTAATTTGTTTTTTGTTAGCTCTTCCATGTTATTATCAGACCTGCACTACATGTAGAAAATATATTAATAACTGTCAGCAATGCATTGTTTTTTTTTAATATGTTGCGGCAATTTTATTTAGCTTGTGTCCACTGTCTTACAAGCAGGTTCAATGTTGATCGTGCTAAGGTTTCGTGGTCGAATAATATCAGCATTTATAGTCTCAATAGCTCTTGGTCTGTGAATTTGTCTGCATGGATTTCGAACATCCCCTAAGAATTTCAGCACCACCCCTCTCCACTCCCTTTAGAGGTAGTTTTGAAAAATTTGTCATTTCGATCTCTATTATTTACCTACATATGTATTTGTGCCAAGTTTCCAAACCGAAGCAATGAGATTGGTGACTACAAAACATGTTTTTCTTCACAGTTTTTCAGAAGCTTCCCAGAGATAGATTATATATTATGTATTTTATTTAATACTTCAAGCATATAAAAGTACAGAAGCGGACTTAATGCCATAGGCATTTTCTACTAGTCAACCTTTGGGTGATGCAGAGACAAACAGTAGTAGGTGCAATCATGATTTATATAATTATATTTTTTTTTAATAATTTGAATAAATATGTTTTTTTTTATTTTTTATTTCGATTATAACTATAATATAAACTGATGTTAAAGGCCCATAGTTTGAGAATGTAAGGGACCAGCTGACGCATTACCTACGTTCTTATAAATCGAGACCCTAAAGTGAGGTCTAGTTTTTCTCCGAGTCACGCACCAAAACCAATCAATCTAGTCAGCTCGAATGTGATTGGTTGTAACAAAGAGCACTATAGCGTGCTAAGACTAAAGAATAGAGCTATATTGTAAAAGTAAGTATAAGCCCATTATTATTAGCTCCGTTGGAATCTGATAATTGTGAATACCAGAGTACACTATTTTCTACGAGTATATACTAGATATCTCCGACTACTTTTTACTTGATTAAGGGGTGATTTTTCAATCATCATCTGCCTAGCCTTTTCCCAACTATGTTGGAGACGGCTTCCAGTCTAACCGGATGCAGCTGAATACCAGTATTTTACATGGAATGACTGCTTATCTGACCTCCACAACCCAGTTACTGGGTAATACGATACCCCTAGGTGAGACTGGTTGTTAGATTTTCAGGCTTCTGACTACCCGTAACGACTGTCAAAGATCTACGAATGACAGCTGGGACCAACGGCATAACGTGCTTTCACAGAGGGGTCTCGGTATGTAAAGATGGTCACCCATCCACAGATCAACCGCGGCAAGCGTAGTTTAACCTGATCGATCAACCTGTGCAGCCGTTATTATTTAGCCAACCGTTTATTTGGAATAAATATTGCGGTATGACAGCTTTTGAATAGAAAATCAGATTGTCAGATTTAATCTCACATAAAAGTTATCTGACTATGGAAAAAAAGCCCGAAACAGTTTATTATCTCTTTCAATTAAGCCATTTATAGGCACTTTTGATTTGTTAAGGAGTCAGTCAGTCAGAAAAAGAAGCTAGTTGCCCATTCCAATACGTGGTTTTGTAACACGTATTGGAATGGGCAACTAGCTTCATTTTTAGGTATATATGGAGAAGAACGGGCAAGAAACTCATTTACTAATACTTCGGTTTCCATGATTAGGTAGGCAATGTTCCTGGCCAGAGTACCCAGCCTTCATGCCTCATAGACACAAGTAGAAATGAAAATTTTCTTCAAAATCTATAATTCTGATCCATTTATATGTCTTTGTATTTTTCTAGCTGTCACAGAAAACCAGCGCTAGGGTTCTGTCTCAAGTTCGCCGTCCGGTAAAGACCAGGCCCGGGTCGACGGCGCGTTGTGTTCCACGCGCGCCCCAAAGTCATGTCAGCAGTAACTGACGGGGTCCGCTGGGGCCGATGCTTGCCAGGGTCGCGGATTGTTCGAAAGAGTTACCGTGGCCCTTTGCACAGGCGACTGATCGAACACGAGTGGGTTTTAGTTAGTAAAAGTCTGACAGTCTGACTCGCTCTCCCGCTCCGCCCAGAGCGGGAGAAGTTATTTGATAATTTCACAACAGAAAAAAAAGTAAAAAAAGGGCTCTGTATCTCATGGGGACGTAGCATTATGCTGTGCGATGGCCGTTTTGCGTGGATGTGAAGCATATATTTCTAAGGTATAACTTCATGACAGATCGTATTTTTAAACGACAGTCCGTGTGAAAAGTGCTGTAGGAATCTAATTGGTGCCAGGATGAGATTGGCAGAAGGGCGAAGTCGGTAAAAAAATGTGAAATTATCACAGAAATTGTATTGACAAAAAAGATGGCACCATTAGTTCCAAAATCATTTCGTAGCGATGTAAAGTTACGTTTATAAAATAGGTAGATACACCTACTCAACTTTGTTCTCAAAATATCATTTATGTACTGTAAAGTTGTCTGCTAAAATCGACCTTTTGTACTGCTGGCTGACAGTAAATTAGCTCTGGTCGCATTAGAATAGAACAGAATACTCTTTATTATGTACACCATATAAATTACAGACATAAATATAGAAATTTTACAAAGGGTGACACAATGGGCGGTCTTATCGCTAAGAGCGATCTTTTAAAGATAACCTTTGGATGGATTGAAAAGGGAAGGAGACACAAATACTGTTGGTAGTCTGTGGTGTACCATTTACACGATACAATGAATAAATATACTAATCTAAATAAATATATACATATAACAATAGACATGAAACAGGAGTAAAGAAAATATAATGATGCTGTTTAAGGAGAGAGGAAGTGCTTTTTTATTATAGTTTTAAAAGTGGACAAAGATTGAGCACGCCTTATCGACACGGGCAAGTCATTCCATAACCGTACTGCTTGAACAATAAAAGATTTGTCATAGAAACTGGTGGAATGCATCGGCATCTCTAGTCTCAGTTTTTCCGATGACCTCAGATATCTATTATGTGTGTAAATGATAAATGATTTATTTTCTGTAAGTAGGTTTGTACAAACACTTTTACATGTCAATCATATTTTTTAAACTAGATGAGGTCGGCGTTTCCTATCTGACTACTCTGAGAAGAAAGGCCGAAACAAACTCAGAGGTCACAGTCTCTTTTAAAGTCCAGACATAATCTTGGTCAGATCATGTGAAGACCATCCAGATTGGTGTCTGAAATGGTCTTTTGAGTAAAGAACCACACAGATTGAGCGGACCTGTCCAGTCAGTGTACGCATTTGTCAAAAATTGTGCAGCTCAACTCAGAACTTGAGGAGCCTTACGATTCGACGAACAATACCAATGAAAGGACATTTGGGTAGGTCGCATAAATTACTCAAACTGCCAGACCATGATTAAAACTAACTAAGAAGGAAAAAAAAAGAAAAAAGAAATGACCCACATAGTCTTCACACTCACAATAATAATAATAAAAAATAAGATACTATACAAAGTAAATATCCATGTCATTGTTTATATAAAATTCATCAATGTCAATGTGTATATAAAAATCCGGACATCATCTTTGATCTTTGAGGACCATGTAGATTGGTGTCTGAAGTGGTATTTTGAGGGAAGAACCACACAGATTGAGTGGACCTGTGCAGTCAGTGCACGCATTCGTCAGTGTCATAAAGAAACTTCAAACGTTCTTTAAGATAAGAGTGGGATTTAGGATTAAACAAAATACTGTAGAGCTGAATCAGGAACAACATTCGAACAGTCAAGCGAGTTTAGAAGGACGTGTCAAATATTTTGTATTAGGTTTTTGTTTCGGAATAAAACAGTGATAATTTAACCGGGGAAATGTAAGAGTAGGTCGTTTCACGTCCACTTGACGCACGTATACGCGATACTTCAAAAGTGGCGCTAACTATCGTCAAACCAAAAAAAAAAGTTGTTTCAAATTACAATTAAAACATGATAGCCTTGCCGTACGTCAAATAATAACGAGTACGTAATCGTTATTATTTGACGTACGTAGTCTGTAAAAATCTCACCGTGAAATCATAAGTGAAGTGAGCATTTAATAGTGTTAATCCCTAGCGAATGACAGCTCACGCCACGCTCACTTCACCCAAGCTTTCACGGTGAGATGGTTACAGAATCGCACGACTGGCCCTGAAGACGTTCACTCAAAATGAACGTAAAGAAATCGTAACGTTATTTGATTTCTTAGAAGTGCTCATCAGTACTTCACAGTACCTACTTACACGTCATTTTGAGATACGTGTATATCCCTTAAATGCATGATTTATTTTATCGTATTGCAAAGAATGCTATTGTATAGGTATTTATCTATAGAATTTAGATAATAAATATATCATAATTATACAATAATATTAATATTCATAGAATATACATATTGTTTTGACAAAAAGAGGTGCGTTCAGAAACTCACAGCTATCACATTCTTAAAAAAATTAAATGACGTACTTTGTTGCCATATGGCAACATTATGCATTTAAGGGATATATTGCCTATGTATCTACAAGGTACTTAATTAGGAATTAATTAAACATTCTACAATACAAAGATAATGAGCATACCAAGCTCCTCATTATTCCCCTCTACTCGATAAACTTTTAATTGGCTTCTAGTTCACTGAAGTTTACTTATTATTATCCGTTTGAAGTGTCGTGTAAATAATTCTTAGAAAATAATATCGATGTACCAGATATCAAAACATATTTTCGAGGAACCAAATGGTTTTTAGATGTAGTAATTTATTGATTGGAATAAATAAAACAGTAAAGAATTATAATTAAATGTTTCGCATAAAATATACATTTCATTTTTAAACATCGTGGGGATCTAGTAAAGTAACGAGCCCTAAACATAAAAAATAAACTCTTTAAGTACGAGTAGTACTAGCGCACCAAGGTTTCCTTTTTGTAGATATGTAACTAAAAATTTACGGTTTTCGGATTTTTTCCTTTACTTGTGCTACATGACATTGCTTCTTGCCAAATTTTATATTTGATTCTAGGTCAACGGGAAGTACCCTATAGGTTTTGATTCCCTTGTGGGTGTCAATATATGCGACATAAACGGAACATAAACGCCCGTATCTTTTGATTCGTTGATTTAGAAATTTTGTCACTGCTTCTAGGGATTGCAGCTTTGAGTATTTGTTATTAATTTCAACTTGATAACTCTACGCATTCCTGAGAAAAAGGGTCTTCTTGACAGACGGACAGACCGACGGACAATGCAGTGATCTTAAAAAGGTTCCCTTTTCCTTTTGAGGTGCGGAACCCTAAAAACAAATACAAAATTGTATGTAAATGGATACTTTTATAAAATGGCACTCCTTTAACCAAAGAACGAGTCACTGACTACACTTTCACGAAGTATCGAGTAGTTCAGCAGCTTCTGTTCAATCATTTCTGTGCTGCTGAGGAATTTGCTGCGCCACTTTTTCTTCCCAATGAAAACACTAGGAAGTGGTGAAGGGCGGGCGTTTTGGGGGACTGTTTTATGTAATTTTGACGTTCGAAAAGTGCTGATTCTCATTTTTGTTTAGGTACATTAGACGTAATACCTAAATACTGTTTAAAGCTAATGTTATTTGTACATAATAATAATAATAATAAACTTTATTTCGGACACAAGTATCCATATTGTGTTAGTAACATACAAAAAAATAACTTATTGCCTAGTGTTAGTATAAATCAACCTCCACACAAACTGCTGTATAATTGGAGAGCCGAGTCTTCCAGCTACAGTTTTCAGGATGCTGTTTCGACTGCCCCTCACTCTGCTCAGTAGCGACGCCGTTTTCTTGCGTATAATTGCATAAAAGCCGTCGGTGCGGGCTTGTGCAAACATTTCCGACGCGCATCCTACGATCTCTTAGCATCATTGACCCATAGACTGCCCGTATACAAACTCTGGCAATAAGCCTTGAAAAGTGTAACTTTTACTTGGTCTGTACACCGCGCAAATCTACGGGCCAACATATTGCTCCGGACCGTTAGAGCCCTACGCTCCCTCTCAATGTCTACATCGTCCTGTTTGTGTATACTTATTCAATATCCATACTAATAATAATATAATTCTGAAGAGTTTATTTGTTTGAACGCGCTTATCTATTTAGCTACAGCCGGTCGATTCTGGAAAAATCTCACGGTGATAACTAAGGTGAAGTGATGTTTTCTTTCACCGTTTTGAGAGCAGTGGTGATGAAATTATTTACACAAAGTGAAGCGAGTGACTGGGTTCGAACCTACTCTAAAGTACCACTGCTCTCGTAGAAAAATATAAAAAAAAAACCTTAATCCTCCAAAATCTACCTTTCACAATAAGGTGACATTAACAGGTCCTTAATAAACTGAGCGCAGACGAGAGTAATACCGATGTAATCTTATCACATTGTTCTTTGTTTTGCGAAAAATAAGAGAACTAAGTAAAAATGGACGCAAACAAAGCGACAAGCTAAGTATGTGAAGACAGATGACAATACTGCAGGATTCTGCTTGTCCACGGAGGGTTTCTTAATGTGAGGGATTTATAATACGGTTCATTGTATTATATTATATGATGTGGACCGGACCGTGACGGTTAATAAAAAAAAATAAAGTGTGCGATTGGGGGAGCCCCGTCAGGAATGAAGTACCTTAAGCGATTCTTATACAACGTGTAACGTTAAATGCGCAAAACCTGAAAATAGTTTGATCAGAATAACGAGCAGAATTAATTGAACCACTTTTTAATATAGGTCACATTTTTCAAAAAATCTTCATTAAAAACGTTGCCGTGTCTATTTAATAATAGGTCAAGCAACCCAATGTCAGCGCGGCGCAGCGGCCTGGTGACGCCTCCTCCCTCGATAAAACGTCGTCGCAGACGCAAGAAACGATCAGAATGGCCAGTAAAACTAAAACAGCTCATAAAACCTTTACAATTTTTTTAATGACTTATTTTCTGTCTGAAATAGGTCAATTGAATTAATAATCAGTTGGGGTGTCTGAGGTTTTGCGCATTTAACGTTACACGTTGTATAATAGAAAGAGAGTGTGAAAGTCGCATGGAGGGGGCATAGCGCTTTTTATCTTACGTGAGGATTTCTACCAGATAACTGCTACCGCAAGTCGCGATAGGGGGAAGCGTTAGGTTAGCCCACGCAATTTTTTTTTTTGTTAGTATAGTTTGTACGTAAATCGAAGAGGATATTTGGGAATCCCCCCCTAAAGGGGTAAATAGCCGAAATATTTATGCCGGATATTTTTCGACATCCACACAGGCGAAGCCGCGGGCAAAAGCTATTAGAATAATAAAAATCACCAATACAACTCTCTAAGTTCATATTACCTAATTGGATAGTTATCTCATGAAATCTAGTCATTTGAGGCCAATCCTAACTTAAGGAGTTGTATTGCCGATTCTGATGATGTAAAGTAAAATTTGTTACGGTCGTGAATCGTATTTCAATCAACATACACTGACTGCAAATTGCATAAAACGTATGAAAATTTGTATTTTGAGGGCTACCATAACGCATGCCCTTAAATAAACAAAAACGGGTGCGGCCGGTAGATCCCCGTCAGGACTTACGCGATACTCACGCGTACACACACTCGTATACAACGTGTAACGTTAAATGCGCAAAACCTGAAAATAGTTTGATCAGAATAACGAGCAGAATTAATTGAACCACTTTTTAATATAGGTCATATTTTTCAAAAAATGTTCATTAAAAACGTTGCCGTGTCTATTTATTAATAGGTCAAGCAACCCAATGTCAGAGCGGCGCAGCAGCGGCCCGGTGACGACTCCTCCTTCGATAAAGCGTCGTCGCAGACGCAAGAAACGATCAGAATGTCAGTAAAACTAAAACAGCACATAATACCTTTACAATGTTTTCAATGACTTATTTTCTCTCTGAAACAGGTCAATTGAATTAAAAATCAGTTGGGGTGTCTGACGTTTTGCGCATTTAACGTTACACGTTGTATAATAGAAAGAGACAGAGAGAAATAGAAAGTCGCATAGCGCATTTTCTTTACGTGACAATGTTTACCAGTCAACTCCTACCGCAAGTCGCGTTAAGGAACCTCGTTCCAATAAATCAGCCTGAATTTTCCCACTGCTGGGACTGCCTCACTCTCCTTTTTCCACTCAACTCGATCCTGCGCCGACATTGGCCATGGACAGTTAAATGTATAGTTATTCAGTCTAAGTATCTAAGTATTTTCATTTCTGAATGTTTTTTTTATTTTATTTTATCTGTTTTAGTACGGACGCTTTTAACGTGCACGTCTTTTTACATCGTTCTCATAATATGTATAAATTTCAACTTGAATGATGTAACCAAAATTTTGTAACAATTTTTATGATTTAAAAGAGTGTCCGTGGGGTTTCCTGCCCGTTCTTCTCCACATGTACCTACTACGCTTTGGAATGGGCAACTGGGTTCATATTTCTGACTGACCGACCCCTTGACAATTCAAAAGTGCCTGTACTTGGTTTACTTGAAATAAATGCTTTGAGCTTGTGTTTGAGTTTCAATGATTTGCGAAGTTTAATTAAGTTTAATTTTTTCCCACGGGAACGTACAGACGCCAGCACATCAAGCTACCCGAAACTGTAAAAATTTCCCAGTCAACTTTGAACCTTATAGTTTAGTCATAAAGTTGAAAATCTATTAAAGAAATTTGACAGATTGTAGTAGCTCGATGTGCTGGCGTCTGTACTATCGGTATACAATCCTATGTCTTAATCCAGGCTATTCCATCAAGCTATCAGATAAAATCAGTTTAGCCGGGTCTGTTACCCGGCTAAATACATAGAGTTACTTCCGCATTTTTTGTTTTAGTAGGGATTGGGGTTGCTTTTAGGCGCGTCAGACTAGATTGAACCGCAGCGTAAAAAATCGACGCGCAATTATACAGCCCAAATGATTACAAAATGCATTTTTTCCTGATCCACAAGCATTCAAGAGAAGCCTTTCTATTGACTGCCAGAGTGCACTTGAAGTGAAACGAAGCCGTGCGGATGCGCAAGTATTCTCAAGTATTCCTGCAAAAATAAGTTTAAAGAGAAGAAGATATTTGTGAATAATTAAACTATTAGGTTGGTGCATATGAAATTGCCGATTTAAACAGAGGATCAAAAACACAAAAAAATATATTTATAAATTATTTATTCGTGACAAAATCGTACAACAGCTGTATGATGGACAGCGAGTTCTTGTGCAAGTTCTCGTGTGCTATATGCATATTGGACTCCACTAATTGTTGTAAAACTTGCAGATCCAGTACGCGCGAAGGTCGACCTCAAGGCTCATTTTCAAAATTCTCTCCTGCACAACGAAATTTTTCGAACCAATTTCTCACTGTCCTTTCAGAAACTGTGTTCTCCCCTAATCTCTCATTTTTTTTTTGCTATTTCATGTGCACTTAATCCACCTTTGAGCTCATAAAACATGATACCTCTAATCTTTTTTTGAATCCATGGTAAGAAAGAAAAACTTAAATTAAATCACGTCTAATGTCTAAATCCTCTGATGGTATTTAAAATATTAATCAAGTGTCGATGCTTTGTTTACAATAACAAAAATGAACAAATCAAAACGTGTTCAGTAATCAGCGCCCACTGTTTTACGTTGTTGCGCAATCGGCAATTTCATATGCACCAACCTAATACTTAGGTAAATCGCACAGACACCGTTTCAAATTTCCGCTCTCAATTTTGTTGTTTATTTTAAACCTTTATATGAATTTGCTTTTGCTCCTTTTCACTTCCACGAAAACATCAAAATACTGTAGCAAAGTCAGGTGCTTACAAAATATACTTGAACTCACAAAGCAAAGTACATAATATTATTAACGGAATTTCCACCTTCGTACCAGGTATTCTTGCTCTTCGAACCTCTCGAACATTTAATATTAATGAAAATCCGCTTACAACGGTATGGACCGTGCCACCCCGCCTTTTAGTTTACAATTTATCAATATATTTTTAGATTTTAATTTTGTTTAGCGTCTTTTACACACACGTTTTTCATACAGTAAAATATATAATATACCAATACGACATATACAGTGGCTTCCAAAAGTTAGTCAACATTTTTCCTGTTACTCCTAAAGGATTACTTGATTTTTTTTTTATGATAAGTAAGTAATTGAATTAGTAAATAAAAACGTTATAGCAATCCAAACATTTGGATCACTAGAATTTTAAATCATAGTTCAGTGTGTCTCAGGTGAAGTAGAAAAATGTCAACTAACTTTTGGAGGCAACTAGGTATTGAGTAAAAATGTACTTACTTCTTATTTCTTACGAAATTCATTCTAGCAGACCTGCGAAAGGAGAAATGAAAAGAAATGTTAACATTTCTTAGTTATATGTGCTGTGTCTTGGTTTAACAAAAAAAAAAAAACTGACAAGTGACACCCGCAAGCACTGTAGCGCGGGAGGCGGGAGAGGCACGCGTGAGTCGTGCGGGCGTAGTATAATAGTTCGGATAAGCGGTCGTTCGGTTGAACGACGTTCGGATAATCGACGCTTCACTGTATATCAAATTAAATAAATAAAAAGAATGTGAAAATCTTTATCAAATTCAAGTCACGTAGAGATTTTATTGTCTTCACTGAAAGAACAATTTTACATCGGTGAGAATTTCATGACGGTATTTCGCTTTTCTGTACCTTTGTACTGTGTCTACCCACGTATTATTGACTTACTTGACAAGTGTGTAAAGTGTCAAGTGCCCCAGGGATTCACAAACAAGAACTAATGACTTTATTCGATTATGTGTCGTCTAGCTCTTCACATGTCCCCTTAGTTTGGAAATAATATGAAATTTATTTGCAAGAATCGTTGTACAGACGCCAGCACATCAAGCTACCACAATCTGTGAAATTGCTTTAGTAGATTTTCAACTTTATTGCTAAATTATAAAGTTGAAAGTTGATTGGGAAAATTTGACACCTTCGAATAGCTTAATGTGCTGACGTCTGTACATTATATACAACGTGTAACGTTAAATGCGCAAAACCTCAGACACCCCAACTGATTTTTAATTCAATTGACCTATTTCAGAGAGAAAATAAGTCATTAAAAAATTGTAAAGGTTTTATGTGCTGTTTTAGTTTTACTGGCCATTCTGATCGTTTTTTTGCGTCTGCGAAGACGCTTTGTCGAGCGAGGAGTCGTCACCGGGCCGCCGCGCCGCGCTGATATTGGATTGCTTGACCTATTAATAGATAGACACGGCAACGTTTTTAATGAAGATTTTTTTGAAAAATGTGACCTATATTAAAAAGTGGCTCAATTCATTCTGCTCGTTATTCTGATCAAACTATTTTCAGGTTTTGCGCATTTAACGTTACACGTTGTATAAATTAGATGGTCGGATTTTTTTAACAGCTTCTAAAATAATTCGCTAAACCTAGCATGCAAAATTATTGATTACATAAATTAAATAAATGACGCTAATAAAATTGGAACATAAATCATAAATATTAAATTTAAATGTCAAAAATTTGTCAAATTATAATACTAACACATGTCAGTGTGAATCTTTAAAGTGTAAATACTCCTTTACAGAATAGAATGAATTTTCTATAAGCCATTTGAATAACGCTGTTTTAAATCGATTGATTGGCAGTTCCCTATACGATTTTGGTAGTTTATTAAAGATCCCTATAATCAAAGACAAAACCGTTTTTAGTATTGAAACTGTAGTAGGCTAAGTTCTGATTTTGTCAAATAAACGTTATTATTATTAAAGACAAAACCTAAAACCTGACCTTTGCATTAATCTTAAACTTCACGATGTCATTTTGTAACCCACGCACTGCCTGTCAGTGTTTATATCATCAAAACCAACGCTACCCTCTTTGATGTGAACATAAACATGATAGAGTAACTAAGTAAGTTGGAACACCCTGTAGACACAGTTCTGATTACACTCGGAGTTAGGAACAAAGACTGCTGGCCACTGAACCTATGTTTAGTTAGCATGTTTTTGCTAGCCTAGTCTGTGTTTATGTTGACTATGTTGGTAGATATTGAATAAGATGGTTGAAGCTATATGTAATGTCGATTATTTGTATATTCGTATAAGTTTCGATCGCGTAATAATATCGGGATGAAAGTATTTTGTGTGTTAATCTTGGTTATAAACTATCTGCGTGCAAAATTTCATCAAAATTGGTTTAACCGTTTGAGCGCGAAGAAGTAACAAACATACAAACGCACACACACTCACAAACTTTCGCCTTTATAATATTAGTGATATCATTATTGTAAAAGAGTAAACAAGAGCATCGTGTCTGCTGTTCTCTTGAGATTTTTTATCACGGCGATTTTTTTTGCGCACTTGATTTTCAATAGGCTGTTTAGCGCAAAGAGTTTTAAACCCAACATTTTTTTGGTTCACTAGGAATGTCACAGCTAGATTCTCAATGACTCAATACCGAGAGCTTAAAATCCAGAGCGCCAAAAAAATCGTCGCGTTAAAAATCGCCTGTGCGAACCTGGACTAAATCTGTTAAATCACATCCAGCCTAAATTGCTCTCAGCGATAAGCCGAGGTTTTTACACGGTACTATTTCCTGTCGACTAAAAGTGCCAAGCAATTGCCAAGAATTGCGCGTTTTCTCATGTCACATTAATTAAAAACGCTTTTGAAATGCTGTCCTTATACAAGATGGCAGAGGGACATAAACGCGCAAACAGAAAAATGAATTCAGCACATGATTGTAGATTTTCAAACTTTTCTAGTTAATACAAATACCTATTTGCTGTTCCGTGAATTTTGACTCCGTAAATATTGCACTTTTCTATGAAACAGAAGATTTTTTGTACCGAAATTCTTTTACGGAGCTTGCAGTAGGAGTAATCTGGTAGCAATCGTCACGTAGCAAAAAAGGGTTATGCCCGCTAAGGGTTATGCGACTTTTTTTTATACATATAATAATTATAATAATAATTTATCATTAATTATTCTCGCTTCACAAAGCTGACGTAAAGTTAATGTGTACAAAAAATGTCTCAGCTGTATTCCACCTTTGTGAGAGACTGGTGCATGTATTAGGTTTATACGTAATATAAAAGACAGGAGAGAGAGAGAGATACAGTTTTCATGGTTTTCGAGAGTGTTGAAACCAATAGTGAGGTCAAAATGAAAATCCAAGACGGCGGGTGCAAAAAAAAAATCGTTAATGTTGTCGTTTCATGGTTTTCGAGGATTTCTTTTTTTTAAAAAAAACCGACGAAAAATTTCAACGCAGAGGGGACGGAATCATGTACCGAATCGATAGTAACGGGTTGCGCGTCCCATCCTGTATTTATTTCAATATTTTCATATAAAACTAGTAACACCCAAGATTCTCTTTCTAATTGTACAAACGCCAGAACTTCAAGCTACCAAATCTCTTTTTATCTATCAAATTTCTTTTATAGATTTTCAACTTTATCACTAAAGCATAAGGTTCAATGTTGATTGGGAAAATTTGACAGTTTCGGGTAGCTTGATGTGCTGGCGTCTGTACCATTTACTTAACAAATCATCGACATCAAACAGCATTTAGGTTTAAAAACTACGTGTGTAACCTCTATAAATATCACAAAACAAATGACTGTACTGAATAAACATTTCCTACCTATTAGCTAATTGACGATATAAAACGTTATAATTATACTCATCACTGTAAATTGCTTCTAAGAATTTCTTAGTTGAAATGAGTTTAGTAATTTGTTTCTAAGCGCTGGTTTGCACAGGGAAATTTTTTACGCGACAATTTTTATGACGCACTGGATTTCAACTCTCAATATGGAGCCGAGCATTCAGAATCTAAAAGAGTGTATCCCAGCGCGTCAAAAGAACACTGTTGGATTTTCATCTCTCGGCGTCGTGCAGTGCGTTGAAAATCCATTGTGCGAAAAAAAATCGCCCGTGAGTGCGAGGTGCTATATTTAACTGTAAATTTAGCGTAAACTGCTAACACTTGATGGGTATTATTATAATTAATGGGAGTATTTTATTGAAGGAATGTCCAAAATGTGTACAGGTTATTTAAATGCTTAATTTAAATACTTTCTTCCATTGCGAACAACAGACTTATTTTTAAATTAAATGATTCAAATTACCGATAAAATTGGTCACATACTCAAAATAAATACGCCATCGATAATGATTTTTTTTTTTAAATTAATGTTAGGCACCATAGTTAAATTAATTTAAAATTTAAAAAAAAATGGTAAAGTCGGTAGTAATTGTCTGTAAAGTCGGTTTACGGACGATAATTTTATGTGATAACGTCATAGTGGAAGAGATATAGATGCGTCACAAGCCGAACGCTCATGCCGATCGTGCCTCTCTATCGCTTGTTCCGCGCTCTCGCTTGCACGCTCGGCTCAGGTGGAACGTGACACTGAGTCATGCTTTTCGTGCACGCAGCCGGCGTTCATCGATTTATAAGGCGTTATAACGTTAAAAATCTTGGTATATTGGGGTCGGCTTCCAGTCTAACCGGATGCAGCTGAATACCAGTATTTTACATGCAGCGACTGCCTATCTGCTCTACATAACCCAGTTACTGGGTAACACGATATCTCTTGAATACTGGATGTCAGACTTTATGGCAGGATAAAAATCGAACAAAATATCCTTTAGGTATCAACAAAAGCGCAGGTGTGTGCTTATAACCACACGAAAAAAGTGAAAACTTACGACTGCAGCCGAGTATACGCTATTCAGCGTCACCAACCGACTGAAGCCGAGTATATCCGATTCAGATCACTGACCCGAGCGTGATGGTTGTGCCTAAAGAAGTTTTCACTTCAAAAATTCACCAAATCCGTCTCTTAAGAGGCTTTTTACCAGACCCTTTCCATCGAACTATCCAATTAAACCCACGTTGATTTTCCAACCCATGATCCCTGCAATAAAGCTGTCCTCAAACAATCCCTATAATCTCGTTTCTCTAATATAAAAAGGTCGTTTTGTCTATTTGTGCGCCAAGTCACGGACTTACCGACAATATGAGAACCATCTCAACGTTTTAGGATAGTATTAAAAGTTATAGTGCTAATAATATCCATAGAAGTATGATCACAAAGACATTTCTATGATTATTAGTGCAGCTGTGATCGTATCTACGACGTTATTGCAAAAAATATGGCTTTATTAAAACTGTAAAGTCACGAGCAATAAGATTGCCAATTGTACATTCTCATGTAAAGAAAGAAAGAAAGAAAATACATTTATTTATCACACACTACAATACACACAGTACACCTGAGACATTCATCAGATAAAAATAAATAAAAAAGTGTAAATTCCGATGTAAGAAATTAACAGGAAAGTGTGCATGTCTTTAATAATGACTGTATTCTACATTTTTGTAATAAACAATCTACCACTAAAATATTTATATTACGTACACGAAGGAAAAAAGGGGAAGAGCTTATTGGACATCAAAAAATTCGTCCGCTCCGCTATCATTGGGAAAAGTGCCTAAAAGGCTGGCAGCGTTGTCACGTTGGATAGCAATGTTGATTCTTTGGCCTAAAAATGAGCCACATTTTTTTTTTCCTTCACCATTCCATTTATTATGGAACAATACTGCACAACATTAATATTTTGCAATATTGATTTTTTTTTTGGTGGAAAATGCGTCCTTCGAAAAATCCGTAGATGAGTCGGGGTTACGTCTATTTTCTACTAGGTTTGAACTTAGTCTATTAGCCAACTTATAGTACGTCAAAAACATGATTGGTGGTTTAAAAGTATGACATGGGTAAGCATTTAAAATTCTCAGTTTTAAATGGTTTTATTTTGTAATTTTTGTAGAGACTGTCTATCCTTACATTCACATATCCCTATCCCCCCCAACCCCCATATCCCCTCCTATCTCCTTTAGTTGAGAGTCGTCCAGAGCTATCCAGAATTGACCAGCTAAATTGGAGATGTAATGGCCACATGATGAGATAAAACAGGGAAAAATGGTGTAAAATCGTAACCGATTGGTATCCCAGGAACAACAAACGGAGCAGAGGAAAACAAAAAAGGAGATGGGAGGACGAGTTAAAACTTACAGCGGGTCCTAACTGGAGGAGAGTGGCTCGTTATAGAAATCAATGGAAATTGCTACAGGAGGCCTTTTCCAAGAGGCATGCTGAATTGAGGGACATACTCTAACTTGAATGTAAAAAAAAAACAGAAACCAACAAACCTAAAACAATTCAGAATAAAAGAGGTTTATTATTATTATCATACTCCTTTACACCCTGACATACATTCCCATATGAAAAACATAACCCATAACTTGATTTTATAAAACACAATATAGAAACCATCACTGGAAGTCCCTGAAAACTTTATTATATTTGACCTCACTGAAATTAATTCATATAACACATTTATAAGCAACGCGTATATGTAAGGAATTTATAACGCCAAGGTTTTTTTTATTACCGATCTTGAATTACGTGTCCTCATTCAATGTGGAAATAGCTTTATTTTTGCTTTGGTAAATTGAATGTTCGAGTTAAAAAATACTTTGGTTTTTAGGGTTCCCTAGTCAACAAGGAACCTTTATAGTTTCGCAATATCCGTCTGTCCGTCCATCCGCAGCTTAACAGCTTTTTACTACTACTGTACTGTGTGTATATCTTACTGATACTTATAAATCATACTTATACATACATATAAATTATGCGGTACATATATTATAATAAGACGGTACTGATACCAAAAATCGATTTTTTATTTTTTTCTGGCTGTCCGTCTGTCTGTTTTTTTCGTCTAATCTCCGAAATGGCGGGACCGATTTTATTTGGGACTTTCACTGGCGAGTTGATGTTATAAGTACTAACTGAAACCTCTGCAGCATTATGGAATGAAAATGAATATATGAATATGAATAACTTGCGCTACTTTTATTTTAGAAAAATAATTAGTAAAGAGACACATCATTGTTTAGTTTTAATCATGATCTGGCAATTTGAGTAATTTATGCGGCCTACCCAAATGTCCTTTCATTGGTATTGTTCGTCGAATCGTGAGGCTCCTCAAGTTCTGAGTTAAGCTACACTATTTTTAACAAATGCGTGCACTGACTGAACAGGTCCGCTCAATCTGTGTCAAAAGACCATTTCAAACACCAATCTACATGGTCTTCTCATGATCTGACCATGATTATGTCTGGACTTTAAAACAGACTGTGACCTCCGAGTTTGTTTCGGCCTTTCATCTCAGAGTAGTCAGATAGGAAACGCCGACCTCATCTAGTTTTGAAAAATTATGATTGACATTTAAAAGTGTTTGTACAAACCTACTTACAGAAAATAAATCATTTATCATTTTCCGACATCCACTTGAATGAAGTCGCGCACAGCTTGTAGATACCTATAAAATTGTATCACCATATCGAAGGGCCAGCTAGTAAATTGATCCTCCTCGAAAGAGAAACTTCCTTATACCAACGATGGAAACTTTCCAGAGTTAAATAAAAATAAAAAAACACAACTCTCTTGGCTCAGGAATTAGTTTACTAAGAAGTCGTGATTGTTTGTTAAAAATATTCATGAAGGCTCCCGAGATCCTTTTAGAATTTTCCACGTAATTTATTTTATGTCTCTATTTTATTGATTAGTATTTGTGTAGCTTTTATTAAGGGTACATTGGAAATGATACTTATGACTGAGCTGTATTCGGGGTCGTTGGACACATCAACCCACGCTTACTCGCGCTCACTGTGAAGTGGCTGGGTACGCGTTCTTACGAAAAATAATATTCAAAGGAAACGTGGGCGGTTCACTACCCTACATAACGTCTGGTTCAGTTCAGATTTAACATTACCTTGGCAATTCTGGAGCAGTGGTGATTCATTAATATCATCCCCAACTTACAAGTCGGAGGGTGTGAGTGCGAACCCAGACATGCAATCTACAGACGCCAGCACATCAAGCTACTACAATCTGTAAGATTTCTTAAATAGATTTTCAACTTTATCGCCAAAGCATAAGGTTCAAAGTTGATTGGGAAAATCTGACAGTTTCGGGTAGCTTGATGTGCTGGCGTCTGTATTTTGTGTAATTAATATCATCACCAATGCTCTCAAAACGGTGAAGGAAAACATTTTGAGTAAACCGCCATGTTCTGGAACCAAAAATTTCGAAGACGTGTGACATCCGTGGTGGATTTTGGCCCACTTTCACTCACAGAGAGGAGGCCTGTGTCCCAGGAGTGAGAACACTATAGACTGATTATGCTTATGCTAGCAATTCTACGCTATGCTGTGTCGAAGTTTCAAGTTGTTAAGATATAATAGGTATTCTGAAACAAACAAAATTTAACGCCAAGTAATTCATCATCATGTCATGGAATATTTTCCTGAACATACGCGGGTCGAAGGACTAGCCCCTTTTTCTTTAATAAAGTTGTGACGTACCCATAATACATTATTATAATAAAATTACATAAACTAAATAAATCATATGTACATATTTATAATAAATATGTATTAAAATATACAAGGTGTCATTTAAATAACGCAAAACCTCATAAGTGGTCATTGTACTCATCATTATGAACAGCTTTTACTATGGGACCAAACCTGAAATGGAGAAATGAAAAAAAAAAATCAGCTGTTCCCTGCATTTTGACGAGTTATGCGAACATAAATGTAACCACATGTAGGGACCAGCTGATTTTTTTCGCTATTTCAGGTTTGGTCTCATAGTAAAAGTTGTTCATAATGATGAGTACATTGACCCCTTATGAGCTTTTGCATTATTTAAATAACACTTTGTATATATGTACATATACAACATTATTTTTAGTAGACTGCAAACCTGAATATAGTTTGTTCAGAATAAGTAACTGAATTAATTCCAATAATTTTTACACCATGTTATATTTTGTCCCAAAAATATTTAAAAAAGCTAACAAGTTGGACACCGAGCGCCGCTAGGTACATTATCTGCAATCATATGCGCACAACACAGGTCACAGCCAGTCGGCCGGCGGCGCGTGTTAAGTAACCAACTTTTTGTACGGACAGTCAGGTAACATAACAAGCTTATAACTTCGTGATTCTTCAAGATACAGTTTTGAAATTTTGTACATAGATTCTTAACATAAAAATACTAGACACGTGTTTCGGGTTTGCCATATACTAAAAATAATCTTGTATATATTTATATGTACTAAAAAATACTTATCATACTAAAAATACACAAAACACAAACATTAAACATGCACAATAACACATGACATAATAATATACAAACTTACCAGTACTGCATAGCCGCATCGTTGAGTCGCCAAGCGTCAACGCAGGTCATCGTCGTCGTGCCGTACAGAGTAAGAGCGCATCAAACCCCGCTACTCATCAAAACGAAGGAAGCCTAGAACCATCGCCGGCGCAATGTCGCGCGCGCCCGCGCTCCACAGTCCGTCTTGCACACTCACATGGCAAATGCAGGCTCGCTTGCTGCGCGAATCTAATCCTTCCGCAAACGTTATTAACTCTAATGATCGCCTATTCACTATATATGTTTGTTTGTGCTTGTTATTGTTAATAATAGTGGTTAAAATGTCTGGACCGTTTAATTGTCCCTGTAATAATAATAACCTCACATCACGAAGAGAAGACGCACATAATAGAATAGAATAGAATACTCTTTATTACGTACACCATATACATAAAAGACATAAACATAGAAATTTTACAAAGGGTGACACAATGGGCGGTCTTGTCGTTAAGAGCGATCTTTTAAAGAAAACCTATATCTCCTGGAGAAAGTTAAAATATGACAGTCGTAAATTACAATCAAATGCCAGAAACAGCGATTAAAATCGTATAACATGAATATTAATATTAAAGGAACCACTTTGACCCATGGTGCCACTTCCAGGTTGTTTTATGTTGATATATTTTATGACAGAAAAACTAAAGTTTGCGACCTGATTGCTAAGTGGCACGGACATTTTAATTCTTGCTTTTATTTTCATTCCGTTTTCCGTTGGTTAAATTATATTTAAAAACGCAGTTAAGAGAGTTGATGAGAACTAACTAAAATTGAGTCTTGATGCAGCGATATTGAATTATTAGGCTTAAGATTGCACTAAGGTTTTATTGATGTTTCATGGATTTACTGATCACAGCAGCGACTGCCGAGCTTGAGGTGCTGGGATCGATTCTATGGTCGGCTATAATGCAATTTGGTGCTACCGTAAGGGAAATGGGACTCCAAATAAAACCTGATGTTTAACAATAACGACAGACGGCTTTTCCACCGAATTTAACGTCGACTTATCGTGAAAAAAGCAGTAAATCATAATAGTCATAAATCAACGGTTGAATTTTTCTGTTTAAATTCAACATATTTCAGGATTGATTTATTTAAACTTTTCGCACAAAAAGGTACAAAGGCGGACTTAATGCCTCAGGCAGTCTCTACCATTGAACCAAGGGTGGTGAAGAGATTAGATGGCAGGTGCTTTGGTTGAGAGGAACAAAGATAAAAAGAAATACATTTTCAGGATTTTTGTTTCTAGGAGCTCTGTTATAAATGTTAGAATAAGACTCTTCTATTTATTTTATTACAAGATAATTATACATATCTATAAAGACAAATCACAGTACAATATACCTTCAAAGTATCATAAGTCGCAATCTTTCTCATAAGGCTGGGTAAAAACAAAGCTGTTTCAGAGACATCTGTCGCGATAATAAATAGAGCACGTGCTTACCAAACGGGTTTCAGTTATGGTCCCTTGAAGTACAATGTAAGGAGCTCTAGGAAAAATAAATAAATTGGGGGAAGATACAAAATTGTGTGCATAAGATATATGCTGGGGAAAGTTTTTGGCAGCCTTTTGTAAGATCCTCTTAAAAATCCTGCTCTTTTGGGGATTTCAAACGGTCCCAAGCTGTACTTGTGTGATAAATGATAAATGATTTATTTTCTGTAAGTAGGTTTGTACAATCACTTTTATATGTCAATCATGTATTTTTTTTTAAACTAGATGAGTTCGGCGTTTCCTATCTGACTACTCTGAGAAAAAAGGCCGAAACAAACTCAGAGGTCACAGTCTCTTTTAATGTCCAGACATTATCTTGGTCAGATCATGTGAAGACCATGTAGATTGGTGTCTGAAATGGTCTTTTGAGTAAAGAGCTACACAGATTGAGCGGACCTGTCCAGTCAGTGCACGCATTTGTCAAAAATCATGTAGCTCAACTCAGAACTTGAGGAGCCTCACGATTTGACGAACAATACCAATGAAAGGACATTTGAGTAGGCCGCATAAATTATTCAAACTGCCAGATCATGATTAAAATTAACTAAGAAGGAAAAAAGAAAAAAAAAATGACCCACATATTCTTCACATTCACAATAATAATAATAATAATTAAGATACTTTACAAAGTGGTATTGTGTGAAATAATGAACTTTTATATTTAAATCTAGTGCATGGTTATTGCAGCATTGTACTCGTATCCAGCTAGCTTGTGCCTGCAAATTCATCCGCATGAAATTTGTTGTTTCCCGACAAACCCCGTTCTATCGCATCCCTTGCTCACGCTAGCACGTCGTTTTTGCATAGCGTTCTTTCTGACTTTTTTTCTCGACTCCTTGGCATGCTGTTAAATAGCCTATAGAGTTTTTCAAGAATTAGGCTATTAAATGCAAGAGTTTTTCAAATCCAACTGGATGTTCCGGATATTACCTCCTCATATAAACAAAAACAATAACTTTTTGTATATAGACTTCTCAGCTGCAAGAGTAAGCATGGTGAGAGATATAGACAAAATTCAATCGATTTGCAAATCCCGCGTTATTTAGAAAACTGCTGTTATTCAGAAGTCAGTCGTAGGCTATAGTTTTACATAACTAAAGTACTGTCATTCTTTGACAGTTATATGAGATGGGTATAACATGGGAAATTGACGTAGGATATCATTTCGATTTGTAATTAATTTGCCTGACTGTATGTAAGATAATAAAAAGCATATTTTTTTGTTCCCGAAAGATTTAAAACAAATGTAAGTCTAAATTTTGTGCCTGATTCATCAGTATTCAAAACACAAGCTAATCAAAAATAAGAATTTTCTAATATAGCCGAAAGCTTTTTCCAAAACCAATATTTGACCGACGTGGGCTCTCAAAATTCAGGGTTGGCCCGAGTTTGCGGTGAAACTTCATTTGCTAATGACGATGTTGGCTCGCCCAGCGGCCTGGTAGCATCCCTATTATTCCAACAATTGGCAGAGTCTGCCACTCGAGTTTCTAATTTTCTCAATTTGTGTCTGTTAATTAATATTTTTGGTATTGAAGCCAACCCATATCTACATGTTTTAGCATCGGTTTGTTTAAAATGCATTGTTTTTTTTTGATTATGTTTCAACGGTAACGTTGCTTTGGGTTTTTAATACCTTATTGTAAATTGTGAATGTGTTTTTTTTTTATTGAGTTTGTTGAATATTTAAATTTAATTAAACACAATTTCACACAATTTCAACAAAGTTTTTATCTAATTAGAATTTAAAATAGTTTATAATTTAAATGTATCTATGAGTGTAAAACTATGGACTAGATTTATGTGTGAAATAAATAAATTATTATTATTTATTATATGAAAACAATGTATTACGGAATTTATATATTTTTTACCTGGATTAACACATGGGTTACTTTTATTACGCATGCGGGTGAAGCCGTAGGAAAAAGCGATAATTTAAAGTCGATTTTAGTGTCTGTCTGTGTGACCGCGTTGTTCTTCTAAACTACGCAACGGATTTTGATGCAGTTTTCACTATCATTAATACAATTTATTCTGGAAGGTTTTTTGTGTTTAATGCATTAAAAATAACATACAATAAATAAATCTCGATGTATTTTCTGTCATAAAAACCGTGCGAAACAGGGTCGGATCGCTAATTACTTATAAGCAAACTTAAAAGTCTTAACACGAAAATTGTGAACGAAATCAAACGAACTATTTGAGCCTAATAAACATATCATTTTTCTGACAGAACATTACAGTAAGAAAAAACATTTATTGACACCAGCAAAAAGCCTTTAATAACATTATCATATTAAATTACTCGTGTTTTTTAAAAACGTGAGGGCTACATTAAAATATAAAAAGTCCCTTTAAACATTTCGGGACAACACGTAAACAAACCGGGAGGTATTTATGAATTATTCACATGCTTGTGCCAGCCCTGAGCATAGATTAATACAACTGTGTAGAAGCGACACTCATCTAAGGTATTCGAGAATTTAAAAGTTAGACATTGTCACATCGTGCTTTAGAAAGAGACAACATGATTATGAGTGACAGAGGCGACGCTCTACAAAGCCGTTTTTTTTTTCTAAAATTTATGTGCCAATATTTGTAAGGGTTGTCAAAATTGACGATGATCGAGCAATGAGTGAGTCAAGTGCCTAGTCTAAGTCTAGGCCTGCCCAAACCTGTGTACAAGGTCAAATGAAATTAGCCATGAAACTCCGCAGTCTTATTTTGGGCGGCTTAAGAAAATCAGTTGTTTATCGTGTACCTATCACGCCTGTGAAGTTAACACTGATATTTCAAGCAACTACTTTGCCTAAGAAAAAAAGACGTGACATTGTAAAGACGCCAGCACATCAAGCTACCAGAAACTGTCAGATTTTCCCACTCAACTTTGAACCTTATGCTTTAGCGATAAAGTTGAAAATCTATTAAAGAAATCTGACAGATTGTAGTAGCTTGATGTGCTGGCGTCTGTACCAACCCGCGCTAGGCCCGCGTGGTAGGTTACAACCCAAACCGTCTCGACGAGAGGAGGCCTGTGTCCCAGCAGAGGGGACATAGGTGGGATTGTAGGGGTGGGTGAGATTATAGGTTGATTATGCGTATGCTCGCAACTATTAAGATTATTAGATTTACTAGCTGATTTAATTTAACCCTGTTTTTGTAGCGTCAACTATGGCATCTTTATCTTCCATGAGCAACATTACCCATGAATACTGTACGTACATACTTAAATATCTCTCGATTAAATCGATTATAAAAATTATTTATCTAATCGAGAGATATATAGGGTGACTGGTAATTAGTGACCGATACTTAAACACATGATTGTACTCATTATTACAAACAACTTTTACTATCGGACCAAATCCGAAATCGCAAAAAAAAATCAGCTGTTCCCTACATTTATTTTCGTACAAGTCGTCAAAATGTAGGGAACAGCTGATTTTTTTTTCGTCATTTCACTTTTTGTCCCATTATAAAACTTGTTTGTTGTCATGAGTAGAATCATGTGTTTAAGTATCGGTCACTAATTACCAGTCACCCTATATAAGTACAGTACTCATGGATAAAGATGTCACACTTGACCGTAGTTAAAAAGCGTTCCGTGCAGGTTTTGCTTCTAAACCATATTTATTCTTTGGCTATCTGAGGTTTATTGCGAAAAAGTACGCAAGTAATTTTGAGAACCCCTCCGTTTCGTAATTAAAATGTTTGTGGGGTCGATTAAACAATGTTTTGGTTTTTTCTAGGGTTATGATTATGAGTTCTGATGCGTTTTGTGAATTTTAAATAAGCGAAATCATTGTTGCGTCGTAAATGAAATGAGGCTTACGTCGTCACAAAGCTTATCACGCCCACTATAGAGTGGGAGTGATAAGCTTTGACATCAACCGCTAAAAGGTGGGTTTAATGTTTGGGGAAGTGATTTGGAGCTCGCGATTTATATATTCTAAATAAGAGTATTAAGATAATTAATAAGTTTGCTAATTGAATTTTTATGTTTAAACTAGCGACTCGCTCCTGCTTCGCACAGGTGCAATGTGACTTGCTCAATCATCGATTTCTGTGAAATTTATGTACTTAAATATTTAGTATGTTTCCAACAAACGATCTGTTTGAGGACGAATGGACGAAGATTTTGTCAGCATGTCTGAAGTACTGTGAGAGGGATTTACAAAAGTATTGTTAACTTTTTACTTGATGATATTATATTTTATGTGATAATACAAAATGTGTCTTTGATTTCTGTAATTGTTTTTACACCTTGTTTTAATTAAAGAAATAAATAAATGTATGTAACACATAAACCATCTCAAATAAAAACTCGAAATGACGAACTGCATCAAAATCCATTGTGATGTTTGAAAGATCAAGCAGTCACACGAACAGAAATGAAAAGTGACTTTATTTTGTACTTTGTAGATATACAGGGTGAAATTGAAAACATGCGACAAATCGAAATGGGAGATTGTAGTCATCATTATCAACAACTTTTACCATGTGACCAAACCTGAAATTGCGAAAAAAAAATCTGCTGTTCCCTACATTTTGACGAGTTATGCGAACATAAATGTAGGGAACAGCTGATTTTTTTTCGCGATTTCAGGTTTTATCTCATAGTAAATGTTATTCACAATGATGAGTACAAGCTCTCATTTCGATTTGTCGCATGTTTTCAATTTCAAACTGTATATATAAAATAGAAGGAACATCCTTAAAAGGGTTTCCTTGTAAATTCGGTTAAAAAGGTTGTTCTTTGTAACCATTATCTACGTTGAAAATGCACAGGATCAAGCTCAGACTCTTTTGAATAAATTGGCTTTGAAAATGAAACAGAAGCGAAAAATCCTCTTAAAGAAAACAAATATCATCGAAAAAGATACCCCTTAAACAATGCATTTTCATTTAATTAAAAACTCTTTACATTTTTTTTCGTTTTTATTCTCGGGTTCCCAGTAATGGCTTATGAAAATTCAAAATTAATTTCTTTGTTTGCCTCGGCATGCGTTATAAACATTTCATATGAAATTACTGAGAAACGAGAAATAAATTATGATGTGTTTTGTTTTAGCGGTTGTATCGCCCATAATGTTCTTATTCCTTAAAGCGAATGTGGGCATTTCATACTAATATGAACTTTAATCCTATTAATGATATTCATATTTGTATGATAGTAAAGTGTGGCCTGCGAATACGATTGGCATACAATTGGACGCAATAAAAGACGGTCCGATGCGCTGTTGTTTTTTTGGATGTTTTTTGGCTGGTTATGATAACGTCTCAGATAAACTCTGAAGTCAGCTGTATTTGACTTGGTACCTTACGACTATAGTCTGTTTTAAAATATTTGATTAAAATGCAAACAAATGGATCAAAAAAACGTACCTGTAGATGCCAACTTGTAGTGGCATCTGCGAATTGAGTGCTTTGATTTGATCAGTAACTGGGTTGTGGAAGTCAGATAGGCAGTCGCTTCATGTAAAATACTGGTATTCAGCTGCATCCGGTAAGACTGGAAGCCGACCCCAACGTAGTTGGGAAAAAGGCTAGGCAGATGACGATGCTCTCAAAACGGCGAGAGAAAACATCGTGCGCAAAACGGCATGTCTTAGAACCAAAAATTCGCAGACATGTGACATCATCTGGGCCCGTGTGGTGGATTACGGCCCACTTTCGCTCAACGAGAGGAGGCCTGTGTCTCAGCAGTGGCAACATTATAGGCTGAAAGTTGAAACCTAAATACAGATGAATGTGTATTCCCTTTAGAGAGTTATTGCGTAAGAGTTTGCCCGGAACAGAATTTGTTTACATCTTCGTCAGATACTTTAAGAACAGGCCATACATGAAGACGTAGGTGTACATTGGATAGGCACTCTTAGACAATTGACAACAAACAAACGGCTCCAATAAAAATAACAAGAAAAAACCTATACAAAAGGTGTTCACAAAATGTGTTATAGTGCGTGAAACACGATTGTGTTAAGGTATAGGGTGGTTCATAAACATGTCTAGCAGTCGTGATTTATTTTGTTTGCCGAATAAAATGCGTATGTCTTCGAGAGAGGTTTTTGTCCCTTCCATCTTATTAAAATCCTTTGGAGATAAGTTTTATGTTACATGTTGTTTTTTTTCTATTTTATGTCATAGAGAAACTGAATATTTATAAACCAATTTAGCTTTTACTAACCTCCTAAATTAACTATTAACAAATGAAATTTAAATCTAAACAAAAAATGCGCGTGCAGCACCGTACTCGTGATCGAAGAGAAGCTACTTCAAAAATAAAGAATAAGAGAGATTTAGTGTGAGAGACAGAGAGGGTTATATCTTTCTTCTCTCTCATGTAACGAAAAGTACCTAAACGCGACGCGTCCTTTAAATTTTTCTCTCAATTCTCGTTCAGTTATCGAATCGCCTAAGAATTTTCACTTGAATAACAAACATACACTTGTAGTTAGAATATAATCCTCATTTGAGTCCGATTTGTAAAGCACAATAAAAGTCCCCCTATAGATGGCAGTCATTTATAGGGGGGATATATTACGAGGTATTTATCCGAATGGTGGCCAAGGTTCGGCCGAAGAAATCAGGGCCGTCCAAAAGCGCGCTGGGTTGACGATATCGTCAAAGACGCGGGAAACACCTAGATGACAGACACACAGAGACGGGAAGTGTGGCAGAAGAAGGGGGAGGCCTATGTATAGCAGTATTGTACAGAATGATTCCGGGCTGGAAAGATGATGTGCAGTGGTGCAGTAGTATCGGACTGACTTACGAGTTGCAGGCCGTGAGCTCAAAGCTAGACAGGCAATTCACTTTTTTTATTTAATTTCATCCTCAAAAGACCATTTCAGACACTAATCTACACGGTCTTCACATGATCTGAGCAAGATTATGTCTGGACTTTAAAAAAGACTGTGACCTCTGAGTTTGTTTCGGCCTTTCTTCTCAGAGTAGTCAGATAGGAAACGACGACCTCATCTAGTTTAAAAAAAATATTATTGATATGTAAAAGTGTTTGTACAAACCTACTCACAGAAAATAAATCATTTATCATTTATCACCACCACTGCTCAAAAAACGCTGAAGAAAAACAACGTGAGGAATGAATGTTCTATATTTATTGTGCTTTACAAGTAGGTACTTAGGTAGTAGCTTCAATACTCTCACCGATCTTTTACTTTCTGACTTCTCATAATTTTACCTCGGTATGAATAATACTCCAAATCGACACGAGAGAAGAAAGTGCGCCTCCCACCTCACACGAAAGAAGTTCGCATTAGCGATATCACATTACACGCGGCAAAATTTTCTCACTACTACGTGACTATTGCACGTGACAACGCGACTCATAGAAAACGGTGCAATGTGGTCTACCATACGGGTATCCTAGGTAAGTCTCACAAATGACGAAATAGATAGATACCTATCTACAGAAGGTCGGCTCCAGAGAACGACCGAAAATATACGCACATTTTTGGTTCGTGGTTAAATAATAACTGTCTCACGAGTCAATCGAAGGTTTAGCTATACTTGCTGGGGTCGGTTGGTGGAGTTTTGGTTTGTTTGAGATTCGCCGTATGTACGTATTTTTGTATGTGTGTTTGTATCCGGCCTTCTGTACCTTTCCACTTTGTGATAAGTGCCTGTCACCGAATTCCTGCTTGCTGCACTGAATATAGTGTGTGTCACTGTTCTTAGGAATTTGTCTGCGGATAGTAACACGGACCAATCGTAAGCTTCTTGTATGTAGGTATTGAGCGCTGTTTTTAGGTAGTCGTGGTCTGTAAGACTCCAGCAATGTATTATTTAGCTGCCTGTTTCTGCTGCCAAGAATAATTGTCGTATTTCGTTTTCTGGCAAATTTTGAGACACATGGAACTTGGCAATTTAAATAGCAATGGTCTTCTTCTTAACGTGTCGATGGCAAACGAAAGTGTTTTAGTCATATTTAATAACCAAAATAGATGAAAAAAAATCCTATTTGTGTAATCACATTTGCTAAATTCTAGGCTTTCTTTATACGAGTACGTATATATATAATTCTGACACTGAACTCCTCCTAAACGGCTGAACCGATTTGATGATTTTTTTTTGTGTATTTGAGTGAGTCCCTGCGTGGTCTAGGTTCACAATTCAAACTGGTAGGTATCGGTGTTCGGGCATGACAACGTCTGTCAGGTCCGCTAGTATATATACAAATTCCAAAAACCTCTGTTCTTATCAACAAGTCTACATAATTATAAATGTATATGTACAAAAGAATTTTTAAAATCACTTTTGCCATCCATCATAATTTATATATTTAATCAATTTAGGCCGAATAAAACAAATACACCGAGCAATTTAGAAGCTTTTACAATACAACGATCGCCAAAGCACCTGTCATGTTTAACAGATGGATTATAATGACCAGGATAAGCTTCGATTAAGCGCGGATCATGTTGCGTTAACTGATACACGTGTAACCTATTGAATATTGCAGGACAGAGAGGAACGATTTATTGTCCTGTTAAAATTTTGGTGACTTTTAACTCTTGGACGTTTGTTTCGGATAAGAACCGGAGTATGTCGAAGGGCCGATGGCTGGTGGAGCAGACGAGTCCTGGAGTGAAGACCGCGTATCGGCAAGCGTAGTGTGGGACGCCCCCCAGCTAGATGGACGGACGACCTAAAGAAGGTAGCTGAGGTAGACTGGATGCGGAAGGCGGAGGACAGGGTGTTGTGGCGCAGTCTGGGAGAGGCCTATGTCTAGCAGTGGACTGCGATAGGCTGAGTTGATTGATTGATTTACCTCTTGTTATGTTTTGGATTATACTTGCTTCTGCTCGCGATTTCAAACGCGTTAAAAATTTTTCTTGTTTCGCTGATCCACCCCGTCGCATGGCATTGCCCACCTGCGTTTAACACTAGATTGCCCAAGGAAGACATTTTGACTGCTTTTTAATTTCAATTAAAAAAACAATTACGTATATATGGGCATAATTTCTTAGAATTTTCTGACTTTTTCTACAACATATAAATGCGTTTATTAATAATTATAGTTACCTCCTTCCTGCTTCATTTCCATTATATATACACCTATATTTCCCAAAAGCAGACATTTAGACTGCATTTGGGCAATATAGGTATATACTAAGTTATAGTCTTTCTAGTGTTAACTTATTTGTCATTTAGCATTCTTCTTTACTTTTTTTCTTTATGCTCGGCTCCGAAGAGTCCTAACGTGATGCTAAATAATATATAAACTTTTTTGAGAATTGGGCAATGAAATGCAAGAAGAATTTTTCAATTCCGACTGGTAGTTCTAGAGATTAGCGCGTTCAAACAAACAAACTCTTCAGCTTTATTATTAATATATGGGTATGCATTAATTCTCCACGCGGGCCCAGTGCGGGTTTGTGGATGTCTTCAACGTCTTAGCTTACCTTCCTTCTTTTACGATTCTCAAAAGTATCAAGAAAGTAGGTCAAACTGTTAAATCGTACAATGAACACAAATAATGTTATTAAGCAGTCGCCATTTCATTTTATTTAGTCTCTAAAAGATGTTTCCCTTTAGAATATTTTTCCCTGTTTATATTTGAGACAGCATTTTGTCTAGTGCAATAATTTTTTGCAACATCTTGTTACGTTTACCTAGGGGTGTTTCTGTTAAAACTTTGTTGGTACTGTCCTCGTTTCAAAAGACTAGGAAGTCGTACTCAGCGCTTCTCCTCCACGTTTACTATTTGCATAGCCAAGGTGTGGAACTCTCTGCCGGCATCTGTGTTCCCTCCCACATTTAACCCATTTGCCTTCAAAGCAAGAGTGATCAGGCATCTTCTGGGCACGCTCATTCCATCACAGACCTCATCCATCGCTTTCCGTCAGGCGTGATCGAGGTCGTGAGCAACCCCATTTAGCAATGAAAAAAGGAAGGTTCTTGGTTATTTTACTCTGTGTGACGCCCGTTATACACGGCACGGTTTCTTTACGGTACGGCGCGCTACTTGCACCGCAGAGTAATCGTGTGTATATGGCACGAGAAACCACCGGTTGTACAGTATACGGCTACGACGCCATGCTGTGGTGCCGCCATGTCTATCAAAAAACTTTCTTCGTAACCCAAGGCTCGCACGGTTCTCAGTGTGAAAAAGTATAGTTGATTCGCCGTGTGTGGACTCGGCGAATTAACTATAGTTTTTCATGACAAAAAACGTGTGTGTGCATTTGTGTTCCCTCCCACATTTGACCCATCTGCTTTCAAAGCAAGAGTGAACAGGAATCTTCTAGACAGGCTTGTTCCATCCTCAACCTCATCTTTCGCTTTCCATCAGGTGTGATCGAGGGCAATAAAAAAATAATACGGGTCTTATTCTTACACATATAGTCTTTGGTGCAGGACATTCATATTCTGTTTATAAAGAACCAGTTTCTTAACTTTTTTTAATGTCTGGCCCTATACTTTTTCTTTCATTAAACATTAATTTGCTGAATTCTACAATTCCAGGAACCATGCAATCACCAGCATCCTGATTGCGGTACACACTATCAAGCGCAATGTGAACCATTTTAAAGGATATTGCTAATCCATTGCTTCATTCGTTCGAAAAATTTGTCTGAACAACAACATAAATAACGCAATAACTGTTGTTGAACTGTCAAAATGAAAGCCTTTCCTACTGTAAGTTTGTTACGCAATTACCCAGCAGGACTCAATTAATGTCCTGTTACTGGTGGCAAATTTTCGCCAGAACGCCCGAAGCCTAACGACAATGGTAAACTAATTTGTTCTTGTACTGCCATTTGTTAGTTACGTGATATTTTAAATGATCGAGAAGATAAAAACGACCATTTAAACTGTTTTGTCTCGTTAAACTATTTTGTCTAATTATGATTGACATTTTGGATAAAAATGTTTATCTATTTATTTTACCATTTATGTTAACACATAATTATATAAACAGAAAAGAAAAAGCAGAACAGAAAAATAGGTAGAAAGGTGATGTTGGTGTTGGTGGTGGTGGTGTGAAACGTGGTGTTTGAATTATAGCGAAATTTAGCTAAAAAATGAAATCAGTATCAGCTGTATATTGAATACCTAAAGACCTTGACAAAATATTATAGAACAGTAAAATACATTATCATCATTTGTCTAATCTCTGCTCAACTACGTTGGGGTCAGCTTCCAGTCCAACCAGATGCAGCTGAATACCATATATATACCACGTATTTTACATGGAGCGACTGCCTATCTGACCTCCATAACGGAAATATTCATATGAACCAATGTACACAAGATATAGAGCATGAGTACTGAGTATATATCGCTTTTCACACCAAACGAGACGGATTTTTCAAGGAAAGCATCTCATTATGATAAGAAATATTTGACAAGAAATATTTACACACATAGTATATCGCTACTTATTGATTTTATGTCACGTCTACACGCTTGTCACAAATATATGGGATATAGAAGGCTGTAAATGGACGACACTTTAAATTAATGTTTAACTACGTTAAGGCCTAGAATTTCCTCTATAAAACCCCTATCCAACTATCTCTAAACAATTCACAAGCACATCCTAAAAACCTACATCCGCCAAGCCTTAAAATTTCCGTCTCCCAGAAGCCATTTTCGCTCTTAAATCTGAGATTTAAAATTTCATCACGAGTTGTGCGGCAGCCCTACTAAGGTAAGCTCACAGGGGTGTCAACTCAATTACTTCTAAAGGACTTTTTCTCTCCGCTTTGCATTTACTGCAACCCTTTTTGTGTCTATATCTGCCTGCTCGGACGTGCAAAATAAGTAAGCGTCGAAATAAGTCGGGCACAAAAGCAGCGAATTGGAATTTGTTTTTTGTTGAATTTATTTCACTGTAATTTCTCGTTATGAGCTTTAAATAACTTTATTTTGTTCTGTAGGCGGAAGAATTCTCGGACTTTGTGGTGAACCGGAGATTTACTAAAGTTTTTGTTGAAAGGATTTCTGTTTTTGCATTTATAGGTGGTTTTTGGGTATGTAGCTGTAAACTAACAATAGTATGAAACTTCGCATTATCATAGTCTTATTTAATGTGTGTTTTATACTATAAGTACCAACTCGCACCCCTGAATTTCGAATACACTTTTCTTACCGACGGCGGCCACCCGACGATAGAACCAAGCATTTCCAAGAAGAGCCGAGCTGTCCATGCCTATTCGGATGTGACCGCGGGATACAGCTAACTTTCTCATACACATATAGATTCTAGATAATTGTAAAAACTTACTTGATCGTGAAAACTTATAGCCGAAAGGCTTCTTATGAACTTATTGAAATAAAACTTAGAGCTTAATAGGAAGCAATTTTTTCCGTATATTTGTTCTTAAATTTGCACAAAGCCCAAAGACTTTACCAAACAATGAAACTATTGGGTTTCTAACTAAATATTACGATTGCTAATTATATTTGGATGCGAACCATGTCCGACAATATTATAAAGGTTTGAACGCCAAAAACTAATTTTATCTTTTGTAACCCTTTCAAATTAAAAAGCATAATCAGATTATAATATTCCCACTGCTGGGACACAGGCCTCCTCTCTGTGAGAGGGAGTGGGCCGTAATCCACCACGCCGGCCTAGTGCGGGTTGGTAGATGTTGTATGTCTTCGAATTTTTGGTTCTAGGACATGCCGGTTTCCTCACGATGTTTTCCTTCACCGTTTTGAGAGAAGCGGTGTTGAAATAAATAACACAAAGTAAATTACCTATTTCTTTATTTATTTATTAAAGGCAAACCAACAGCTTCTGTATACAGCCTAGCTGGGTTGGAACCCAGAATCTACCTGCCATTACGACTTAGCCGCCACTGCACATATTGTTCCTATACGTGTCCCAAAAAGACAACAGTTATTTTAACATATTAGTTTTACATATAAAACAGTAATTGATTCAGCATTGCTCTTAATACAACTAAAACTGCTTTCAAATTAAAAATTAAGTTTAAAATGGATTTCAAAAGTAATTTAAAAGACTATAACAAGGTGTCATAATCCGGAGCAACAAGAGAAGTTTTGTTATGTTAAAGTAAAATTTAATTACCTGTCATCACAGTACTCTTTGTGTGAGTTGCAGTCAAAGCTAATCTGAATGTGCCTCCAACGCTTTTGCTGAAGAGGTGCTGAACATAACTGCAAAAATGTCAAGCTAAGGCTTTTATTCTTGTAACTTTGATGTTTTAGAAGCTGTTGATAGTCATTTTTTATGTTTAATTTTAACCCTGTATGACTCATAAGCTGGAATTTATTTGATTTTTTGGATTAGAGATGATTACAAAAAAATAAAATACTTATGTTTCTGGGTTTTCATTATTTTTAATTATTTGGGAAGAAAATTACAAAAATTGCAACAGTCACTTTTACCAACAAAAACAAAATAAAATGTGAAAGTATTCAAAAATAACGTTACAAAATAAAGTTCAAACACTTACCTCTCCAATTTATCAATATAATACACAAGACACGAGCAGAACAAATTTTTATATATTTTTTAAATCACAGTGAACCGCCACGTTTCGTGCCTAAATACTGACTGTCGTAACACAAATCTCAATTTGTAACAAGAAGCGCCGTCTAGTCGTATTTTTTGGTTCATTAGTTTGGAGTGTAGACTACGAGTTACAGTGCGCGATTACGTTATGAAATCAATTATTTTAAATTTCGAGGCGTTTGTACGGTATGTTGCCTACAGTCTACACTGTGATATAGAGGGTTAAGTCGGATTGAATATGACAAGATGTATGAACGTAAGCGAAGCAAATGGAGTTTACAAGAATCGTAGCAAGTGGCTTTCTGTAGTTTCAGTCTACGCCCATAGTAGTTTTAGTTTGTTATGTTGTATGTATTTATAGTATTTTTAAGTAATATATTGTATTGTGTTTGTGATATTTTTTTATGTATTAGTTTATATTCTTATGTTTGTAGTACCTAGTATATATTGTTTTTTTCTATGGGCCCTAGTTGCCAGAAATAAATAAATATTTTTCTAACTGAACAGACAGCGGTGCTGCTGGGGAGTTTTCTGCGCTGCTTCTTCTTCCCAGCGAAAGCACTAGGAAGTGGTGAATGGCGCGCGTTTTGGGGGACTGTCTTTTGTAATTTTGACGTTCGAAAGGTGCCGATTCTCAGCCTAGGTTGAATAAATGATTTTGGAAAAAGGCGTGAGTTTACGTATGCATGAGTACTTAGGATATTTTTCTACGTGTTATTGGGATTGTTAATCTAGTCGTTATGTACTGGAAGTAAAAACTCATTTAATAATACATGGGTGAATCAAATATAAACCGGACTTTTTTTATTACTGGTCGCTGAGTGAAGTGACGCGCTTGGTGCTGTTGTATGTGTTAGGGGGGAGGGGGGATACTGCTCCGGCTCACTATAGTTTATTGCGCGCCAGTAGCATCATGTATGAGCAGGAGGTATATAAGTCTGTTGAGCAACGACTTATCATAAAATTTTTAAAATTTCGAAAGGTTTTATGCCCTAAAACCTTTCGAAATTTTGCATCGATTGACTCTACAGTTCGATAAGAATACATTTTCAAGAACTCAAGTGCAGGAATGGCACAAAAAAAATTTCAAGTGGAGGACGCCGTTTTCACACTGACCAGATAGTGGAATCATTTGTGTGAAATTGGCTAAAGGCACGACCGACTACATTCTTCGATAATGGCATCAAGAAACTTTCCCTGCGCTGGGAAAAATGTGTTAATAGAAGGGTAGATTATATAGAAAAATACAATATCTTTCATTTTATTTATAATAATACGTGCGTATTTTTTTTTACTTAAGTCCGGTGTATATTTGATCCACCCACGTATTTTAACAAATACATATAAGTTTGTATCAAACCAAGGCGATTCACGAGAAACCCCTAAAATTAAAACAGACGAAAAACTGCCTCCAAATTCCTATTTAAAATACTCCCTCTCACTTTAATAACTAACCACAGACTTTTAGTATATCTATCTTGACATAGAATACAAAAAAACTGGTAGCCATTAAATAAACCACTACCTTTTAAACTAACAACGTGATTATTGAGTAAAGCCTTCTCTCTAATGCTTGGCGGCCATTAATATGACAGCTTAGCTCAAACAGCTAAATACTTAATGGTGTTACGTCATAAGTTGAGAGCGCATAGCTAACGACCCTTGCTGCACTTAGTTGCAGATCTAGAGAAAATTAAGTTGTTTTTATTGTGAATAAAGCATTTTTTTTCTTTGAATGTTAAAATTGTTGTGTACACAACAATTTTCAAACACGGGGGCCCGTGGCTAAATAATAATAGCCGCACAGGTCGATCGATCAGGTTAAGGTACGCTTGCCGCGGTTGGTTTGTGGATGGGTGACCATCTTTACATACCGAGACCCCTCCGTGCCTCGGAAAGCACGTTAAGCCGTTGGTCCCGGCTGTCATTCGTAGATCTTTGGCAGTCGTTACGGGTAGTCAGAAGCCCGAAAGTCTGACAACCAGTCTTACCTAGGGGTATCGTATTACCCAGTAATTGGGTTGTGAAGGTCAGATAGGCAGTCGCTCCATGTAAAATACTGGTATTCAGCTGCATCCAGTTAGACTGGAAGCCGACCCCAACATAGTTGGGAAAAGGCTAAGCAGATGATGATGTTAAAATTGCTGCGTAATTCTTGCTTTTAGCTTTTACATAGTTGTTATTCCAAAGCTATGCGCACGTTACAGCCGTGTCGGGCCGTAGCTCATTGTATTTCAATACACGATGCGACCCGCCTGTAGTATGCAATGGCTCATACAAAATGTGATGTAGGAGGATTTCTGCAATGCAGTGCGGCTCACCCTGTGGGTGGGTAGTCACTACGTTCCCGTTCCCTTAAAGCCTTGCGGTTTAGTACGGTGCCCGGCAATACGGGGACATTCATTGGGGGGCCATGTAGGCCTGGCCTAGGGGCAAGTGTGGCGGCAGCACAACTTGCCTATGTGTACTTGTGTATGTGTTTTGTTCGGCACGAGCGCCACGGCACTGTTCCACAGTACCACTTTCTTCACGCCACCCTGACGGTCTGTCTTCGTCAGATGAGACCTCCGGTTCTCCGGAGGAGGTCCGGCGGGAGACGATCAGCGACAGAGGTGCCGACTCAAGTCGCTCGCCCATGACAAATCTGCGTCAACCCTTAAAGGTCCATACAAAGTTTGCAAACTGTACTTGTCTTTTCGTTGCACAAACAAAATATGAAGTTTGAGTGATATGTGGTCTGCTACGCCTGCGTAGCAACCGTAGCACTTAGCTTCAACAACAGCTACGCCGTAGGCCCAGCCTAGAACATGATTTTGCAACAAATTTTCTTAATTAGTTGTTATTCTTTTTTATTCATATATTTTTATCATATTTCACTATTGCGACGAGTACTATCGTTCATTTTTGGCATTTATTGCTGTCGTACAGCATGTACTATCATGATACTACTGCAAATTATGTAATTTATATGAAGTAAATGTATTTAAGATGCCTAAATAAATTTGCTTGAACCACCTTATTTACTCTAGCCTTCAATTAATTCTACTAATAATAGTCACAACAGACAGGATTGCTATAGTGATTATCAGCATAATCAGCCTATATTATTCCCACTGATGGGACACAGGCCTCCTCTCAGTGAGAAGGAGCGGGCCGCAATCCACCATGGGCCCAGTGCGGGTTGGTAGATGTCACATGTCTTCGATTGTTTGGTTCTAAGATATAATGGTTTCCTCACGATGTGTTCCTCCACCGTCTTAGCGCTCCTACACACTAGCGGTTAACCGCGGGGGTGGCTAACCACGTGGCTAGCCGCTTTACCGTTTAAATATGCAACCGCTTGTGAACGTACGCACTTAACTGCCACAAAATTTCAGCCGCGGCGGTTGAATGGAGGGCCGGGGCCCGCTTCGCTGCTGTCCGCCATTTTGTTTATACGCATTGGCGGTTCATGCATGGGTGGTTTAGTTTGCGGCGAGCCGCCGATGAGTTTAATCTTCTTGCTTTTTCAGTTCTTGAAAATATCTTACGAACTGATCAGATTCGTTGCGTGTTTCCAGTAAAGGATGAATCCAGTATCTACTTTTATTTTTCTTTCGTTGTTTTTGGTGGTAATAATAAATGACACAACCTACCTCAATGGCGTCCATTTTGTTTATGGACCAACACGCTTTCTAGCGGTTGAAACGCTTGACGCGGTTTCATCGTGGTTAGCCGCCACGGCGGTCAGCCACTACCCCAACCACGTCAGGCAGCTGGCCGCTCAAATGAACCGCCCCCGCAGTTAACCGCTAGTGCGTAGGAGCACTTAAGAGCAGTGGTGATGAGATAATTTACACAAAATCACCTGACTGGGTTCAAACCTACACCCTAAGACTTGTAAGTCAAGGCCGTTACCGCTGCCCACACGAACCACGCTGATTTTCAATTGATTTAATTTCTACTAGAAGAATCTATTGATACCACCCACCTGCAAACCAGGTGGCAGCAAAAGCTTATTGTTTTGAACAAAACTACAGAATAATTATGAAATTGAAATTTTTCTGCATTTTTTAAACAAAATCTTCCAGCTTAACTATATCCCTGTATCAAGCATCAAATTGACCGCCTTCCACATTCACATAACAATGCGATGAAGACAATTAAGTTAGTTGAAAAGCCAGTCTGAAGTTTCACTTAGAATTCGGGGATTCCAAGTTGATAACTCGAGTGTATAACTTTTATTTCACAGAGCTTTATAGGACTTAGTTGATAAAACATTCGTGATGTTGCTTTTCGTGAGTTATTTAATATTAAATAGTTTGAGTTAAACTTTGACACTTCGAACTTTGCCTAAGTTCGAAGTGTCTTCTTGCCAAATCTATTAGCGTACTTATTATTATTGTTATTATTAATTTATTTATTTCTGAAACACTTAGCTTAACTTGCGAAATAAAGGTATTAAATTTATTTAGCCTACTTTACAGTTTGGTTATTGGCTCACACCGAAAACCTCTCAGGGTTCATCTGTGTACTTGACGAATCGATCGTTAAAATTTTACAAAAATGTTAGAATATAATATTAAAATATTATAATAATATAATATTCCACAACTATCACACAACGCCATCTAGTCCCAAACTAAGCAGAGCTTGTGCTATGAGTACTAGACAACTGATAAACATACATATATATTTCTAAATACATACATATTATAGATAAATTACACCCAGACAAAGAACAAATGATCGTGCTCATCACACAAACATTTGTCCTGTGTGGGAATCGAACCCACGACCTTGGGCATAGCAGTCAGGGCCACTGACCACTAGACCAACAGGCCTGTCGAATATATAATATTACAATATTTATACATTAATTATATTAGGAGAAATGGCGTTATTCAAGTATACAGTTTGTAAAAAGACCATCACAAAACAGTACCTACAATTCTAATTTCAACTCGTAATTAGTGGGTGTAATGGCAATCATATTATCATTTTGTTATAATAGGTTTTAATATTTTAATAGAATAGAATAGAATAGAGTACTCTTTTTCTCTCTTCCAGAAGGGTCTGGTTTTGGCCCAGTACAAAAAAATATCACAATGACGGGGACAGTACAAATGATTCCCGGCTTCGTTAAATGTCCTTTTACCGCCATTACTGTGGTTTATACAACCTGTAACGTTAAATGCGCAAAACCTCAGACACCCCAACTGATTTTTAATTCAGTTGACCTATCTCAGAGAGACAATAAGTCATTAAAAAGTTGTAAAGGTTTTATGTGCTGTTTTAGTTTTACTGGCCATTCTGATCGTTTCTTGCGTCTGCGACGACGCTTTATTGAGGGAAGAGTCGTCACCGGGCCGCTGCGCCGCGCTGACATTGGCTTGCTTGACTTATTAATAAATAGACACGGCAACGTTTTTAACGAAGATTTTTTGAAAAATTTGACCTATATTAAAAAGTGGTTCAATGAATTCTGCTCGTTATTCTGATCAAACTATTTTCAGGTTTTGCGCATTTAACGTTACACGTTGTATTGCTACAGTAACAGCGCATTCTACACGTATTAAAATTGCATTAAAATAAAATACACAGAGATAAGATTATATCTGTGTGTTTCATTTAATTTCGTTATCCATATCCATATTCCATTATAAAGTAAGTAAAGTTGATTTTCGATAGTAATATATTTGCAGAGACTTTTTCAGTCTTATTAAAATCAAAACCAATTTATAACGCACCAACGCTTCTTTTGAGTTTTGGCCAATTTGCATTTAAAATTAATCCATGCTTAACTTTATCAGGATATCGATACAGGCAGCTACACGCCATTTCAATCAATTTAATCACCATTATTTAATCATGTTAATCCTTTCGTCGAACATCAATTAAATTAATCTATTTGTTTTATCACATTTGAAGTGATCCGGAAATTAGTAGAATTAAAAGCAAATATCAATTATTTTTCAATTGAAATGGGACGGGTTAATGTTTTGCTTGATGATTCGTTTGTAGGTTATACACCGCGCTGGCAGGACCCAACATGCTGCTGCGTCTGTGTCGTGCTGTGTCCGACGACGCTGCTGCACGTGTACAGATTGCACCACTCCACGAAGGTTTAGGAAATTGTGGAGTACCTGCCTGTGAAGACCAATTGGACTTTGAAGGTCGAGACACAAACTTCAAGTAGTTCGTGGTGCGCGTTCCGACACATCATCTCAAGAAGTTCCTCAAGGAAGAGTTCTGGCCGAAGGGTGTTGTGAATCGCCGATTTCGTGGCCGGCTACATGACACCAGTCAGCGAAACACGACGCCAACACTTCGTGTGCAATACTTTTAGTTTGTAATGTGGTATGTATATATAGTATTGTTATTAGTATATTATTATAGTATTGTATTTGCGATAACTTTTCATGTATTCGTTTATAAGTATTCTTATGTTTGTAGTTGTATTATTTTTTTTCTATGGGCCCTAGTTGCCTGAAATGAAGGAATAAATAAATAAATAAATATGCAGACTTACTGGAAAGTCTATTAGGTTGTATAAAAACGTAGCTTGAATTTATTTATCCACAAATACGGGCAACGACATGAGTCACTAATCAGTTCGTAGACTAGATTTTTTCGTATCGTAGAACCTAATTAAGCTCAAATATTTGATTGCACTCACGGAATAGGCCAGCCCTCAGGTCACGTGAAGAGTCGACCAACCGCTTGGCGATGTTTTAAAAAATGAAGTGGGCACTCGGACCCCATGGCCCTAGTGCTAAACCCCAAACGGCTCAAGCATATAAGTCCCAATAAGATCATAGTGAGGATTTTCTGAAATAACTTTCACTAGGTGGCAGCACTGAGACGTCAGGTCCGAGCACCTGTCAAAAATTTCAAAGCGCCTAGAGTTTTCTTTAGTCCTGACTGAATGAAAAACGAGTTAATGAAACGAATGATGAACGTCATCATAATTATATTTTAAATGCATTGTCGAAATGGAAGACCTCTTGCCAAAGTGGTGCCAACAGATGGCGTATTTTTTTATGAAAACCCTCATTAATATCTTATCTTCATTTCAATCTTAGTAAATTCGATTTTTAAGTTTTCATTAACAGATCTTATCGTAAACTCGGATAGTTTTAATCCACTTTTGACTCTGACTGCATAACATCCCAAATGCTGTTTAGTTTAATCCACACATTGCTTTTTACCAGTATTACGGAATACAATACGAAACTTGACACTTGGTGTATGCATCCATAATTATTATAAGCTGGATATGAATTATGAACGTCAGTCATCAGTAATTTATGATCGTAATTAACATATCTACCTCCATAGAGGGTGATTCATTTGCTGCCTTGACAAATTAATTTGATTACAGCTGTATTAATTCTGTTCAATTTTTATTTTAATTAGGTTAATAGTTGGTTATTAGTAAGTGATTTTGGCTATACAGCACGTATCAGAAAAGTGTGGTCAAAGGAGAATGGCGAGATTGCATGTAATTTGGCACCCATTGATAGAGGTAGCGTACTTAATGGAAACTTATAAATAGTTAAAGAACTATATAAAACTAACAGAAAAGTAAAGGGAAAGTAAGTTATAGAAATTGGGAGAAAAAAGATATGCAAGGTAGAAGATTATAACCTAAAATTAATCCAAAAGTACCTAAGAATAAGAATTGACACTGACAGCCAGCTAAATATTGACAGTAAAACGTTCCGTTTCGAGTTATCAGTTACTACAAAATAATCATAACCTTTTCCCAACTATTTTGGGGTCGGCTTCCAGTCTAACCGGATGCAGGTGAATACCAGTATTTTACATGGAGCGACTGCCTATCTGACCTACATAACGCAGTTACTGGGTAATACCATACCCCTTTTTAAGACTGGTTGTTAGACTTTCGGGCTCCTGACTACCCGTAACGACTGTCAAAGATCCTCGAATGACAGCCGGGACCAACGGCTTAACTTGCTTTACGAGGCACGGAGGAGTCTTGGTGTGTAAAGATGGTCACACATCCAAAGACCAACCGCGGCAAACGTAGCTTAACCTGATCGATCGACCTGTGCGGCTGTTATTATTTAGCCACGGGCCCCTCCACTTGAACAAAATGTTGGTTTAGGTACAGACGCCAGCACATCAAGCTACCCGAAACTGTCAGATTTTCCCAATCAACTTTGAACCTTATGCTTTATTAAAGATTAAAGATTAAAGAAATCTGACAGATTGTAGTAGCTTGATGTGCTGGCGTCTGTACCTTCTGCCTACCTTTGTGGATACAAGCGTGACGTTATGTAATTATCGTTCAATTAGTTATTATTAACACGTATTCATATGCAAATCTTCGAATATATTAATCAGATGTTTGTGTATGAATGTTGTATGATGTGTACAAATGTTATTATGATAATGTGTACGAATGTTATTATGTACATACAATACATGTGTTTAGAAGAAAATGTTCGCGTTTATGTTAATTTTTAATATTGTCGATTATCGTGTTTAAAGTTAATAATTAGATTCGTGCAAGCTATATTCGGAGAATTCAATTGTTCACAAATCACTGTTACAGTGAACAGTAAAAAGGAAATTTGATAAATACAATGTGTAACTGAATGAATGCATTATGAAAGTAGTTTGTTCAAAATCACTTCCAGAATCGATTTCTGTAATGTTTTATATAGGTAATTTTAATCTCAATAATAATCAAAACTTCGTAAATTACAATAACATTTGCGCTGTACAGTCAAAACAAACCAAAACGGATGAAGTACCTTCTACACTAGACCTTTATACATATCGTGCGTAGATTTGCAATGCGAATACTATTTGCGAATACAATCAGTTTAACTAATTTAATTAAGTAAGTAAGTAAGAAGGTAAGTAGTGTTTTTTTTAAGTTTTACACATAATGGTAAATATTCAGTGTATGTATTATTATTAAAAATCATATTCAAATTAGGACATGTTGTATACGTCATAAATTGTGGTCGCAGTTTCAGTTAGAAGCTGCAGATAGATACATAAACATATAAGAAACCTTTTAGTAACTTTTTACGACTACATAAGAGATTCAAAGTTGGTACTAAAGTCTGCCTCGTCATAGCTTTATCACCCGAATGTTAAATGTCACTCGTACCTCATAAAATATCATGGTCTCTTTTTGCTTTAAGACGATAATAATAGTCCTCCAGATCGTATTTCGGCCACGGCAGCCAATCACAACCAAGACTAGCCTTCGGCGCGGGAGATTATTGTAGTGTACAACTGTGAGCGAAGACAGGGGTGCGCTCCTTCTTCCCTCGCTCTCATAGTTCAATGGGACGGCACGTAAGCCGACACCACCAGCTAAAGATTAAGCGCTGGGCCGACGGCTTAGCGTGCGTTCCGAGGAGGTATCACACCGCCAACTTCCAAACTCCGGGCTACTTACTTAGAAATCCCTACCTGAAATTATGACCTGGGTATCGAACCCAGGACCCCACGCTCAGCAGTAGCGCTTGCTTCTACCTGACCAACCTCCGTTGACAATCAGTGAGAGTTAGATTGTTTATACCTAAAGCTACGGATTTTAAAAAGAGCGCTGTCCGCACATAATCGCTTTTCTTTTTCGTTCGACACCTTTGACACACAATATTTAAGACATATTTAATAATGTGTGAACTCAATCTTTTCATTATGGACACTTTAACGCGTGACTAAATTAAAATGTAATTAAATTTAAGTATTTCATTTTCTAGACAACAATGATCCATATTAGTTAGATAGGTATAATAAACTTCAAGGCTATGCTAGTGTGATAATATAACTAGGTATTAAGTTCACGGAAAAACAATATTTCATATATTAACATTTCACCGGATGTAATGAATCACTCCTGCCTAACCAACACCTGCATGAAGTGATTATCACTAACAAGATTGAGAGTGTGCGTATGTATTACGTGTTTTGAGTGACTGTGAGTACGGTGAGGGCTAATCTAGCGATTCAAATCTTTGGGTTTGGGTTTGACTTTACGGTGTCAAAGAAGTTCTCTAGAAAAACATACCAACTTACTTTCATTGATTACGTTTCAGTGATATCATTCGCTGGTAAATTGCAGATGCTATGTAGCGGCCCCCGTTCTAGGAAACCGTAGTTTCAGCGAAGTTTCAATTTACTAGGAGTTTCCACTAAAAGCGGTAAAACAATAACGAAGTCGACAATTACACCTCCCCTCAAATTATCAAGTACTTTATCCACTGCAACGAAGATATTTCCTGTGAGCTTACAACCTTAAGGTTTGAACAGCTGCTGACGCGCATCTGTTGTTCGTGATGCAATCACCGACGTGACTGGCCTACGTTCGGCCATGAAACAAAAGAAAGAGCCGTCAAAACTCAAGGAAATTAAATGTGGGTTCTATTGTTTGATTAGGTTGGTTACCTCAGGAGGAGCCAATTACCGTTGCACAAGAGCTCAAATATCCTGCATTGGAGTTCCTAAAACCACATGTTTCCTATGTGCTAGCGTAAGAATAGGTTATAAGCCTAATGTTCCATAAAAGGAAAACTCTGTGCAATATAATTTTGTTCGTTGTAGAATTTTTCTTGCATCACACATACATTTTTCTACTGTGACTATTCTACAAATCCTCAATTCTCTTGACTTAAAAATAATACATTTTCTCTTCGTTCCCTATTTCCTACATACTAGAATGATTGTGTGTAATCTTCCTTTCGTTCCCTTTTTACCAAGTACCATATCATCACGAAAACGCATTGTTTATGCACGAGTTTGGATTACAATGCAATTGCGATTTTATGTAAGTCTTCTAGAAAATAGTCGTTTCAGTTTTAATTTAATAACATACATAACATAAACTCACGTTTTTCCCATGGGAGTAAGCGAAAACTACAGAACGTCTGCCGTCTTGCTACGATCCTTACATACTACTTTTGCTTCGTTTACGTTCATACTTAGGCGGGGAAATTGCGTAACACACTATCTGTAGCAATGGATTTCATTTCGACAGTTGTTGTTGGTTCATAAATGATAAATGATTTGATAAATAATTTATTTTTCTGTAAGTAGGTTTGTACAAACACTTTTACATGTCAATCATATATTTTTTTTTAACTAAATGAAGTCGGCGTTTCCTATCTGACTACTCTGAGAAGAAAGGCCGAAACAAACTCTGAGGTCACAGTCTCTTTTAAAGTCCAGACATAATTTTGGTCAGATCATGTGAAGACCATGTAGATTGGTGTCTGAAATGGTCTTTTGAGTAAAGAACCCCACAGATTGAGCGGACCTGTCCAGTCAGTGCACTCATTTGTCAAAAATTGTGCAGCTCAACTCAGAACTTGCGGAACCTCACGATTCGACGAACAATACCAATGAAAAGACATTTGGGTAGGCGGCATAAATTACTCAAACTGCCAGATCATGATTAAAATTAGCTAAGAAGGAAAACAGAAAAAAGAATTAATGACCCACACAGTCCTCACATTCACAATAATAATAATAAAAAATAAGATACTATTCAACAAAATTAATTGCATTATTTATGTCGTTGAGCAGAACATTTTTTTCGAACATATGAAAATATGGATTGGCAATATCCTTAAAGATCTATATCCATAAATTCTGATCGATATTGATAGTGGGTCACGCGGTTGGGAGTACTACGCACCTGACCTTTCTCAAGAACATCACTAATAAGGTCATTTCACTTCTAGGGCATCCCTCCCGGCGTTTCCACTCACAGTGTGAACAGACGCCGTAAAAAACACGTCTCTTGAACGGAGACCTCCTTTAATTTTTAACTTTATTTTATTTGTCCTTTCTTTTTCTTTTTTTTTTAAATGTGGGCATCGTTTATAAAAAAAAGAAAAAGAAAGAACTAACACACTAGGAATTTCTCCTGTATTGTGGGTGCGTTTACAAACATTTAAAGTCACATAAACAAACAGTCAGACCTGGAACAACTACTTGTAGGTCATACAAATATTTGTTCCGTGCGGGAATCGAACCCGCGACACGCAGCGCATCAGTCAATCGCTTAACCACTGCGCCAACCGTGCCGTCGTGTTTTTATTCTAGTGTTTGGACATTTCAAGTGTCTACCTACTACGGTTCAAAACATACAGCCCTATGATATACGGACGGACAGCGCAGCTTTATAGTAGGTCCCATTGGCAGCCTTTGGATACTGAACCTTAAAAAGTATATTTAACTAAATCGTAAACTAAACGACACACTTCGTTACAATTTACCTACAAAACCGAAAATAAATATCAAAAATAATTATTGCTATCTAACAATCGACCATTCCGATAAAATCAAAAGGTTAACTGAAACATGCTTCAAAAATGTAAATGAACGAGTAAACTACACAGAACATGGAAAAACTCCAATAACATTTTCCGTGTAAAGCCAATGAAACAAAATGGCGTCAGTTTTTACAGTTAGTATTGGATGATGATAGCTGTTTGTCACGCGATGAACGAATCAGGTTTGTATTTGATCAAAACAAGTCGAGTTAAACGATTGCAACTGCCGCTTTAAAGAAAAAAAATATGGAGGCATAGCATCAGCCCCGTTCATGTTCCCACTGGGGGGACACAGGCCGCCTCTTTTCGTGAGAGGTTGGGCTGGTTGGGCGCGGGCCCAGGGTTGTTAGAAACCACATGTCTTCGAATTTTTGTTGAATGACATGCCGGTTTCCTCTACCATATATGGAGTTATAGTGGAAAGAAAAATGAGCTAAGCTTCGTGTTCATCATCCACAGCCCGACTAAGCCCATTTCTGAACAAAGCCCTCTCTTTTCTTGTGCTAATCTTCACGCTCCTTTTTTTTTTCGCTGAGAAATTATGCACACACAGAACATTACGCATCTCCGCTCGTCGGGGGATGGAACGGAGTATGTGGGACTCCCTGTCAGAGTGGCAGTATACCCACTAAAACTCAGCGGTTTTCCCTCATCGTCTTGATGGGGGGGTCATGGGAATCTGGCTTAGCCTTTGCGTCCACAATCCCCCCGGCGCCTGCTCGCTTAGCTGGCGGGCCCTGCATGTCCCCCCGGGTTACGGGATGGCTACGGGATGGGCTGGGACCACCTGGCCATTCCCGTCCGGCACTGGTGGAAACCTGTGCAATGCACCTCATATAGGTTCTACCCGAGCTCACACACGAAGTGTTCCGTACCATCGTTAAAGATTTAACACTATGCACTTTTTATTTACTTTTATTTGTTTTTATTATTGTTGTTATAGTGGGGGGGGGGGTATCGTATTACCCAGTAACTGGGTTGTGGAGGTCAGATAGGCAGTCGCTCCATGTAAAATTCTGGTATTCAGCTGCATCCGGTTAGACTGGAAGCCGACCCCAGCATAGTTGGGGAAAAGGCTAGGCAGATGATGATGATAGTGGAAATAGAAATGCACACTGTGAAAATTTCATGTATCCACCTATTCTGGCTCAAAAGGAACATTATTAAAAAAAAAAAAAAAAAAAAAAAATAAATAAATAAATTATTAAGATCGAGCAAATATAAAAGCTTATGGTATGGATACCCCCTTTAGTTTTTAACTTTATTTTGTTTTTATTTGTTATTATAGCGGCAATAGAAACACATACTATGTGAAAATTTTAACTAGATAGTAATCACCTACATATTTTTTTTATGGAAACTATGTAGATAGTTAAAATTTGAACCGTAATAGGTATACAACGTGTAACGTTAAATGCGCAAAACCTCAAACACCCCAACTGATTTTTAAATCAATTGACCTATTTCAGACAGAAAATAAGTCATTAAAAAAATTGTAAAGGTTTTATGTGCTGTTTTAGTTTTACTGGCCATTCTGATCGTTTCTTGCGTCTGCGACGACGCTTTACCGAGGGAGGAGTCGTCACCGAGCCGCTGTGCCGCGCTGACCTTGGCTTGCTTAGCCTATTAATAAATAGACACGGCAACGTCTTTAATGAAGATTTTTTGAAAAATGTGACCTATATTAAAAAGTGGTTCAATGAATTCTACGCGTTATTCTGATCGAACTATTTTCAGGTTTTGCGCATTTAACGTTACACGTTGTATACCTATTACGGTTCATGAGATACACCCTGCTGACAGACAGACGGACAGGCCAATGGAACGCGGAGGCTTAGTAATAGGGTTCAGTTGGCACCCTTTGGGTACGGAACCCTAAACAGACCGACTTTATTATAATCTTCATATTTTACCGCATCACTTTAGTCCCATACAGTCTACTCCACTTTAAACCATCCTGTTTGCTTAGGACCGAACAATTTCCACTCCCATAATTACCTTCAACCAGGATTTATCCATTTTCGAGAATAACTATCAAGTTTCATGTAATAGGATTCCACAGTGAGGGACTTACAATTTTACCATGCAAATACTTCGCAGTTTTTCCGGTTGCGCGAATAAATATTTCCGTACCCCCGGGATGCTAACTGGATATAAGTAACGTGGCTAACTGTTGGAAATGTACTGAATTTAAACAGTTTTACAAATTCCTTAGTGCGGATTTTCATTTGCACTCTTTTTCATTAAAGGACATTGCTCTGCGCGCATACATTGTTCGCCCTGGAACCAAGAGCGTGGGAAAATTATGTGCTGTATTGTCGATGATTAGTAAACTCCTATAAGATCTTATTTTTATGGCAAACTAGCTGCAGAATAGATATATTTAAAAAGAAGTATCAGATTTTGAGGTTATAATCGAACCATAATGCCATACATTATGGTTTCATAGCTCCGAGTGATTTAAAGGAAACTGAAAAACAATATCATTATACATTTAGCTATTTAAGTAGTTACCTACCTAGACAATTAGGTACCTTTGCAATTTTTTTCTAAAGCCTAATACCTAATCTTTTTCGGCACGACATGACATTTGGCAAAGATGGCGGCGATTAATGTTATCAGTCGCGTAAAATAATTTATAATGTTCATTTTGGCACGCAGCTAGTCCATGTTACAAAAGTATTTGCAAGTAATATAATAAAATAGACAATTATTTATCGTGTATGTCCGATACTTGTGTTGCACAGGGCGATTCTGGACAATGTCCTATTATTTCTGTACTAATCGTAATAGCACATTTTCTTAATTATTATCATTAATTTGTAAAACGGTTCTACTGAATAGAAAAGTATCAATTCCATAACGGTAAAACGAGGTGAATAGGAAATGCAGGGGTGAATCGGGACGAAACTTTAATATTGGATTTTAACAGTGAAATAATATCGTTTTTTGCCAAAAGGTCTCTAATGTATTTACTATATTATAATTAAAAATTAAGTGTCCTTGTTGGCAACCAACAACGTTAAAATCCATTTAAAAGTTTCATCACGATTTACTCCTGCATTTCCTATTCACCCCGTTTGACGGTATGTACTACTTAGTTGTTTTATACATTCGCGAGTTCAGAATAGCTTATAACTAAGATTTTATAAGTGGAATTAATTTATAAGTGTAAAAAAATAATAATGTGTTTATAAACCGGCCAAGTGCGTGTCGGACCACGCAAAATGAAGGGTTCCGTTTTTGTAATGAATTTATCCCAAGAACAAACTTAACATTGTAGTTGAAAATCATGTTCTCCCATAAATTGCAATTGCAAATGTAAGTTGGTCGACTACGTAGCTGTGATAGATTTCTTTTTTTTTTTTTTTTTATTTAATCTCGCAGTTCAACCTAAGACGTTGTCGTCTGTTTAAGCGGGCTTGCTTGTGGATGCCTCAATGAATTAAAGCCTACAGCCAGGGCTTAAAAAAAAACTTGAAAACTAAGCGACTACACGCTAAGGGCACCCCCTGTGGGGTACGGACCTCGGCTTAGGGCGTCGCAGGGAGAGGGCAGCAAGGGACAGACTGTATCGGATTTAAAAGTGATACTTTTCCTTTTAACCCTTTACCGCATAGGAAACCATATATGGTTTGACATGTTTACAGTTTATTTTACTCTAAAAAAATAAAAAACTAGCGTATAAATGCTAATGGGGTTTGTTTTTCATATCATTAGCAATAATAAAACATAACTATTTTGTCTATCATCACATACCACTTGGAAAAAAAAAAATACACTAAAATTTATTCTGAAGCTTTAATAAAGACATTAACATAAAAAAAAAATTCACTTATTTAATATAACATGCAATAAAGGGTTAACTTCATTATATATAGTACTACCGTGAATTTTATCACATATCCAAAAACAACCATTTAGCTGGCGGGGGGCTGACAGTAGACTCTAAAAAAATTGTCACTTTAAAGCTTAATATTTCACAAAAGGATCCCTGAATCATAAATTTGTTTGCACAAACCCGCAATACTTTTGAAAGACCTATCCAACGATATCCCACACCATGGGGCAGACGAGAAAAAACATCCCCACTTTACTTCTAGAGGAGGTACCCTATTTTTTTTTTTTCATGATTTTATCTGACCACATTGTCGGTATGATTAATAAGTATAGTATAGTTGTATATCCATGCCAAATTATAGCTTTCTATTACTAAGAGTCTCTAAGCTAAGCTGCGGACGGACAGATGGATAGACGGACATGGCGAAACTATAAGGGTTCCTTGTTGACTACGGAACCCTAAAAACGAAGATTACGCTTTTTTTGCTAGCCTAGGTCGAGTGCTACTGCGCGCTATAGGTCTCCCCTTTTTCCTGCCAAACTTATCTGTCTTGTGCAATCCCTGGCCATATTTCTGGCGATTTCTGAACATTTCATGAACGTTTTTTCTGGCTAATCAACTAACAACTTTCTTAAAAACTCGACTTTTTTATTCTTTTCGAACCAAACAGCTTTCCCAGGTTTATTAAATCGTAATTCTTTTCCTGTTTCCACAATTTTGAACATAAACAACGAAATAACGAGGTTTCCATTGTAATCCCTATTAAGCTTCACGTATTATGAGAAGTTTTAAATTCAAAACGAGAGTCGTTTCGTTCATGTTTTTGATTTAACCTCGAGTTTTGGATGAAAGTTAGAATCGGCTTCGCAAATAAATTATAACTTTTATGAGGCGAGTTCTCTCCTAGCTGTAATTTATAATTAAATGGTGTTTCTAACTTATGCGTTAAGCAAGTTCATACAAGTTTTTTTATTGTTTTCATGGGCAATGCGGGACCGTTTCTGAGAGCATGACTTGCAATATAATCTGTTTTCAAATCTCACGTGAAGGCAGGCTTTGATTGGCTCTTGTAATAATTGTACCTCCCAATGTTAACAACTTTGAAATAATTGGCATCAATTTAACTAATCCGGGTGGTAATAAGAATAATAATAATATATAAATTTATTTGCTCAACTAACTAGGACTCACTGTGGTAGTAAACTTAAAAACTATGTTGGTTTATTCTGTTTACATTTAAATTTAACTTTACTTCATCCCATGGCAAATGGCACTGCAGTGATTTGTGTACTGGCAATCAAGCCTATTAGCGATCATCTTTAGGATATTGTTGGAGCTGGCCCGAACTCTGCGCACCACCTCATTTGCATTGTTGCGTAAAAGCAATGTAATTTTTTAATTTTTTTTATAATAGAATAATAGATACCGGGTTTTCACTGAAGCCTATTCAAAACGATGTAGAAAAATTCTTCTTTAAAAAAAATAAAAGACTGTCGGTCAAGAAGAGAAAACGTTAAGCAATTTTCGAACACATTACTCTTCCACAAAGCGGGCATGTCACCTTTACGAACTGTCAATTTTTATTCATTCATCATTACAGCTGAAAGAAGTCCATTGCCAGACATAGGCCTCCCCCAAGCACCGCCATTTCGGTCAGCAGGGTAATTGCGTAACACACTATCAGTAGCAATGGGTTTCATTTTGACAGTTCAACAACATTCATTGCGTTATTTAGTTGCTGAGCAGACACACTTTTCGAACATATGGAGCAATGGATTAGCAATATGCATCAAAATGATTCAAATTGAGAGTAATATTGTGTTACGCCAGTAGGGTGTGGTTTTGTGCTCCTCGCATCTAGCGGATTCCTACGCATTTTCATTCAAAATTTTCGTATGACGTTGTCGAAAAAACAAAATATTTTATTCCTTAGACAATATGTACAGTAAACATTACGTCCAGAGTATTGCCCGGCATGACAGGTTTTCCTCAGCACCGATCTCTGTATTCCCAATTTCCTATACAGAACCCAGCATTGCATAAATATGTAAGCGGTCACGTCCTTCATACCTGGAAGCTTTTATTGAGATAGCAAGTTTTTGTTTACATTTTTAATTTTGATATATTATTTTTTTGCTTGAGTACGTATAGTTTTTATTGTATTTGTTGGTATATTGGCGTGGCTAGCTGACATGTGGCAAATAATTTAATTTAGTGTTCTGCGTCTTGTAATGTTAATTACTTTGCATACCTTGTATTGTATTCAATCAAGGGGTTTCTAACTGAAAAGACAGCTGTGCTGCTGGGGAGTTTGTTGCGCCACTTCTTCTTCCCAGCGAAAGCACTAGGAAGTGGTGAAGGGCGGGCGTTTTGGAGGACTGTTTTTGTAATTTTGACGTTCTATAAGTGCTGATTCTCAGCCTAATTTGAAAAAATGACTTTTGATTTTGATTTATAACAACCAACAATAACGCAATATATCTAAACTGCGTGCTTAATTCCTACATATTTTATGCAGTGTGATATTACTTACGTGCGCTGTATTTTGAAGCCTTTTCCATTACGTTCTGTGGCCAAACTATGCTCGCAATACCATTAATATTGAGACAATTTGATTTCCCTAGAGATTGTGGATGTCATGCTATCGCAATTTGGAAATCCACTATTTCGTGTACGCAAATCAATACTCAATTACCCAAGTATGGACTTGTATGAGGCTTACAAGGTCTATAAGGAAACAAAAATCTAATAGGTACAATTAATTCATGTATGAAAATAATTTATTAGGTCATCCCACTTCCAGTGTCATATTTTTTATTTCCAATATTTATGTATTGCGCAATGGTATGCAATAGTTACTACATGTGTTCTCTTGTACGCAAAATACGCGCATTGACGTGGAGTTGCGGACACCAGCCCGTGTTACCTATGTGTTCTCTTGTACAATCATGTTAGTTTAATTTGGTGTGTTGTATTGTCAAGACGTGCATTGATTTAAAATGGAAGATTTAAAAAAATCTATTAATGTAGTGGAGCAACGTATATTTCTAAAGTTTTGTGCTTTACTCAACTACTCTGGAGGAGTTGCGCACGACTTACTGGTAAAGTGTGTTGGTCGTAACGCCTTAAATAAAAGAACCGTACAGCGATAGCTTGAAATGTACAAACAAGGAAGAACCACAGCTGAAGATGAGCCGCGAGCACCTCGATCATTATCATCGACTAGATTAGAAGCAAGGGACAAAATCAAGGAAGCACTTCGTCAGTCACGTAGGGTCAGTGTCAGTGATCTCTCCACTCAACTTAACATTCCTCATTCCACTATACATAGAGTACTCACGGAGGATTTATGTCTGGTCAATAAAAGTGCAGTATGGGTGCCCCACACTCTGAACACGGATCAGAAGGAGTTTCGTTATGAAACTGCGCGTAGCCATTTATCGTGGTGTCGCCGTAAGAAAAATACACTTAATAGATTCATATGCCTTGATGACACTTGGGTCGAATTTTATACTCCTCGTCAAAGACATCAGTCACGATGTTGGGTGGAACCGGGCACTTCAGCTGAACATTTACCACGTGCAGAGCTACATGAACGAAAAATACTACTAATAGTAGCTATGGATGTCAGAGGCATTGCTTTTTGGAGAACTTATGATGAAAATACAACTATGACTGGAGAGCGATATAAGTCATTTTTAGAAGAAAATATTCCTATTTGGGCAGACGAACATCATATAACGAGTCCTATAATTTTACATGATAACGCCAGACCGCACAAATCAAAAATAGTTCAGAATTTAATTGAAGATAAAGGATGGATTGAAATGATTCAGCCGCCATATTCCCCGGATATGAATCCTTGTGATTTCAATTGTTTTGGCCATGTGAAGAGGAAATTGTCGGGTACTCGATACAATAGCAAAATGGAGTTAGATATTAAATTAAAGAGCATTATTGATGAATTAAATGAAAGTGGTACTTTAAATGGTGTTCAAGATTTGCCAGCAGTCTGGGAGAGAGTGATTAATAGTGGTGGAGATTATTGATTAGTGTCACAAGGTTATATAGTATAGTAGTCAGTTTTTGTAAAATAATAATAATAAAAAAATATGACACTGGAAGTGGGATGACCTAATATCTAAACTGCGTGCTTAATTCCTACATATTTTATGCAGTCTGATATTACTTACGTGCGCTGTATTTTGAAGCCTTTTCCATTACGTTCTGTGGCCAAACTATGCTCGCAATACCATTAATATTGAGACAATTTGATTTCCCTAGAGATTGTGGATGTTATGCTATCGCAATTTGGAAATCCACTATTTCGTGTACGCAAATCAATACTCAATTACCCAAGTATGGACTTGTATGAGGCTTACAAGGTCTATAAGGAAACAAAAATCTAATAGGTACAATTAATTCATGTATGAAAATAATTTATCACCATTTCCCCTCCATTAAGTAATTTGATAAACGTACTTTGTAAAGAGTGCAGTGGTGGCTTAGGCAGCCCCTACGAGATGAAGGTAGTGGGTTCCAAACCAGGCAGGCGCTTTACTTTTTATAAATCATTTCATAACCGTTGCTCTCGAAGCGGTTAAGAAAAACACAGTGAGGAAACGGGCATGTCCTAGAACCAAAAATTCGAAGACATGTGACATCTAACAACCCGCACTGCGCTGCTAGATTACAGACTACTTCCTCTCGGAGAGAAGAGGCCTGTGTCCCCGCAGTGGGAACATTATAGGCTAATTATGATGGTTACGTCACTCTGTAAACTAAACCCGCTGCAAAAAAAAAAAAATGGCACGTGTGGCACTCGGGGACTGCCGCGGTAAAGCTATTGCATAGCTTTTTTTTTTCTTTTATTGAATAAATGAGAAGTTAATATTGTTTAAACTATGTCTACACGCATACGTCTAGTCGCACGCACACAAACACCGTGCCGAAGTCTGCCGAACTGAAACGACGTTAGACGATGCACGGCTTTCAACGCCGCACCGCTGTGCCGGTCGGAGTGGGGGGTGTTAGGTTTTTTTCGTTACGGAATTTCTTGATTCGGTCGCCGCGCTCAAAGCTCGAGATAAAAGCTATGCAATAGCTTAAAAAAACGATATAGTAGTAAGTATTCCAATTGAACCTGCATTTAAAAATAAACTAAAATCTCTTACTAATCGAATCCTATTTCATATTAAATACAGTCTCGGTTTCCTGAAAGTTTTCAATTAAGGAAGTAAATCGAATGCTACTCGTATTAGCGGGCTTTAAAAAATAACTATTAACACAGCCAATTTCCACTCAGGCTCTTGCTTCGATGTTGCGATGCAGATTTTTCTTCCCTTGCCTGTTCATATTTCCACTGCGTGGAAGGCTGATGGGAACACCTTCAGCTGTTTAATCTTAACAATATGGAGGATATTTTGTCACGAATGTATAATTGGGTTCGAAATCTTGTTGAAATAATGAAAATTTCTGCAAGAATTTTCGATGTATTCATATTTTGAAAGACTGAAAGTTGATTTTATGATTGGCAATACCGGTGATCGATACCGAAGAATGTAGGTAGCGAGTACCTACACTCAGAACGAACTCAGTCTAAAAATACCCAGGGGAAATACCAGGCTACGTCTATGCCCGAAGTGGTAATAATTGGATTTAAGCCCTCAAGATTTTTTTGAGTACTGGCGACAAATAAAGTCAAATTCAAGAACAGTTTTGATTTTTTTTTTAAATCGTGCGGCTATAATTATCTGTGTAAAACCTGCATAAACCACCACCTGCACGGCGAATATCGATCTAGTGTAAATCCCCCATTACTTCCCAATCAGATCTCTTTTGTTTCTGTGATCGGAGTTCCTATCTGCAACGATTTGAAAATGGAACAAGACGGGAACACGTTTCGTGAATTTGTCTTTTATTTGATTTTTTTAACATAATGGGTTTTCGCTTGCGATGCCTCGTAATAGCTTTTTTCTCTTGATTTATTCGTGATGAAAATGTTTTTTTTTTTTACCCAAGATTCTTCTTTCAGATTTGGTATGTCTGTTCAAATAATATAAATGGTTACTAAACCAGCTTACGTTCGGAGCAAAAGGCGAAATGGTGGTTCTATAAATTAGCATTGAAAAAGTTTTTGGCAAAAACATTGTTTCTTAAAGTAAATAGAATTGGATTTTTTGCAGAACTCGCTTCTGATTAATTAAATTGTGCCTTTTTGCGTTACGAGTAACATAGTAGTATAACGGTATAATATTTTTTATTCACAATCAGAAAGGCCATCAAGACGAATAATAATTGATAAGAATCAACATACTTCGCTGATTTTAATGTGAATTTACTTATAATAATATGCTTAAGTTAAAATAACTATACAAAAGCGAACTTTAATGCCTTTCGAATAGTATCACTTTTCAAGCTTAAAGTTTTCATGCTGAGTATTCAGCAACTGCGAAACCGTGAATCATATTTCAAACCATACTTTTATTAGACCATATTTCTTACCTTAATAATATTCACATAACAAATAGCTTCAAATTGAAAATTAAACGCAATATTTCTTTGAAAATTACAATCTGTTTCCACCGCATTTTCCAGGCTTCACGGTAATTTCACTCGACATTTTCTGTTTTCAAATACAAAACAATACCGGGAAAAAATGCATTCAGAATCAAACGTTCCAACTTTAATTTATTGCTGGTAATTAATCGTTATGCAAACGTTCGATTTATAAGTACTAGAACTAATGCCTGAGATACACGAGGTTATTTTCTCAAGCCAGTACAGTAAGCTTGTGTTAGTACGCTAACAAGCTAGTTCACTTCGTGTATACAGAACTAGCTTCGTTTCTAGGCTAGTAAGCTAGTGAAAAAACTAGTAAGCTAGTAAGACAGCTACTCACTAGCTGAGCTTTCTCACTAGCTTAACTAGTGAGAAAGCTAGTCAGCTAGTGAAAAAGCTAGTAAGCAAGTATCTCAGTTCTATTATTAACAAGTTTTTATTTAACTTGCAATGTATGCATGTAACTATGTTTGTTCGTGTGGAATTTTGCAACTCAATTTTGAAGCAGATATCTTTAACAGATTTAGCTGAAATTTTGTATACACGTTTAGTTTGGATGACAATGCATGGTAAGCTGTGTGACTTATTCTAAATCCAACATGGCGGAACACCTAAGATAGCGGACTATTATTTTTTTATGCACACCTACAATATGGTTATCAAATTAAAGGGCTTGCTGAGAATAACTCGAAATAAAAAGTAAAAAATAAATGAAAAGTAAAAAAAACTTTTTTTAAAAAAGAAGCTTTTATTTAAATGCGCCAAAAAGAATAATATAAACTTTTCCTTTAAACTATTAACTGTCAACTTATAACGTCAATACAGAATTTATATTGTATAAAAGCTTATCGCGAGATTTACTTCTGAAGATCATCATCTGCCTAGCCTTTTCCAACGGCTTAGCGTGCTTTCCGAATTCCGAGGCACGGAGGGATTTTGGTATGTGAAGATGGTCACCGATCCACCGACCAACCGCGGAAAGCGTGGCTTAATCTGATCGATCGACCCGTGCGGCTGTTAGTATTTGGTCACAAGCCCCTCCGATTTACTTCTGAAGATAAACAATTAAATTAAAAAAAAAACTTGATCTGATTGATTTTAATTTTTAGAAATTTCGAACTTAAAAAAACTCGTTACAAGATTTAAGTACTCGTATTTACAAGCTTTTTTAAGCTCTATCATTGGAAAACTATGATAATTATGATAAAAAAGTGATTTTTTTATCATAATTGTCATAGTTCTCCTCTCTCCTTATACATCATCATTATATTTTCTTCACTCCTGTTTCATGTCTATTATTATATGTATATATTTATTTACATTAGTATAATACACATTATGGATGTATTCATTGCATTGTGTAAACGGTACACCACAGACTACCTACAGTATTTGTCTCTCCTTCCCTTTTCAATCCATCCAAAGGTTGTCTTTAAAAGATCGCTCTCAGCAATAAGACCGCCCATTGTGTCACCCTTTGTAAAATTTCTATATTTATGTCTGTAATTTATATGGTGTGCATAATAAGGAGTATTCTATTCTATTCTAGCCTCGTGTATATCGGGCATTAGATATATCGTCGGTTTTAATGAAAAAGCTCATGATTAATTGGTTTGAGAGATTTCAAGGCAATTCAACTTTCCTAATTAAGTTTTTAGGATCGACCGATTCCTATGCTTATGTCGACCAAATTCTGTTGCCTATATTTTAGAAGCTTGATGAAATTAGCTTGTTTTATTAACGCTTAAACAACTAGGTTTTATTGTAATAGTGTTGTTTTATTGTATATTAAATTAAGTCTGTCGTGGTACGAATGTAGCTTGTAATAAAATAGTGCGAAAGGGTGTTTTAATATCTGTTTTTATTGTTTGTTTACTTCACTGGCAACTAGGGTTTGCATTTAATCTTTTGTACAAATGCTTTTATTACTGTACTCTTCATACGTGTTGTTTTTAGGGTTCCGTACCCAAAGGGTAAAAAGCACTCCAGCTCCGCTGTCCGTCCGTCCGTCCGTCTGTCACCAGGCTGTATCTCATGAACCATGATAGTTAGACAGTTGAAATTTCCACAGATGATGTATTTCTGTTGCCGCTATAACAAAAAATACTAAAAAATAGAATTAAATAAATATTTAAGCGGAGCTCCCATACAACAGACACGATTTTTTTGCCGTTTTTATAGATAATGGTACGGAACCCTTCGCGCAAGAATCCGACACACGCTTGGCCGGTTTTTTTTATTTTTGGCATGTTAGTGTGACATTCAATGTCAAATGTTAATGTGTCGTTTTAAAGGTGAAATTAAACCCCTTATTATTTACATTTTGTGGTGTCATATACTTATTTTTATTAGTCTATAATGTCTCACTACTGGGTAAAGGCCTCCTTACTCTCTTTCCACCTCTCTCTGTCCAGAGCTACCAAGGACCAATCTTTATTAAAGGAGTCCAGGTCATCCCACCATCTCCATCTGGGCCTGCCGCGATGTCGTTTGCCATTAAGGGGGCCCACTGGGTGTAGTTCGCCGTCCGGTAAGAGCAGTTCGCCGTCCGGTAAGGGCAGTTCGCCGTCCGGTAAGGACCAGGCCCGGGTCGACGGCGCGTTGTGTTCCACGCGCGCCTCAGAGATGTCAGCAGTAACTGACGGGGTCAGTTAGGGCCGATGTCTGCCAGGGTCGCGGATTGTTCGAAAGAGTTACCGTGGCACTAGCACAGGAAACTGAAGGAACACGGGTGGGTTTTAGTTAGTAAAAGTCTGACACGCCCCCCCACTCCGCCCAGAGCGGGAGAAGTTATTTGATAATTTCCCACCCAAAAAAAAAGGGGCCCATTGGGTCGCAGGTTTGGCGCATTGATCGTCTGACATACGTCAGATTTGTCCAGCCCAATTCCATTTAAGCGTGGCAGCTTTCCGAGTGACATCAATTGTTTTAGTGATGGAACGGATTCATATAGTTACGCTAATCAAAACACACTTAGGTAATACTAAGTAATTTCTAGGCTTTCAAGAGCCAAGCATCACAACAGTACTTCAGCACCTTCATAATTAATAATTAATTAATTAATAATGAATTAGTATGCTAGCCCGCCGGTTCTTGCGATTTACATACAGCGGCGGTCAAAATAACTATTGCATGTCGCTGTATTTGGGGAGCCTGTGGTTCAGCTACACCCAAAAGGCCTACAATGGTCTGCGAATCCAGTATAACAACGCATTTAGAGTGCTGCTGCGTCTGCCTCGGTTCTGTAGAGCGCCATCTATGTTAGCTGAGGCACGCACCGACTGCTTCAATGCTTTACGGCGTAAGAGAGCGGCCTCGCTGTTAAACAAACACCGTGGCAGCCCCAGCAGCATTCTACGCGCTATAGCCGGGAGACACGACAGCCCGTTGGTGAGGTCACTTGTCACCTGTACATTGTCTAGGTTATTAGTTAAGTACTAACATAGGTTAAGATAGGTTGAGGGGCCCGTGGCTAAATAATAACAGCCGCACAGGTCGATCGGTCAGGTTAAGCTACGCTTGCCGCGGTCGGTCTGTGGATGGGTGACCATCTTTACATACCGAGACCCCTCCGTGCCTCGGAAAGCACGTAAAGCCGTTGGTCCCGGCTGTCATTCGTAGATCTTTGACAGTCGTTACGGGTGTCAGAAGCCCGAAAATCTGACAACCAGTCCTACCTAGGGGTATCGTATTACCCAGTAACTGGGTTGTGGAGGTCAGATAGGCAGTCGCTCCATGTAAAATACTGGTATTCAGTTGCATCCGGTTAGACTGGAAGCCGACCCCAACATAGTTGGGAAAAGGCTAGGCAGATGATGACTAACATAGGTTAAGACTATTTTTACTGACCCAATGGATCTCTGTTATCTGAATAAATAAATAAATAATAATAATAATAATTAGCTGGTAAAAGTCGTCGGAAAAATATTCACAAAGCAAACTTATTTGAAAAACTCCTTTATACAATAAAAAGTTATACACTGGTAATCACCCAAATAAACATATTTTAGCCGAAAAGGGTTTGTTGGGGTCAACATTTGGCAACTTTCCGTGTCATGTCCGAATCGGGTTTCAACTTTATTACGGACTTTTTAATTAAATATAAATGTATACCTATGTGGTTTTGTAATAAAATGTATAACACATTTGCTCGTAAAAGGTCTCTTACTGCACCAATTTCAATATCGTAATGTATCTCATTACGTACTTGTGCGTAATTGTAATGTAAAGCGCACGGTTTATCAAGATGCTCCGTCTAAAACGAACGGTACTTTTTTAAATCTTAGCAAAGAGTTTTTATGTCAGAAAAGTGGTCAACATTTTATGAATAAAATTAACTTTGGGAGATAAAATATAATAAATAAACATTTAATTCTTTAATTTAATTAATTTTGACAATTAATTACAACCATTTATCTGTAACAAAAGCACAAAAGCCTTTTCCCAACTATGTTGGGGTCAGCTTCCAGTCTAACCAGATTCGGCTAAATACCAGTATTTTACATGGAGCGACTGCCTATCTGACCTCCACAACCTAGTTACTGGGTAATACGATACCCCTCGGTAAGACTGGTTGTCAGACTTCGGGCTACTAACAAGCCGTAACGACTGTCAAAGATCCACGAATGACAGCAGAATTAAGAATCAATCATTTTAAATTCAAAATACCAAGACAAAGGATTATTATAGGGTAGTTATTATAATAAAAATTTGTGTTGATATCTTGAATTTAAAATTACTGGTCCTGCTTTTTAATTTTTCAACATTGAGAGTTAAATTATTTTTATCAATTTTACAAGTAAGCCTATAAATTTTACAAGTCAATCAATTTTACATGTGGCCAAGTGCGAGTTGGACTCGCACACGAAGGGTTCTGTACCACAAGGCAAATAACGCAAAAAAAAGCACGTTTCTTATATGGACACCCCCCCGCCCCCTTAAATTCTATTAACTTTAATTTATTTTTATGATTTTTTTTATAGCGGCAATACAAATACACACTCTGTGACATTTCAGCAGTCTATCTATTACGATTCACGAAGTACAGCCCACTGGCAGTCCGATAAGCGGACGGACGGACAGCGGAGACTTAGTAATAGGGTCCCGTGTGGTGCACACGAGACCTATTGGCTAAAGATCCCTAAAACCGATCACTGTTGTAGGGGACGTAATAGTAAGATTGGTCTGTATGCAAGTGAACCAGCGAGTTAAACTTCAAAAACCTTTGTAGTACTTCCCGATAGTATTCATTACGGCTCCCTTTCGTCCTTACAAACACACCACATTTCCGAAAATTCGTCACTAAATCTGGCAAATTGTGCCACAAAAGCCACACACGAGGCAACTTTGCCATTTGTTTGTTAACCCACATCATTACCAGACTAAATGCGTTTTAGTACTGTACAGGAACTCACGAGTAACAACTTAGACTACGGAGTGGTTCCCTACATGTTTGTTAAACTTTCTAGCTTTATTTCGTGAATGAGCGGATTTATTTTAATGGGACGTTCAACTCGTTTTGCGTTTTTGTAATTGGAATTATAATGCCGTAGGTTTTCGTACATAATCAATGTATTGTGTAACAAAAAAAAAAAAAAAATAAGTTTCGACTTGAGAACCTCCTCCTTTTTTTTTCGTCGGTTGAAAATAAATTCTTGGCGCTAATTACTAAAAAGTAAGTTATTTGAATCCCGATTCAAAACAAAACCTTTAGACCAGTTTTGTTACAACATTAACTAACGTTTGTGGTGATTTTTTTTAACAAACCTTATCTATTAATGTGGTTCCATACATAGTTGATATTATCAACGTAGACTGTAGATTTGTAGACTGTTCTCTATTTTGTTAAGTACCTAGTACTTGTTGACAGACCTACACTGGCCTCCCATGCCTCATCTGACTAGCCTTTTCCCAACTATTTTGGGGTCAGCTTCCAGTCTAACCGGATGCAGCTGAATACTAGTATTTTACATGGAGCGACTGCCTATCTGACCTCCACAACCCAGTTACTGGGTAATACGATACTCCTTGGTAAGAATGGTGTCAGACTTGCGGGCTTCTGACTACCCGTAACGACTGTCAAAGATTCACGAATGACAGCCGGGACCAACGGCTTAACGTGATTTCCGAGGCACGGAGGGGTCTCGGTATGTGAAGATGGTCACCCATCCACAGACCAACCGCGGCAAGCGTAGCTTAATCTGTTCGATCGACCTGTGCGGCTGTTGTGTTATTTGGCCACGGGCCCCTCCATCGCCTATGAGCACTGTAATTTAAAAACATTGCAAAAGCCAATAATTATTTCTAAATGAGTAACCGTGGGTTTTTTTGCCGGCTCTTCTCCGTAAGAAATAACCAATTGGAACAGTGCACCTAGCTTCTGACGTTTCATAAGTGCCCATGTAATAAAATATTACCTTTTTAAAAACAGGCCAAGTGCCTGTCAGACCTCGCATAATGAGGGTTCCGTAGTAAGAATGAATTTATCTCAAGCACAAACTTAACATTGTAGTTGAAATGTGAGTTTTCCTTTTAACTTCGTTCTATATCTACTACCGTAAATTTTTTTACGGCAAACGTAGTGTGGGATTCCCCCCAGCTAGATGGACGGACGACCTAAAGAAGGTAGCTGGGGTAGACTGGATGCGGAAGGCGGAGGACAGGGTGTTGTGGCGCAGTCTGGGAGAGGCATATGTCCAGCAGTGGACTGCGACAGGCTGAGTTGATTTTTGACGTATAAGATATCCAGTTTTTTATGAATTTTTACTTTATTTTATTTTATTTATTCGGGAAAATAAACAGTTATAATATATTAAAATCTTATACTAAGTTATAAATACACTAGAATTATAAAAGTATGTATAACCTACGATATTGTCCAAAACATATTAAAATTTATATCTAACAGTATGCCATTCTAAGCTGTTAAAACAGAATAATAGTTAGTAATGAACTTAAACATCGACAGACATGAAAACAACAGAGAAAGAGAGAGGATGAGTTAATATAAAACTAACCACTAAAATCTAAATCATTTTGTGGATAAGACTTCTAAATTTAATTTATGAATCACAAAGAGCTGACGGACTGTAAGAACCTTCCAGTCTGCGTACAGCCGTGCGATTCTGTAACCATATCACCGTGAAAGCTTGGGAGAAGTGAGCGTGGAGTGAGCTGTCATTCGCTACGGATTAACACTATTAAGTGCTTACTTCACTTATGATTTCACGGTCAGATTTTCACAGAATCGACCGGCTGGTGTGTTGTTAGGTATCTATGGGCACCCCATACTGAGACTCATGAATTTTAACAACACTTAAAAAAAAATGTCTTTTATACTACACCTGCTTGGAAAGTACCTTGATACTTTATCAAATTTACGGTAGAAAGTACGTCATTACATATCGAACAAATATGCGGGGAGAAAACGCATCTGAGCGGGAGAGAAAAGTGTATGAAAATTCATTTCTTACGTGGTTTTTCTTTTTTAATTTTGGGTAAGACTATGCGCCGGTAACCTAAATTATCAAAAGCCAAAAAGTTTTTACAGTGAGTTTTTATCTCCACGTTCGCAAAATGACACTGGCCACTAGCTGTGTGTTGGATGGTGTCGGGCTGGCAGTGCGACCCTGCGGCGGCAGGATAAACAATTTGAAAAAAGAACATGTGAAAATTGCAGACGCCATTGGTGCCATTTCCAATTTGTGTGTTGTTTGAGGATTCAGTTTTCGTAGAAAGTAAAATAAAGATTTCGTTTTTTATTTTCCTCGTAGGTGTAGTATAAAGCACTATGTATCACTCGAGAGAAAGTGCGAGTCCCCATCTCGGGTGTTTTAAAGCCCTCGCCTACGGCTCGGGCTTCAAACGATGCCCTCGACGGTAATCGGTCACTTTCTATTATTATTATAAAGAACTATGTATCACTCGGAAGAAAGTACGATTCCCAATGCGTGTGTATTAAGGCCCTCGGCTGAATACTACACCCTCGTTAGTAATCAGTCACTTTCTCCCCTGGTGAATACTGTACTATAGTTTGTTGTAATTTTTTTTTAAATCTTTTTTCTTTACCATAATTTCGAGTATTAATGTGGTCCAATAATTCAAAAGGAAAAGCAGGCCCTTGTCTTGCATTTGGACAATACAGGCTGAATCACACTAATATTATAAAGGCGAAAGTTTGTGTTTGTGTGTGTGTGTGTGTGTGTGTGTGTGTGTGTGTGTGTGTTTGTATATTTGTCACTTCTTCACGCTCAAACGGCTGGACCAGTTTCGATGAAATTTGTCACACAGATAGTTTATAACCAGGATTAACACATGAAATACTTTTTATCTCGATATTCTTACGGGACCGAGACTTATGCGGTTGAATCCGCGGAGCTCAGCTAGTATTGTTGTAATAGTTGGTACTGTCACTGATATTTTTTTATGTTACGACGTTCAGGCAAATTTTTATTGCTCTATAAAAACATGAAAGCCTGAGTATAAGCGTAAGCACGAAAAATGAACTAAACGAAGGTACTCAAGTATTCATAGAAGACGTTTCGCTTAAGATGCAGTGAACGTGCTACTATCGAAAATTGGGTGACAAGAAAAATAGCGGGAAATAAAGAACGAAGGGGATGACAGGAACAAGGTAGCATGGAGATATAATGAAAAATAAAGGTAGGCACGGAATAAGAAAAATTACTGCTACGTTAGTTTTTTTTTGCAGTATAAATATACCTTCTTCTTCTTCTTCGTAGTACTCTTATCAGAGCGGTCATGGTTCTCATATAGTGTCTTGTTTAGAGGCTGATGTGATTTGCCTCAAGATTTCTCGCCACCTACTACGATTTTTGGTATTTTTTTTTAATATAAATATACCTACCTACCTTAAAAAGGCCTCACTGCCTCACAGAGGCTAAAATAATTTTAGTCTCAATAGCATATCAGCGCAAACTCAATCATTCAGCCTTTGCTCAATTATGTTGGGGTCAGCTTCCGGTCTAACCGGATGCAGCGAAATACCAATATTTTTTTATAGAGCGACTGCCTATCTGACCTCCACAACCCAGCTACTGGAAAACACGATAATTCAGTACTAACTATGCCGAAATAAAAATAATACTGGGCAGGCCAAAGCAATTGCCAAGCCCACACTGGACATACAGACGACAGCACATCAAGCTACTACAATCTGTCAAATTTCTTTATAGATTTTCAAATTTATTGCTAAAGCACAAGGTTCAAAGTTGATTGGGAAAATTTGACAGTTTCGGGTAGCTTGATGTGCTGGCGTCTGTACCTACTACACAAGTATCGCCACTCGTGGACGCTATTTTAACGCCAATTTTAGTGCATAATGAACAGCTGTAAAATAAGACATTATTTTAGTAGGTCACACATTGTTCGATGAGGGAATCCGTTCGGAACCGTAACAAGCGGGAGTATTCCGTAAAAATCTCGGCGTGAACACTTTAGGAAAAATGACAGCTTACTTCAAGCTCACTTTACCTCAGTTTTCACGATGAGATTTTGACGGAACAGATCGGCTGTTGGTAGGTATTGGCCGCTCATTTCAAGCTCACATCACCTTTATACCAAGCCAATTATTTTTAAAAGAGTAACCGTGGAGTTTCTTGTCCACAGGCGGAGGTTCTTCTCCTTCTCAGTTCTGCTCCTCCTTCAGCAGGTTCTTCTCCACAGGAAACGACAAATTGGAACCGTGCGTCTAGTTTCTGACGTTTCATAAGTGTCCATGTAGGTCTACGTGAAATTATTATCTGCATCTATGTTGGGGTCGGCTTCCAGTCTAACCGGATGCAGCTGAATACCAGTATTTTACATGGAGCGACTGCCTATCTGACCTCCACAACCCATTTACTGGGTAATACGATACACCTTGGTAAGGCTGGTTGTCAGACTTTCGGGCTACTGACGACCCGTACCGACTGTCAAAGATCCACAAATGACAGCCAGGACCAACGGCTTAACGTGCGTTCCGAGACACGGAGGGGTCTTGGTATGTGAAGATGGTCACCCATCCACGGACCAACCGCGGCAAGCGTAGCTCAACCTGATCGATCGACCAGTGCGGCTGTTATTATTTAGCCACAAGCCCCTCGTAGGTTTATGTGGAATCACGGTGAGAATTTTACAAAATAGCACTATAGGAAAACAGTCACATACAATATAGCTATTAAAGAACTCATCATTTTATTTATTTATTTTACCATTTATGTACACACATATATAAACAGACAATAAAAAACAGAACAGAAAAATAGTTACAAAGGTGATGCTTATTTCATAAGAAATCTCTTCCAGCATACCTGCGATAGGATATTAGACAGATAGATGTAGACAGCGTGTGAAAAAGTAAAGGAGACAAAAAAAAGTACATAATAAATTACTTCATAATCATTCTCCTGCTCTTATCCCAATGTATTTGGGTTCGAAGCAACATGTCTTTTTCTTCCATACTTCTCGATTATTTGTGTTGTGAGAGCAGTGGTGGCCAATAGGTAATGGCCCCAACTTACGAGTCGTAGGTCGTAGATTCGAACCCAGTCAGTCGCTGTACTTTGTGTGAATAATTTCATCACCACTGGATTCAAAACGGTGAAGGAAAACATCGCGGGGAAACCGGCATGTCCTAGAACCAAAAATTCAAAGACATGTGACATCTACCGACCTGTACTGGGCCCGCGTGGTGGATTATACTCGTAGCCCATTCCCACTCTCCTGTGTCCCAGCAGTGGGAACCTTATACGCTGATTATGCTATTAGTACCTCACTCTCTTTCTAGCCATAGCATCATTCACACAATCCGTACATCGTTTCTTTGGTCTTCCTCTCTTTGTATAGCCATTCACATTCGTACTCAAAACTTTCCTGACGATATTTTCCTCATTCCTCCGCATCACGTACCCATAAAATGACAACCGATTTCCACAAAACTCTCAGAATTTTCTTAAACGTCAAAAAAATTCGTAAAATAATTAAAATTTTACCCTTAGTAATAAGAGAGCATAAAATTAGAAGCATCACAAGCATAAAGTTCATTTCTAAAGCTTGCGACGCAATACTTTGCTTCTACCCCTGTTTATGATCTCCTTAGTGGAAGCAACCGCAAGAGTCGTTCTGTTTAATTATTAACAGAGTAATTAGCGACTGTATCCACTAGGACATGATTACTTAATCTAATGTTCAAACTGAGAAAGTAAATTGGATAACTATGTAGTAGATACCGTCTGGTGTCTATGTTTTATTATAAAATATATGTTTTTTTATGATCAAACACCAATCAATGCAGTGAGATTCTGTAACCATCTCACCGTGAAAACTTAGGTGAAGTGAGCGTGGAGTGAGCTGTCAGTGTCATCTCACCTGAAACTAGGGATTGATAATCGAGATTTTAATAATATTTTTATGCTCATTCTATTGATCATTTTATATAATTTCAAAGCTAGTATTTTATCCGTCAAACATTACTATTTTGTAAGGTTTTAATTCAGGAAAACAAAGAAAAAACCAAATTGATATCCTGACTAAATTTCTGTTTTGGTATTTTATTTTAAATCCCCACAAAATAGTAATGAAAAAATCACGATTATGATTGTAAAAAAAATCTCGATTATGATTGTAAATGTTTGCTTAGTCAATCCGTCAGTGGGATGACACTGAAAGCTCGCTCCACGCAAGTTTTCACGGTGAGATTTTTACAGAATCTCCATGCAGTTTCGTACGAGTATAAGGATTAAAATACTCTTCTGTACCAATAGAAATAAGAGTACTAGAAAAGCCACAAATCAGACCTTTCCCATACGATTGGATTGATTAAAATAAAACTATTCTAGCTGATCGTAAACATTTTTGAAAATCTGTGAAAGTGGTTTGCAGTTACTCAAAAAGTTAAGGACTCTCGCTACTTAGAACATTTTATTGTAGCTTTTGCGTTCCATATCGAAGACGCGTCCCCGAACAAAACGCAGCACTAGCCGTTTTTTGTACAGTTTTTTAAAGCTGATCTACCTAAGAGAAATATCAACTAATAAAAAATACATTAAATTACTACATCATCTTGTATATATAATAGTAGATTCCATCTTAATTGAAGGAGTTAATGTTTAATTAATCTTCTCAAAATGAAACCACAGAAATGAGAAATAATGATTGATGACCGAGTGAAGTACAAAAAAGCATTATTTTAAATTTGCGACTGACACTAATGAACAGATAATGAATAATAATGAAATTAAATGAAATGACCAACATTTGATTTTATAAAGAAACTAGCTGTGCCAGAAACTCCGTCTTTATCGCCAAGGAGATAAGTATTTCGTGGGTTTTAATTTTTTTGCGCGGAACCCTAATTATTTTTCTAAAATAAAAGTAGCCTATGTTGTCCCTTATAATACAGCTATCAGCTAATGAAAGTCCTGTTGCAATCAGTTCAGCCGTATCAGATTAGGCGAAACAAACAGACAGACAGACTTTTTTTTTAATGTTTTTTTTTTTTTTGTTTATAATACCTTATGTACTTTCATATGTATTTGGTAAAAAGCTATTGAATAGAATATTCTAATTTGGAAAATGGTACAGTCCGAAAATCTGAACGGATTCACTACTGTAACTCATGCGCATGGTGTGGTGCGACAAAGAAGTAACGAATGCTCAAGGAAGCGCTTTAGGCCTACCCTTACTGCCTCGTCTCATAAACCCACCCTGTATACTCATACAGGGTGGGTTTTTGAGACGAGGCAGTAAGGGTAGGCTATACACTCGTATAGCCTTAGCCACGGTGGGATGATTCAACAAGCCTTGAACTCATTCATCCCGAGCAGTTGTATTCCGCTCATCGCTCCGCTCGACTCCGTGTCACAGCCCTTATCATACGTGCCTAGTATTATTTAGTTAAGCCACGTGGCTGCACGTTGCATTAAATTATTACCGAAGTAATTACCGAGGCCAGCTGGGGAATTCACCTCGCGATGATTAGACAATTTAATAGTATAGTATGTGTGTGTTGAACTTATTTCTGACATAGTTTCTCATTTTTAGGGTTCCGTACCCAAAGGGTAAAAAGGTACCCTTTACTCCCGCTCCGCCGTCCGTCCGTCCGTCCGTCCGTCCGTCCGTCCGTCTGAATGTCACCAGGCTGTATCTCATGAACCGTGATAGTTATACAGTTGAAATTTTCACAGAAAATCTATTTATGTTGCCGCTATAACAAAAAATAGGTACATGATTTTTTTGACGTCTAAAAAACAGAATAAAATGTTCTGTTTCTTAAGACGCCAAAAAAATCATGTCTGTTGTATGGGAGCCCCCTCCCATACAACAGACATGATTTTTTGCCGTTTTCGTAGATAATGTTACGGAACCCTTCGTGCGTGAATCCGACTCGCGCTTGGCCGGTTTTTTTATTTGTTCAAGGTGAGCGGCGAATGCGATGTGATGGAAAAAAATTAAATAGTAATTTACCTACCCCTTCAGTAAAATGCACCGCTACTGATCTTATTTTTCTTGATTTTCAATTGTATCAACCGATGGTACAGACGCCAGCACAACAAGCTACTTACAATCTGTCATTTGTCAAATTTCTTTGATAGATTTTCAACTTTATTGCTGAAGCATAAGGATCAAAGTTTATTGGGAAAATTTGACCGTTTCTTACTCCGTTGTTTACTTCTAGTTACATATTAGGTTGTTTAGATATTTTATATTTACCTAGGACATTAAGAGGGGCCGTGACTTAGTAATAACAGCTGCACGGGTCGATTGAACAGGTTAAGATATGCTTGCTCCATGGATGGGTTACCATCTCTACATACCGAGACCCTTCCGTATATAAAGTGCCTCGGAAAGTACGTTAAGCCATTGGTCTCGACTGTCATTCGTGGATCTGTAACAGTCGTTACGGGTAGTAAGATGCCCAAAAGTCTGACAGTCAGTCTTACCAAGGGGTATTACTAATTAGTATTACCCAGTTACTGGGTTGTGGAGGTCAGATAGGCAGTCACTTCATGTAAAATACTGGTATTTAGCTGCATCCAGTTAGACTGTAACCCGACACCATCATAGTTGGGAAAAGGCAAGGCAGACGGCAGATAATGAGTGAGAAAGTGTATTCAAGTGCCAATACTAACTACACTCCATAAAGCTTGCTTTAGTGATTTGTTCTGCGTTTAATTCGCATTATTCAAGTTAACGGCGGTATAGTCGGGTCAAGCAGACGAGCACTAAATACTTTCTTCATTCAAAGAGTTGTTACATTACTATAAATCAGAGTTATAGACCATTAACGTCAAGATGGCGACGATAAGGACCCCCAAATTGATATAAAAGCGATTCTGATTATAATTTTCTGTTAAATAATGAGTTTTAATATGTTTGTAATGGGTACGTTAAAATTCTTGGGCGATTTATTTGAGACTAACTTTATTCTTAGCTCCGCCTATGTGGAAAGTTGTTTATTTACGATGTAATTAATACGTAGAGCCTGTCGACTGGTCGCCGGCAACACGAGCGACAGTGGCCCCGACTATTTGTAGTTTATACGAGTGACGCGTTGTATATGTCGCAGAAGGATTGTCGAATCCGCTGTTTTACATAACCGCTTGCTGTTTTACAGAACAGCGGCGTTATGTAAAACAGTAATTACGGAAATACACTTAAGCGATTTTCCATAATTACTGCAATTTAACACGCAGAATTGCATAAATTGCATAAACGTTTTACGTTTATTAATGCAGCGGGTCAACGATTAGATGTTTTGTACAACAGCTTCAAATGAAACGTCAGATTATAGATTTTATTTCTAAATATTAGCGCTCGAGGTTCTGTGTCATAACAACAATATTATGGTGTCCGAAACAAAAATAAATGAAACGAGTAATATGAGAGAAAATGACCCTAACTCAAGATAAAACAGTGATTTTAAGGATAATTTAACAAAACGTTATCAGAGTTTTATGAAAGTTGGTCATAAAAATACAAAAAAAGGCAAGTAACTGCGACCAACTTGGAAGTTGGTGGTTGGTCATAGCTCTTTTTTTTTTGTTTCCGGTTTGGAAAATCCTCATGGATGTCCGCCGCCCTGGGGTGGGCGGCGGGGTCTGTCAGACTCTTACTGACTGAAAGCCACCCCGGTGTTCCATCTCACACCTACGCCGGGGGTCGCGGGAACGTACGATCCTTCCGCAACCCCCGACTGGTAACTTGGCGGTAACCAAAACCAATTGGTAAGGGCGTCCTAGCTTATTACTGCGTCCGATTCCGCATTAGAGCCACACAAAACGTTTATTGTGACTGCAGATAAGCCATTCATGCATTCAGCCATTCTGCATTATGTTTGACCGCCCGTAGCAGTTTTGTAAAACGTAACGCAATGACAATCCAGGTGATCGTTGTTTAGTTGTTTTACATAACGGAGCTGCTTAGTAAAACAGCTAGTGTTTTTGTAAAACAGCGGATTCGGCGATCCATCTGCGACATATGTGTACGCAAGTGGCCACTGGTCGTCCGAGCGACTTTGCGACTCGCCGCGCAGAGGCGACGCACTAGCGACTAGCCGGTCTCTGCGACCAATACTTTTGACGTTCAAACTGCACGAATGTACGAGCAAAACTACTTAAAAAAATCGTTTTTCTTATCTCAGTCGCTCGGCTTGGTCTCCCAGCCTAGTTGCCTATGTTTTAGTCGCCGAGAGACCGTGTCGCCGGCGATTAGTTTCTTATTTTACGTATTACTATATTACCATGGTTCTTATTCTGTAAGCGGATTACTACTCGGCACAGTCAAATCAACAATGGAGTAGGTGGGGAACCAATTCACAGTAAAAACGGAAGCTGCCTAGAACCTCTTTTCCCGAATTCCACAAAAAGTAAAACAATCGAAGCACGCCCCAAAAACTCGAATACATTATTGGTTAAAAACCTTTTATCCATGCTAATGTTATAAATTCGAAAGTAAATCGACTATCTGTATGTTTACCCTTCATGCCTAAACTACTGAACAGATTTTGATAAAATTTGGCAAGGTGATAAATTGCACAAAAGCTGATTTTTGCTTCAAAAATAATCATAAAGGGGATGAAAGTTTATATGAAAAACAACATTTTTAGGGCTCCGTAGTCAAAAAGGAACCCTAATAGTTTCGCCATGTCCGTCTGTCCATCCGCAGCTTAGCTCAGAGACTCTTAGAACTAGAAAGCTATAAATTGCTTGGTTTTATTGTATTTTATAAATGTAATTTTTAATCATTTATAAAAGCATGTAAATCTTATTAGCGTGTTAAATTATTTGAGTTTGAGCTGAAAGGAACTCCTCGAAGCCAAAGTAAACATGATTTCCACTTCTAAGTTTCTTTCAAAACTTCGTCAAGTTGCTCCAATAAAAACCGAAATGTATTAGCGCATTTGGAAACCTGAATAAGTCTATCTGGCGCCCGGCGTGAATACCTTACCCCGAATGAGATGTGGGTGAAAGATATCGGGCAAAGTATTTGGTTTAACAGTTTAGGTGGGTATTTACCTTCTTCGTTCAGACCACAAATTAATGAAATCATAAATTACTGAACAAGAAGTACAGATACGAACAGTTGATTTGTTCTTTGTGACCTAGATTGGTTAAGTATTCGGACGTTCACATGAGACGTGCAGCCTCCAGATATAAATAAGGAGTCAACCACACCTTGCGTTTGCACTAAGGGGATCACACCCTACAACGTGTCACGTGACGGGACGCAGATAACGCGCTCCAGCGCGTGATTTTTTACATACGAATTCAATAAAAACGCGCTTGGCTCCGTTTCCCGCGCCCCGTTGCGTGCCGCGTTGTAGTGTGTGGTTCGTCTAAGGTATAAAACATGTTTTGTCTACTTTTTCCATAGCGATAAGACCGATCATTGTTTCACCCCTTGTGAAATGTTTACATTTGTGTTTGTAATACTTATGGTGTATATACAACGTGTAACGTTAAATGCGCAAAACCTCAGGCACCCCAACTGATTTTTAATTCAATTGACCTATTTCACAGAGAAAATAAGTCATTAAAAAAATTGTAAAGGTTTTATGTGCTGTTTTAGTTTTAGTGGCCATTCTGATCGTTTCTTGCGTCTGCGACGACGCTTTACCGAGGGAGGAGTCGTCAGCGGGCTGCTGCGCCGCGCTGACATTGGGTTGCTTAACCTATTAATAAATAGACACGGCAACGTTTTTAATGAAGATTTATTGAAAAATGTGATCCATATTAAAAAGTGGTTCAATTAATTCTGCTCGTTATTCTGATCAAAGTATTTTCAGGTTTTGCGCATTTAACCTTACACGTTGTAATAAATATTACTCTATATGCCTGTCTATTTGCGTTCGCAACATCGTTTACATCTAAAGCAAGTTGTAAAGGCGTGTTGTAAACAAACTGTGTTTGAAGAAAATTTGTCGTTAAGGTCAAAAAGATGAACAAACAAATAAACATGCCTGAAACAACGTCAATATACCTATATGTTTTAGACAAGTCTTTAAGAAGACTTGTTGAAAACAAATATCACAACTAAAAAAGTATATAGAAAAGCAGAAGGAATGAAAACGTTTTCCCGTGAAACTGTGTTTTTAATTAAAATCTCCGAGGAACTGTTAAACAAACAAGAGAATAAAACCTGAACCGGAAAACTAGCAGATAGACGGAACACTGATCCTAAATTCTAGTAAAAAAAAATCACTTAAAAAATGAAGGTGCTCCCTCACACTCAATTCTGAAAAATAATACTTAACAAGTTATTGTACGCTGCCGACATTCAACCAACTCGAACGTGGAACGTTTCAAGACACAAAAACTAGATTATATACAGTCTAGCAATTCCGAAATTCTGGTCACACATTTCAGTCCTAAAATATGCACCACAATTTCTTACTCTAGACCTACTAAACCTTGGTATTTATACTTATCGTAGAACGCTAAGTTTGTGGGAACAGGGTAAGGACACGCGAACATTTTTACGGGTTGAGCCTGAAATTAATGTGTAGAATGCTAGTGTTAATAGAAGTGCTTTTTGGAAATGCAAAATGAAAGTAAGGTAAGTTGCATGCAATTGTTTGTTTTTAGGGTTCCTTACCAAAATGGTAAAAGGAACCCTTATGGTGCGACTCAGTCTGTCGGTCTGTCTGTCCGTCTGTGACAGCTGGATATCTCTAGAACCACTAATGCTATCAACTTGAAATTTGAAACAGTTTTAGATGACGTTTGCCCAACTATTTTGCGAATAAGAAAAAAAAAATGAAATGGATATATTTTTTTTGCAACAGGGACTGAAAGGGGTCTTAAAAAATCGAAGTGGGGGTGGGGCTACTACGAATAGGGTATCTGGGGTATTATATGAAAGGACGCTGTTTGCACATTCTCAAACAATTGTTTTTTAGGCCGCATAGTTTTCGACATTTGATGAAAAATAAAAAAAAAAAATACCGTTCCCCCCTTATCTCCGAAGTTTGCATATAGAAAAATCTGAAATTATTCTGTGTGATAAAAGTTTATGTAAAGATTACAGGAACAATAAAACGATGTCTCTAAATAGCTCACTTTTTTCAGGAATCATCAACAAAAATGACATTAATTCCACTATCGGTCAAGAGACGGCGCTGACCCAAAACTGCAATATTCTACACCGCAGTGTTAAAATTCTTCTACGAATATAGGGCCTTACCGATAAAAATTTAATATATATGTAGGTAGGTACGAACCCTCGGTGCGGGAGACCGAGTCGCTCTTAACCCGTTTTATCTTTTGTGTTTATTTCGGAACTGGCAGATATCTTATATACTACCTAGGAGTACTTGCCACTACTTCTCTCTCTACTCTACTATAATAAATATATTTATAACCACCCGTACTAGTAGAGTAACTGCAGTTTTTGTACGAAGGCTATGCGAACGTCTATACGGCATACGTTTTTTTCGGTCAATTTTAAGTCATTAAAACCGACCGACATGACCGTATATTTCCCTATATATATAATAAAATCTTGTTGATTGCTTTCAATCTAACCATCTAGACATATTATATCAACCAATCAATCAACTCAGCCTATCGCAGTCCACTGCTCGACATAGGCCTCTCCCAGACTGCGCCAAAACACCCTGTCCTCCGCCTTCCGCATCCAGTCTACCCCAGCCACCTTCTTTAGGTCGTCCGTCCATCTAGCTGGGGGGCGTCCCACACTACACTTGCCGATACGCGGTCTCCACTCCATACATACACATACACACACACTACATACATATTATATACTCAGTGTATAATATTCCCACTGCTGAGATACAAACCTCCTCTCTGGGAGAGGGGGTAGGCCGCAATCTATCACCGTGTATAACCGTGTGTATACAACGTGTAACGTTAAATGCGCAAAACCTGAAAATAGTTTGATCAGAATAACGAGCAGAATTAATTGAACCACTTTTTAATATAGGTCACATTTTTCAAAAAATCTTCATTAAAAACGTTGCCGTTATTTATTAATAGGTCAAGCAAGCCAATGTCAGCGCGGCGCAGCGGCCCGGTGACGACTCCTCCCTCGATAAAGCGTTGTCGCAGACGCAAGAAACGACCAGAATGGCCAGTAAAACTAAAACAGCAAATAAAACCTTTACAATTTTTTTAATGACTTATTTTTTCTCTGAAATAGGTCAATTGAATTAAAAATCAGTTAGGGTGTCTGAGGTTTTGCGCATTTAACGTTACATGTTGTATATATACCACGCGTGCCCAGTGCGTGTTGCTAGATGTCACATGTCTTCGATTTTTTGGTTCTAGGACATGTCGGTTTCCTCACAATGTTTCCTCCACCGTTGTGAGAGCAGTGGACTCGATATATTACAATATTCCAATCATTTTTATCAATTGTTATTTTTTTCTCATGAACTTTTTACTTTGGTTTACCAAGTATACAAATACGCTGCGCATATGTGTGTTAGCGTAGGAGTTCCTCTTTACCGTCCGAGACAGTTGCAAATTCTTAAATGTGTGTGTATGTGTGTGTTATGTGCTGACCCTACTCGTCTTCAAGCTGAGATACATAGCGTGTTTGCACTCTTAATTATCACAAGTAAAGCGCGCGTCATTTTGTGATATAAAAATACTTTAGTAAAAGATATATATAAACAAATATTACCCTAATTGAATGCAGCAGTTAGACTTACCTTATGGCCCCAGAAGGAACAAAAATATCATATTAATTGCCTTTTATAAAACACTTCAAACGTACACCCTCCCAGTCAATTTATTTTAGTAACGACACCACTGTAAACCGATTACCAACTTTTAGAACACTGATTGAAGTATAAAAGCTTCAGGAAATACAATTTCAAACGAAAAATTCAACAGTAATAATGGCAGTTTAAAACTCATCTCGCCAGTGAAATGGCATTTACCTCGGATGTAGCGTCATCCAATGTGGTACCCTGGCGGAGGTTGCCAGACTTCGTGGCGGATTGCCAAGTGACAAGCGGTACGTTGTAGACAAGTTTTTACATAGTTGGATGGATTATATTAGTTTGTCATGTTATGTGTAGTTTTAGGTTAACATATAAATTGGTATTTGTTTATGCTTCCTATTTCTGAAATAAACAACAAATATTTTTTTCTTTATTGTTTATTTTCAAACAAGATATATGAACATAGTAATTTATAAGCTAACAGTCTTAAAAAAAAATACTGTAACATGAATATGTTTAAGAAGGGTGATAATAAATCATAGGGCATCAAAAGAGGCGTTTCTTTTTTATTTTGGTGACAAATAAAAACTCTTTAGGGTTTTCGCAGGGACCTAATATTGCAACAGTTATTTCAAAGTCACTATATCTGAACTAGAGGTTCTGACTAACGACTAAAAGTTTTTTAGGTCGCGATCTGCTCAATGTCCAGTTGACATGATCGCAATCCTAGCCGAAGGATTTGGCCTGGAAGGAAGAGTAGTAATAGAAGTAGTATTGTAGAAGAATGAGTCGGTAAAATTACAGGCATTTGGCGCATTACGAAGATGCGACCGTAGACTCTTTTGCAGACTGTAAGCGGCTGTTGATTCACTGTTGACAAAAATCGCAAGCGACAATGCCGCTACGGTTTGACAAAAAATAAAACACAACGTGAAAAATACGTCTTGTTGCTTTGTCACAGTCTGCGCAGCGTCAGGCGGCAATGTCGCCATCTACGAAAGCGTTTTCACAAAGAGCAGTCGTGTCGCTGCGATCTGTCGTGTAAAAATAAATTTTATTTGGATCAGAGGCCGGTGAACCTTACGACCGATCCATCACTTACGCAAACAATATAATCTTCCACCCAAAACTCATGTAACAAAAAACAAACGTCTCCACACGTTCCCAATATAAAGTCAACATTTTTTTTTTTTTTATTTATTTATTTAATCCACAAAGTTTTATATTAATACTAGCATCCGCCCGCAACTTCGTTTGCGTAGAATTCGGAATTCCGGCTGTTTAAATTCTATTACCCGTTTTCCCGTAGGAATGAAGCATTTTCCCGCGGTAAAAAGTCGCCTATGTTCATCAGGGATAATGTCGGCTTCTAATGGTAAAACCACTTTTTCAAATCGGTCCAGTAGTTTCGGAGCCTATTCAATAAAAACAAACAATCAAATCTTTACTATTTATAATATTAGTGTAGATAACACCTGTCAAACTGCAAAGAAATTTGGAACGTTTTCCATACATTCACTTTGTATAGTTAGCTACTAAATCATTCAAATCTCTTATAATACTTTGGATAAGGTGCACCTTGCACGTTATCCAAAGTATTATAAGAGATTTATGAATGAAAACTTCCGATTATATCGAAATATTGAAGAGTAGAGGATATTTTCAAAGCTATTAGGTTGGTGCATATGAAATTGCCGATTACGCAACAATGTAAAACAGTGGGCGCGTATTACCGAACACGTTTTGATTTGTTCATTTTTGTTATTGTAAACATCGACACTTCATTAATATTTTAAGCACCATCAGAGGATTTAGAGATTAGACGTGATTTAATTTAAGTTTTTCTTTCTTACCATGAATTCAAAAAAAAAATTAGAGGTATCATGTTTTATGAGTTCAAAGGTGGATTAAGTGCACGTGAAATAGCAAAAAAAAAATGAGAGATTAGGGGAGAACACAGTTTATGAAAGGACAGTGAGAAATTGGTTCGAAAAATTTCGTTGTGCAGTAGAGAATTTTGAAAATGAGCCTTGAGGTCGACCTTCGCGCGTAATGGATCTGCAAGTTTTACAACAATTAGTGGAGTCCAATGTGCATATAGCACACGAGAACTTGCACAAGAACTCGCTGTCCATCATACAGCTGTTGTACGATTTTGTCAGGAATAAATAATTTATAAATATTTTTTTTTGTGTTTTTGATCCTCTGTTTAAATCGGCAATTTCATATGCACCAACCCAGTATTTTTATGATAAAAAAAAAACAGTGAGGTTTCGTCGTATGAAATACAAGCTTCTGCCCAGGATGATGTTTGTATTTATCATTATTATTATTATTTGGCCCCTGGCCCTGACATCAAGCAATGGACACAATTGTCAACATTTTATATGCTTGAGTACGAGGCTTTTGACTACGTTCTATGTTTGTATTTTGTCTTTTTTTTTTGTAACGTGCGTTTTGTTTGTGCAGAATAAACATTTTTTTCTTTCTTTCTTTCTTTTCTTTCAGGACTTCGTTCGCGTGAAATATGTTGTACCCCCGATCCACCCCGTCGCATCGCATCGCCTGCCCAAGCTATTACTTTGTTTTCGCTTAGGGTTCCTTCTGACTTTTTTTCTTTTTGCTCGCCTCCTAAGGGTCCTAGTGAAATTTTTAAACAAACAGCTGTTCCATAATTCTTTTTTTATGAATTAGGTGACTTTTTAAAAATATTTTACCATAAATTTTAACGCGGGGTCCTAGAATCATACGTTTAATTCAAAGTAACAAATTGAATAACATTTTGTGACCATAGCCTATAAAATTCTTTTTGCTGACTGTAAAACACAATAAGGAACTGCCTATCTCCAGGGATAGTTTCAAATAACATAGTTATTTCTAACTTTACTGGTAACTTTTCCTTGTTTTTGTTTACTTTTCATTTCTGCAATGATAATGATATATGATCACTTTGATATAGGTGCATTATGTATTGATTTTCACTTGTAATACTAAAGCATAAAAAATAATTACAAAGACCATTAGGAGCATCGTATTTGTGATAAATACGTTCGTAAATATGAATAAAACATTAAATTCCGATCGTTTAGATCTAATTCCATTTACTATTACTGCCTTGGGCAGTAAAATATATTTGAATTTCAGTGTTATTTTACAAAATGTTACAATCACTTGGCGTAATAAAGGTAATCTCTATTAGGTGGAATTATCGCTCTTTTAATTTATATTTAATGTATAATTAATGTATATTTAATGTATATTTATTATTCACACGCAATTAAAAAATCTATTTATTATTTTACTAGCGACCCGCCCCGGCTTCGCACTGGTGCAATGGAGAAACACTGATAATTTTAGAGCCATTATTTCTCGTAAAAAGTATAGGATAAAAAATGGTTACTGTGGGTTATCCCTAAGAGATAGACATATACCATCGCCGACTTTTTTGTAGACCTTTGTAAGGTGTACAATACTGTAGTACATTATTTTGATCTATCTCGACGGGTTCAGCCAGCGTTTACAATATAAGCGCAAAAAAATGTGTTTATTTACGACATCACATTAGAAACCTCTAAAATTATCAGTGTTTCTCTACTATATTATGCATGTATTATACATATAAACCTTCCTCTTGAATCACTATCTATTAAAAAAAACCGCATCAAAATCCGTTGAGTAGTTTTAAAGATCTAAGCATATATAGGGACAGACAGACAGGGAAGCGAATTTGTTTTATACTATGTAGTGACGAGTAGGTCGTTAGTTCGAACCCAGACTGGAGCTTTACATTGGGAAAATATTTTCATCACCACTGCTCTCAAAACGGTAAAGGAAAACATCGTGAGGAGACCAGCATGTCCTAGAACCAAAAATCCGAAAACATGTGACATCTACCAACCCGTACTGACTGGTGGATTACGGCTCGTTCCCCCTCACCGAGAGGAGGCCTGTCTATACTGTGTACTACTGTGTACTCTGTACTAGAAAGAGATTGTGCTAATACAAGTAATTGGATACTAAAATCTATTATTAAACCCGACCACAATTCAAAACGTAATTAATATTCCATTAAACCACGTTCACAATAATTATAGCCACTTACAGCACAATACTGTATATGAATGAACGCGTACTGATAATTACACTAAGTGCCAATAAAAGTGTGGATACTTTAATGCGTCGTTCTATTGTTTTCGAGTTCTTATAGCCATACACAAGTATGTACCACAACCTCACCACATCGCAGCGACAAAATGTAGGCAAGCAGTGGTTATTTGTGAATAGTATGGCTGCAACTTCTTGCAGTTGCGTTATCGCTAGTAGTTGCGATGTGGCTAGTGTTTGCAGCCAGACAGTTCAGTCATTGTGCTTTTGTGATGTGGCCGGCCGCTAGTGCGCGTACTCGCTGGTGGTTGCGTTGTGGCTGCGTCGTGGCCTTGGTGTGGTCGGTATCGCCCATTATGGTTGAGTTAGACGGTCAAATGTAGTCCATTTGAATAAAGTATTCATTTTCATACTTAGCGCCCCACACGTGTTGTCGTTGTGGTATGGTTTGGTTGTGGTGTGGTTCTGGTGTGGTTCTGGTGTGGTTGTGGTGTGGTGTGGCTCTGGTGTGGTTCTGGTATGGTTGTGATGTAGTTGTGGTGTGGTTTGGTTGTGATGTTGTTGTGGTTTGGCTGTGATGTGGTTGTGCTGTGGTTCTGGTGTGGTTGTGGTATGGTTATGGTGTGGTTGTGGTGTGGTCGTGGTGTGGTTGTGATGTGGTTATGCTGTGGTTTATTTCTGGTGTAGTTCTGGTGTGGTAGTGGTGTGGTTGTGGTGTAGTTTTGGTGTGGTTGTGGTATGGTTGTGATGTGTGTATCTGGGCCCTTAGTCGACCGCCCACTGCTACGCAGGATGTGCCCGGAGAGGTTTACCACGTTATAGCTGCGCGGTTCATTTGTTTTCTAGCCACGCTTCCGTGCATAGCATAGCCATGGGTCGCTGTTAACGATACCGTCTACATTTTCATACAAAGTGGAGCTAAGTACAAGTACCTACACGTGCGAGGCTTAACCGTTGGCGTCTGTGGAGCCGTCGTGTTTATGAAAGAGTCTCGAGGTCACTGCTCGTAATGATAGTTGGTCTCGTTCGGGGGAACTTGAAAATGAGCCAATTTTTTTGCACTGATTTGTCGTTAGTGCCAGTGAATGTTTGGGAATGTTGTGCAGGTTTCACTCCCTGAAAGCATTGGATGATAGGTTTTTAGTTTCAAAGCTATTTAGCCTGAACAGTTATGAAGTAAAATGTAACAGAAATTATCTGCCAAATACAATAAATCAACCGTACATATTTAACGAGAACCGCTCGCACCACCATCCGCTTGTCCGATAACGGCGCAGTTTCTAGAATGTTATAGAAGACGTGTGAGAAACAGACGACACGCTCCTTTCTTTTTGACACTAACCCTGTGACGTCCGTCAACTGGGCTGCGCACCGAAAAGGGATCATTTGTTGTACAATTTACGAAACTTTATCTTCACCCCGAACCCTATTAACGCTTACTTGTTCACACAGGCTAATTTCGTGTCGTTGTATTTTCAACTTTTTTTATTTATTTTTTTATTGCTGAATGGAAAACTGAAATGAATCTTGACCTCGATCACGCCCGATGGAAAGTAATGGATAATGGAACGAGCGTGCCCAGAAGATGCCTAAGGCACTGGAACTTCAACGCATCGACGAAACAAAGCAGGCTGCTTGACGCCGGACTCCAGTGGGAGGGTTGTCGCAAACCAGCAGGCGTTAGCCCTACCACCGCAAGGGAAAAATTGGCCAGTCAAATAAGGTGTCGGGTGTGACTGTCCAGGATGCGCCGAGCGCTCGGTTCAGTTGAGTAACTGGCGGAATAAACTGTGCTACACGAGGAGACTTCTTCATGCATCCCAACCAACGATGAATTTCCATCAGCGAATGATTTTTTTAGCAAAAAACTTATTTAACCTTCAAGCGGGCGCGCGGTCATTTGTAACGCCAGCGGTCGCGCGTAACCTAAAAGACCTATAGGATATTTCAGCGATTTAAAACACTAATTATTTAATATTTTTTGTATTTATCACATTATCATTATGTTAGGACATAAACAAAATTATAAAATCAAAATAATATTCTAATTTTCTTTGGATTTGTAAGCAATTTGGCATCATAAATGTATCGAGAATCGATCGAATCGCGGTCGATTCGACGCCGCGCGACTGCTTGAAGGTTAAAAGCCATAGAATAGAAGTTGTTAGAATACTACTTCCTTCTTTCAAATTATTCCTAAGTTGCATCGCACACACTCGAAAACTCTCTAGCAACAGTAGCAACGGTTTTATATGGTACAACTTCTACTGAATAAAGTTTATTTTTGTAACAATGGAAACTCTGAATACAACTCGATCAATTGAATAGCTTTCCCAAGTTTCACGAACTTTACTAACACTACTAAGTTTTTTTATTTGGGATTGGATTAGATTAATTTATAGTTTTACTGTTGATGTCACTGACCCCTGAATTTGATGACGAAACTACTGAAGATAACGCATTTTTTTTAACACTAAAAACGACGCCTCACGAGCTTTGTCAATGCGTTGCGTCGTCACAGTGAGTGCCACATGAGCGCTGCGATGTCGCAACGCAACTCGGCTTATCTTTCACGACGTCGACGTCTCTCTTCGATATTCTAAAAAATACAGTGCTGAGCTCCGTTGTCGCTCCGTTGTCTCACCGCAGCACCTCTCCCTGCTTCGTCTCTCTGTCCCTTTGTACGAGGCGCATGCGTTCCATGGCCATCTAATTAAGTCTGAGCGGTAACGCTCGGCGGCCGAGCGTCACCGCCCAGGCGCCGCAGCGCAGAACGCGCTGACGCAACGCATTGGCAACGCCCGTGTGGCCCGTGTCGCCGTGGCGTTGATTTAATAGACTTTATAAAGTGACATCAATATCAAATGAAATTACGGGAAAGCAAGAAATCGATATTCTACCAATTTGAATGGACCTCATTTTTTATTGTGATTGATCCCGGTATGTAAAGATGGTCACCCATCCACCAACCGCGGCAAGCGTAGCTTAACCTGATCGATCGACCTGTGTGGCTGTTATTATTTAGCCACGGGCCCCTCCCCTCTCGTAATTCACTCCGTAATTTACTGTATAAGAGGTAAAAAATACAGGAGGTAAATAAATGATATATACAGGAGATAAATATATCGTCATTTTTTATTATAACGTTTTTTGCATTGCACACTATTACTTTTTGCTCTGCCTTTGTAAAACCGCATACATTTTCCATTCTACAATAACACATGAGAATAGAAATAGTCAATCCATTTCATATAGTCTTGTACATACGTCCGCTTTTACTGTTATCGCAACAAAAGTTATATGTGGTCTCGTTACGTCGAGTTTGCAACAATAGTTTGAAACCGGAATCGAACTCTTGGCCTTTCGATCGGAAATCCACACTTGTTGTTTTGAAACTGTTATTACGTTTCATTAGAATCTGTTCACTATTGTTGTTTTTTGCAAGTTCGTTTAGCAAATGGCAGTAATTTTAACTGCGAAAATTTGCGCTTTAGTAACTTCTTACGTAACGAAATTATCCGGCACACGTAAGCGTTTACAATGTAAGCACAAAAAAATGTGTTTATTTACGACATCACATTAGAAACCTCTAAAATTATCAGTGTTTCTCTACTATATTATGCATGTATTATAGATATAAACTTTCCTCTTAAATCACTCCATCTATTAAAAAAAACCGCAACAAATTCCGTTGCGTAGTTTTATAGATCTAAGCATATATAGGGACAGACAGACAGGGAAGCGACTTTGTTTTATACTATGTGTAGTGATAACAAAAAATAATGCCTGCACTCCACATTCCGCCCGTCATGTAATGTTTATCAATAGGAAGCGAGCGTATTGACATCAATCGAGCACTAATCCAGATTCTGGTCAGAGTTTCGGATGGAAAACCTAATAATGCTGCCCGACCTGGGAATCGAACCCGGGCCAACGAGGCATAACGGATTAAAAAATCTGGATTCTCATATAAAAAATCCAATCACTATCTGCCAGCCAAACGAATTTACATCTGCAATTCGTTGATGAGAGTTGATGAAATTGATATACGGCGAAAAATAATTACATTGAATACTTTTCCTGGGAAATGAAAACGAGAATTTGTACTCCAACCCGATCAATTGGCAGAATTAATTTAAGTGCATGAGGTTTTACGGCGAAACACTGGTCTGTTCTTGTTTGGTTTTACGGCGACCCGTTCTTGTTGATATAATAATTTTTTACCCGTTTTTTTTTCTTATAATAATTATATTTGCAAGAACCACTTCAGCGTCGCAGACGGCTGAAGTGGGTCTGGGCGGGCCACACCTATAGGATTTATCCAGACAGATGAGGCAAAGTAGACAATATTATTATTTATTACATTTTGACAGGCCTGTTGGTCTAGTGGTCAGTGGCCCTGACTGCTATGGTCGTGGGTTCGATTCCCACCTAGGACAAATGTTTATGTGATGAGCACGATCATTTGTTCTTTGTCTGGGTGTAATTTGTCTCTAATATGTATGTATTTAGAAATATAAATGTATGTTTATCAGTTGTCTAGTACTCATAGCACTCTGCTTAGTTTGGGACTAGATGGCGTTGTGTGAAAGTTGTGGAATATTATTATTATTATTAAAGTGAGTGCCTGAAGACGGTCTTCGTCACCGAGGCAGGCCTAAAAAACGCTGGCGTGACGATTTGGACTCGTTCCTAACCGATTGGACAGAGAAGGCACAGCACAATGAATTGTGGAAGAATATGGGGGCCTTTGCCCAGCGGTGGGATAATATAGGCTAATGGGAAAAAATAAAAATTGGGAACTCTCGTCAACATCTGATCAGTGACACCAGAAAAAAATGGAGTCAACTCTAGTCTCATAGCGTGTATATAGGGTGACTGGTAATTCGTGACCGATACTTAAACACATGATTCTACTCATGACAACAAACAAGTTTCATAATGGGACAAAAAGTGAAATGACGAAAAAAAAATCAGTTGTTCCCTACATTTTGACGACTCGTACGAACATAAATGTAGGGAACAGCTGATTTTTTTTTTCGCAATTTCGGATTTGGTCCGATACTAAAAGTTGTTTGTATTGATGAGTAATCACTAATTACCAGTACCTTATATAATTTTTTTTTTTAAATAATCTTAATAATTACAAACTTTTTTCATTAATCTTGCACTCTTCAATTTTATTACGACACAAAATAGTCACAAAAAAATCAAAATATCATCGATATAAATTCCGTTTCAAGAACTCTTAGTTTCCTTTCAATAGGATTTCCAATTCGTCTATCCATTAAAAACTTGTTTTTATATTATATTATATTAACAGTGAGTGAGTGCCGATATTAAATTCCCGATAGATATGAGAGCAGGATGTGTTCTTTATAGGTACGTTGAGGGAGGTTGAGGTTGGGGACAGTATCAGATTTGCATTCGAGAGGAATCTGACGGTATCATTTTGAAATTATAATGATTGTGGTTAAAATATGATTCAAATGTTCATGATTAGCATCACAATGCATGGGGATTGGTACAATATGACTAGAAAACTAAGGTGAAGTGAGCATGAAGTGAGCTGTCATCATCATCTGCCTAGCCTTTTCCCAACTATGTTGGGGTCGGCTTCCAGTCTAACCGGATGCAGCTGAATACCAGTATTTCACATGGAGCGACTGCCTATCTGACCTCCACAACCCAGTTACTGGGTAATACGATACCCCTTGGTAAGACTGGTTGTCAGACTTTTTGGCTTCTGACTACCCGTAACGACCGTCAAAGATCCACGAATGACAGCCGGGACCAACGGCTTAACGTGCTTTCCGAGGCACGGAGGGGTCTCGGTATGTAAAGATGGTCACCCATCCACAGACCAACCGCGGCAAGCGTAGCTTAACTTAATCGATCGACATGTGCGGCTGTAGCCACGAGCCCCTCACGTGAGCTGTCAATGTTTATTTATTTATTTTATTATTTATTTATACACAGTAAAATACATATGGATATGACATAATTACTAGTGGTGGTGTTAATGACGGAATAACAGCTAATATTTTAGGTGGTTGACATCAACGTTGAAATTTTATTATTTTTATTTTTAATAAATCGGCTATTTCAAAACCCAAAACAATCTTTATAAGGTCTTTAATGTTGCAGCTGTAAAGTAAACTATCCCAAGTAATAAAAACGCGACGCTAAGTTATAAGTGCGAAAGTGAGTTTGTTTGTAACGCTTTCATGCTAAAACGGCTATTTTGATTTGGATGAAATTTGTCACACAGATAGACCATAACCTAGGTAAAAACATAGGTTACTTTTTATCCTGGATAACAGACGAAATTGTGGGCAACAGCTAGTTATGTGTAATGAAGAAAGGATAATTAATGTACAGACGCCAGCACAACAAGCTACCCGAAACTGTCAAATTTTACCTATCAACCTCGAACCTTTTGTGTTAGCGATAAAGTTGAAAATCTATTAAAGAAATTTGACAGATTGTAGCTCATGTTATAACATGAGCAGATTAAAAAAAACTTTAGATTTCTACTCTTCCTTCTGAAATAGCATGATTTTTAGATCAATGAAGCTCATAATATTACCTCAAACAAAAGTTCACAACATGTCTAAAATATTATGCTTTTTATAAGCTGGCACCGCCTTGGCCCCTTTTCTTGACATTCAGGGATTGGCCCTAACAAGAAGTAACATCATCAAAGGACCTATAAACCACACGTGGGTTTGAAACCTTACAAATATTTGTATAAACTTTGGTAAAAATTATTTTCAACAAAGTTCTTTCCGGTTTCAGAGCGATTGATATTTACAAAAGGTTCACGTGAAATAAGCTTGCGTGGGTCTTCAAGGTTCTTTGCCCAGTACGAAGTGCGAAAATCTGTTGACAGGAAAATGTTTTTGTACTGTGTTAAAAGGATACTCTATATGTGTATTTTTGCGACATTTTTATGCGTAAAGAAATTCAAAGTGTTTGATGTAGAGATTTACCTAAGTAGTAAGATTTGGTTTTGTTTATTTGAAGATCGTGAAGTCAGAACTGAAATATTTTAAGCTCTGGTTATGATAAACAAGGTTCACTACGCATCTTATGTATATTTTCCTCTTCTTTTTGTATTTTTCTGTATTAAGTATTTTGTGGGTTAATAAATAGATATACACTATTGTCCGCCATCTTGTTTTTCTCAAAACAATGTGGTTTATTAAAGACGACAATAGAAATATTCCTGGCATAATGACAATCGCTATCTCTCCCTGAATGTTCCTCATACAGAACCCAAAAATGGAAGCGTCATCATCGTCTGGAAAAAAAATACCTCCAGTTTCTCTACAATTTCCATATCAAAAATATGAATTACGGCCTTCTTTTTGATTTATGAGCTCAGCTTATCAGTCCCAGTCGGGCGCCAATTATTCCGAACACTTCACACAATTATGGTTGCCTTGTCCATCATTATTTAAATCCCAAAGTACATCTATTAGCATATTTATATTATGAGAAATCTAAGCTATTACCCATTTACAAGGACCTTTGACATCGGGGACTCCGGTCTCGAGGGAAATCAAAGCATGTCATGTCGTGAATACAGCGGACAATTTAAACATCGCAAGTGGATTTTTTCGATCTTGGGTTAGTTAGAATGTATTTCGATTTGATTAGGTTGTTGACTGTTGTGAATTTCTTTCGGGTTCTCGAAATTACTGATAATACCGTTTTTTCTTTGTTTTCACTTCTACGTAGCTATTCTCGTAACTAAACCTGTTAAGTACTTACATACATATGTAAACGTATGCCTTTTTCCCATCGTTGTAGGAGCTACAGAATGTCACCTTCTACGATCCTGAAATACTCCTTTTCCCTCGTTAACGTTCTTACATCTGGTCATACACGCACGCCATTTGCGAGTATCTAGATAATAATACGGGCTGGTGTCCGCAACTCCACGTCAATGCGCGTATTTTGCGTACTTGTGAGTACCTACTAATCATCTGACTTTTCTGAAGAACATCGCCAATAAAATCCTTACGTATTAAATATTTTTACAATGTAGTACAATACTTACGTATTATACTTCATTGTAAAAATATTTCTAAAAACTAGTACTTGCTCATAGCTCTTACTATTCCAGTTAACTGCTCGAACTAAGATACATGTCTGAGTTAGGCGCAGGTTTATAACAATCCTGCTACAGATTAGGTTGGGAGTAATGACCTCCTCCTCTCCTCTTCCTTAGGCTTTATAGACCGTCACGAACGTCGAACATAAGGCGAGTCGTTTGGTTTCTAATAGGTTGGTACATTTTCTTTTCTTCATGAAGCATAGTTACCTACAGATATTGCTGGGAGACCTTCGCGCTGCGGAACATGACATTTTTAAATTTATTTATCTATTTATTTATCCATTTATTTATTTACCAATGATTACTTAAAACATTCTTTAAACTTAGTCCTATTATACCGTTTTACAAGCATATGTGTACATGTAGATAACTGGAATAAGCAGGAAAACCAAAAAAAAAAATTGATCGCAGAAAAAAAAATCAACATAAAAATCAAAGACTATAAACACAATACGTTCTCGTCATAAATCACAGACAGCCGCTATCATAAACAGTAGATTACATGATCTATACATATGATAAAATAGTAACGAAGAATTTTTGTCCGTTTGTCTGGATGTATGTTCCGAATTGATGCAAAAACGTCTGAACGGATTTGGATAAAATTTGGTACACAGATAGTTTATAACCTGGTTAACATATAAATACTTTACCGCTTTTAAAGATTTACCTTTGACCATGTTTAAAAAAAAAGGTAACGCAATGGTTAAAAGAAAAATGCTTTTATAATTTATTTATTTATTTTATTCAATAACACATACATTTGTTTTAACAGATAAGACCCACGCAGTAAGTACCCGCCCGGAGCGGGCCAGTGACACAGATGAGCTATTAATCTCATTTTTAAGTAGGTACGTTCCCGTGGGATATTTTCCGACATCCACGACGGCGACGCCACGTGCAAAATCTAGTAAGAAATAAGCCAAAAGCGTCGAATCGAAACGGATGCCGCGACAACCCTTTCGCTCGTTCTCGAAATATCTTTCTATCGATTTTCTTCAAAGAGACATCGACGCCCGTCTTCTGAAAAATTGTAAACGAATGAGACATTCATCCACGAGAACATATTTTATCTAAATCGAGTACTGGTGGATTGAATTTAAGTTATGAATTCTAACCAAGTGACTTTTAAAGTCGTATTATTTTTGGCCACTGTAACTGAAACTCATGCAAACAACTGTTTTTAGAGGAAACACAGGACCGGTCGGTGAGGCGGAGCTTGGAAGAGGCCTAAATTCAGCAGTGGACCTGTCTTTTGGCTGAAATTATTTTACTATTATTACTTGACATAAACCTTCTAATACCATCAAAGCGCTTAAGCAAGTGATAATCGCTTTTAAAGCATTTTGTTTCATTTCGTCATCCGTTATCCCGCACTGGGCCCGCGTGGTGGATTACAGCTCACTCTCTCTCACAGAGAGGAGGGTTGTATCCCAGAAGTGGAAATATTATAGCCTGACGCTTCTCTTATCGCTGATAGAGCGCCACTTTGTCTTCGCCCTCAGGACTCAACTTTGTTACAAAATTCTATAAGTATAATGATTTCATAACGTTTTCCTGTGGCTTGCAAACACATTAATTTCAACGGTAATTAAACTTCCTGTACATTTTCTAATGAGGGCACGGGTTGGTTTGCAAGCTTTTCCTCAATCAATAGTCTGGAGAAGTAATAAAAAGCTATTCGCTTTTTATTGGTAAACTATTTCCATTACTTTAGTATTATAAGATTGAACATTTTTGTACTTAATAAACAATCTATGAATACCAGTATTCTACATGGAGCGACTATGATTGCCTATCTGACATCCACAAGCCAGTCACTGTATTATGCTGAGTATCCAAACTAATATATTAAAAAGATTTATAATTTTTTTTTTAGTTTTGTGTGACATCTACCAGTGTTGACGTGATTACGTTAATACAAATAAATAAAATTGAAGTGCATGGTTGTACCTAATGTCAAAGTTTTTTTTTTAAGCTATAAAAAAAAAGAATTTACTGTCTGTCTGTCTGTCTGTCCGTGTGTCTGTTTGTTGCGGATGATCTTCGAAACGGCTGAACCGGTTTTGAGGGGACTTTCGCTGGCAGCTGGCTAGCTGATGTTGTAAGGAGTAACTAAGGCTACTTTTATTTTAAATAAAGAATTAGGGTTCCGCGCAAAAAAAAACTAATGAAATTCAATACGCACGCGAACTAAGTTGCGGGCACAGCTAGTTTAAAAATAATTATTGGCCTTTCCTCTCGTATTAGCTTCATTTAGTTGAACGTGCAGCGCGGTTCTAATAACGTAGTCGAAAGTTTGTGCAAAACTGCCAATACTCGTATTTTAGAAACCGTTCGATTCCCTCGGCGTAAACGTACGACGTACACGTGTCGAGGACAAACCACATAAGTCCTTGTAATACACGTGCTGTTATAAATACACTACAGTGTATTTTTCTCTTGCATCTCTATTTGTATAAGAGGGACCCGTGGCTAAATAAATACAGCTGCACAGGTCGATCGATCAGGTTAAGCTACGCTTACCGCGGTTGGTCTGTGGATGGGTGAGGTCTGTGGATGAGTGGATCTTTACATACCGAGACCCCTCCGTGCCTCGGAAAGCACGTTAAGCCGTTGGTCCCGGCTTGGAAGCTGACCCCAACATAGTTGGGAAAAGGCTAGGCAGATGATGATTTTCTATCCCCCTTAGGTACTAGTTAATAAACGTATTATATCAGATGAATAGTTACAAACCGATGTCTCTCTTTTAGTTGTCAGTAATTTGACTTTCAAAAGAAGAAGACAAAGCGTTGTGTAACTATACAGACGCTATACAACGTTTATTAGTAAGAAGGTACTTGTATAACAAACCCGGTAAGACAAATTACGAACTTTAATTACGAGAAGTTAGGGAGAAACACCTACTAGTAATAAATGCATACGGCATGGATTATATCGAAACTGATTGAAATTAAACACATCTATATAAATAAAAATGAAATAATGCTGTTCTTTGGTAGGCGCATCACTTGAGAACAGCTGGACAGATTTAGCATTTTGTTTTGTTTTAAAATGTTTGTTTACATCGAAAGAAAATTCGAAAAATTCCCTGGATTTTTTTCGTTGGAATATCGAGATAAAAGGTATTATATGTGTTAATCCTGGTTATAAACTATCTGTGTGCCAAATTTCATCAAAATTGGTCCAACCGTTTGAGCGTGAAGAAGTATCAAACATACACACACACACACACACACACTCAGAAACTTTCGCCTTTATAATATTAGTGTAATTTTTTAAAGTTGTAACCATGTGCCGGAGTGAAATAACGTTGATTTTAATTACTTAGTTGTTAAGCTGACTTTCGCCGTTTGACAGCAACTAGCTGTCACATGATCGCCTACGTCAGGCCTCCGTCACTCCATGTACACACGCCAGCACATCAAGCTACTACAATTTGTCAAAATTCTTTAATAGATTTTCAACTTTATATCTAAAGCATTAGATTCAAAGTTGATTGGGAAAATTTGACAGTTTCGGATAGCTTGATGTGCTGGCGTCTGTACTTGCACGCTATAATTACCTACCGCCCGGCCGAGCGGTCTCGGGCCGTTTGCGGACCAGTAGCTCTACCATGAGTTTGCACAGTCGAAACTCGCTAGCGTCTCCGTAAATAATATGTATGAAATATCGTACAGCGCCCCTAGCGGTCACTGAATGAATTAAAATTCGTACCATGAGCACTATAGATTTCGATAGGTAACAAACCTAACGTAATCTATTCGATAGTCACTGACGTTTTTCAGCTGCCGCCATACAAAACGGCACCATGAGTCACAAATTTGACAGACGCTATCGAAAAATACGCTTACGATAGTAGCTACGTAACTCACTAGCATTTTGTCGTGTGAAACATATGTTTACATCAAAATTATAAACGTTTTTGAGTTTTTTGAGTCTAAATATTGTCTGGAAGAGCTTATTTAGCATGGAATATGTTAGTGGCCGCTGAATTTGAAGACTAACGACATAAACAGCGTGAATTTCATGCCAAAATTACAGGAAAATGAAAATTCTAGCTTACTAATGGGCAGGACATTACGCAGCTAGCTAGGAGGCTTTCTGTGATGAGTATTAACTTAAATTTAAATAAAAGACATTTTACTTAAACAACTGTTTTATTTATTTTATCATTATAAGGGAAACATACAGCTAGGGAACACAAAAATTGACATAAAAACACATGCCTTCTTAGTACCCATAATAACTACATGTACAATGTTTTCTTTAAACATTGCTGCACACTAGGATTTGCCCTGCAGGTATCGTGGGTGCATTTAAAAACACAAATCTCACATACACAAACACCCAGACCCGGGACAAATAATTATCTTTGGAAGGGTCGATCACACTAATTTTTGCTCCATGCGAGAAATGAACCACGATTCATAACGCAGAAGCGTCAAGATTGGTGTAGTTTCTGAAAATTGTGCCACACTCAGCCACACGGGTCCTCATTGTATTATTGTCTTTTTGTAAACTTATTTCAATGAATTTAATTAAAAAACGACGTTAACCATACAACTTCAACAAAATTACAAATTGTAAACAACACTCAATGACTCAACAGCGACATATAAGGAATACAAATTCAACAACCACTAAATACCTTAAGTAGTTCACTGACTGCCAACCTTTCTATTTAGTCGGATTATTGACTGTCCCAACGTTTCTAGCATACGCGATAGCACTACATTAAGTACGTATATGCCGTTCTCTTTTCTTATTACTGAGAAAGAAAGAAACAAAACTTAGGAGTGAAGTTAGTTAGACGACAGGATCTATCGAGCTTACGTTAGCGCCGGCGTAAGAGTCCGTAAAACTCATGGTGCAAGCATTATTGAAATCTATTCGATCCACGTTAGTACGCTAGCGAGTTTAACGCTAGCGAGTAAGTTTTCGATAACAACTCATGGTAGAGGTACAGATTCAATGCGGTTTTCGCAAGCGAAGCGCACGCACGTTGTTCAATTTTAATCGTTAAATTCATTCGTACATAGGCACATTTTAGCATGCAGCGGTTGGCGACGCGACGTAGTAGGCTATTATAGCAGTAGGTATTGAAAATTTTCTACTGAGTGAAGTATTTGGTAGTAACTATTTAGTAATCTGTGCCTACGTGCACAATCTCACTTGGGAACATGGCAGTCGAGCTTGAAAACTCGCAGAGTGAAGACATGTTTTGTGTATTTAGAAATAGTATTATCAAAGTGTAGTATTGTTATGATTTTTTTTTTTTTTTTTTTGTTTTGCTACACAGACTTTGTAACCTTGTGGTGGATTATAACATTTATACATTAGTATGAAACACAATAATATGTAGACAGTCAAATGAGATCTTTTTGCTTACACCTTTTTGTATCTGACTGTATAGGCGGAAGCGTGGATCGTGAATTTGGATTCAAACAATCTTGAGTTCCATGAATACGACAGACAAAGTTAGTTATTTATAGATTAAGTTCTAATTGTTTCTTCGTAAGCTGAGTCCGAACTGTCTAAGTAATTAGTAAACTGAGATAGGTTTTCTCAATCTATAAATATTAAGATATTTAAAGATTGAGAAAAAACTTGTCTCAGCTGTATCGGAGAAATATCTTTTGAGAGCTTATTTTCTGTAGTAAGTAAAACTGAAGTTTATCAACATTAAATGTTTCATTTTCATTTTTATGGTTCCGTACCTCATCCACCTGACAAAATGTAAGATGTAATTCCAACCTGGTAATGTACGGTTACCTTGACGGAACGGCAGCAGGGTATCATATGGAGATATGTCGAAAACTATGCACCATCTTCTATCCTGCTCTCTGTGTCCCAAAACATGCAGTCAAAGTGACCATTGCTCTGCCACCGACGGCGCCGTGGATGTGGCGAAGTTTTGGGCCAAGGAGATCTTAGAATCATATTTTGAAGTGAAAACTTCTTTAGCGGCGTTGTACACTTTTTTTGTAATGGGTAAAAAATGTTAAACTCGCGTGACCTGATCGAAAATTCGTAAGACGGATGGAGAGTAGACAGTCGGCGCGGCGTAGGAGAGGAAGTATCCCCCTCTCTTTCTACGGCGCGGTTGTCATGTTTGTGTACGACAGCGCAATAAATAAATAATGTATTCAACCACATAAATGATAGTACTTTTATACTGATAATTAAAGCAATTCGTGCAAAATTATTCCCTAACCATTCCAAAATATCAAAAATGCACAACGTTAATATTCAAGCTTTCACTTCTGCCGGCACTCCCGGAGTGCAACACGTCCTTTTTTTTATAACAAGTGTTTTAATCATATCATTAAATAAATATCAGCTTTTATTTGAATTTAACACCTGTACATGTTTTAACTATTTAAAACATATTATTAAAATATGATTTTTGTCATTTTACCAATCTCAAATAGCAGCCGGGGGGTTAATGGTAGACTTTCGTTGTAATCGTCAAAAATGCTCAAAAACGCTCAATTTACCATAAGATAGCAGTATTTTTGTTTTCTGACCGGCACTTTAATTTTTGGGCACGAATTGAATTATGTCCTTTACCTTCTCAAAATCAGCATTCCATGTCTATCAATATCCGTGTTCTTTTAAAAGGTAATGTTTACAAGCTTTGAAACGACCCCGTGTATCTGTCAGACACATTCGTTTCGCGTCAACAGATTCCTTGGAGATATAATGTCCGCGCTCCAACGCTTTAGTTGAAACTGTAATATTTTGTAACAAAACGTGGATGGCATTTGTGAGAAATTGATGTTTTGCCGGTGATATTTATGACATTCTCATAAAAAAAAAACCTAATTAAAATAGTTATAATTTCACAACAATATTATTAGCAACTTTTATTATAAACGTTATTAGCAACATTAAGTAAACAAAACGTTCTATAAATATACGCACAATTACCTTAGGAAGGGCTGGCTCTTGTAATAAAAAAAGAATATAACAACTACACTGATTTATGGTTCGTAGGTGAGGAATCCGGCATGTCCTAGAACCAAAAATTCGAAGACATCTACCAACCTGCACTGGGCCCGCGTGGTCGATTACGGCCCACTCCCTCTCAACGAGAGGAGGTCTGTGTCCCAGCTGTGGGAACATTAATATTCTAACTTATACTTTGAAAATGAAGTAAGAAGTCTATACAAGGCCTCACATCGTTTACATCCATAGAAACAGTATCCATGAGTTGGCAAGGTAACGGGTCGAGGTAGTGTGTGTTTTAGTGAGCTAAAAAAATGTATTTAATTTGTTTGATCTTCTTCAATGAGTATGCATGTATTGATACGTATCTCAATACCTTGCATAATCATTCTAGGTAGGTATGTAGGTAGGTACTGAGAGGTTTTAGGCAGTCGCTCCATATTCAACCTCTAAAAAGTAAAAAAATAATATCTATCGGCCTTTTAAGTTAAGAACAGTCTCGATATTACAAACAAAAAAAAAAAAGTTAACCGTTTGGGAGCTACGATGCCACAGACATCCACACAGATACAATATATATTTACAGATATATGTACGTAAAAATACTGGTATTCAGCTGCATCTGGTTAGACTGGAAGCTGACCCTAATATAGTTGTGAAAAGGCTAGGCAGATTGAGGTTTTACCAATAATTTTTATGGGTACCTACGGGTTACAAACGTTACTCCCATTGCACTGTCGAAAAAATATATCAAAACAAAGCCACAGTTGCGAATCGGCAAACATCACGTTTCATTCCGCCATTCTATAAAAAAAAAAACAAACTATCACTGCTTCAACACGCTGATACACACGGATTAAATTTTAATGAAAATCTGAATTCTGCAGCTTTAGTTCCGTTCGTGTTTGCTTATCGATCGGTACAGTTTCCAATTATTTGGAGACTGTATGTTTATGTTATCGGAAAGCAGGTTAAGCCGCTGGCCCTGAAGGTCATTTGTAGATCTTTGACAGTCGTTACGGGTAGTCAGAAGCTCAAATGTCTGACAATCAGTTTTACCAAAGGGTATCGTGTTACCCAGTAACTGGGTTGTGAAGATCAGATAGGCAATCGCTCCATGTTGAATACTGGTATTCAGCTGCATCCGGTTAGACTGGAAGCCGCCTCCAATTTAATTGGGAAAAGGCTAGGCAGACTGATTGTTGTTTAATTTAATAGCTGTTGCCTGCGACATTTCATATTTTTTATACAAACGGCACGGCTACGGCGTTACGGCACGGTTGGCGCAGTGGTTAAGCAATTGAATACTGCGCTGGGTGTCACGGATTCGATTCTCGTACGGAACAAATATTTGTATGACCTACAAGTAGTTGTTCCGGATCTGGCTGTTTGTGTATATGACTTTAAATGTTTTTAAACGCAACCACAATACAGGAGGAATTCCTACTGTGGGGCAACGATTTATTTAAAGAAAAAAAAAACCATTCTGTATACAAGCTCATAATTATGTCGAATATCATAAAGATTGGTAACCGGCTGATGGCAATAGCTTACGTACCGTTATTGGTTAAAATTAAGACTTAATGCTGTGTTTTTTCTTCTCTTTTGTTGTGAATGCTGTGCACGTCTGTAATTGACGTAAACACTAGTCCATGTCACTGTTCTCTCTTATTTGTAAATGTTTGTGTTTGTGTTGTTCATGTGCCTTAATAAATAAATGAATAAATAAATAAGTAAATAAAGACTCTTGTATCTTTACCAATAATAAAGCAAAGGGTTGTCTATTGTTTGCCCGAAGATTATATGCCATAATCATCATTTTCCCGAATTTCATTTACCCGAATTTCATTTGCCCGAATATTTCATTTGCCCTAAAAGACATATGACATACTTTTAATTGCCCGAATTTTAGATACCATAAGATACGAATGCCATAAGTATTGTTTTCCTTATTTTTATGTGCCATAATAATTATTAGACATAATATTTAAATGGCATAATATTTAAATGGCATAACAAGTTTTTTTTTTTTTGTGCATGGTTGATGGTGGGCTAGGTCGACGCAGCCCCGCTTCGCGGGGCTCCTACTTCTGTGTGGTTTATAAAAAAATAACCACGAAGGGGATGGCGGGGTCTATTCGCTCGCTTCGCTCGCTCACACGACCCCGCCATCCCCTTCTAACCTAACCTGTCCGAGTCGGGGTGCCCTAAAGTCCCAATTGCATCCAATTTCTCTTGATATAAACAACCGTTACACACCCGATGTCGATGGCAAATTATGTTATGGCATATCATAATTATGGCATGTGATAATTAGGGCTTACAATGATTATGACAAATGATGTTATGGTAAGTGACTTTATGGGAAACAATGATTCTGGCACGTGACTAATATGGCAAATGAGAGTAGGGCAAATGAGTATTATGTCGTATGATATTATGGCTGTTGACTATTATGGCAAATGATATTAGGGCAAATAAAATTCGGGTAAACGGCGGTATACCAAAGCAAAGACCTTATTTATAGCTTTGTGTAGTAGATCCTCCCTTAAGAAAGTATGTAGCTACGAGTATCACAGGTAAAATTTGCTTACGAGTCTATTTAAATGCTTTTTAGTAATAAAAAAATGTTACCATTGGTAAGCAAAACAACTCGTTTTTGTTTACAGGAATCGAGCACTACTGGTGTAGTCGTGAAAGTTATTCGAATAAAGGTCACTAGTTCACCTACCCGTATGCAATATTGATGACACTGCTTTCTTCAGCCTGAATCTCATACCTGAGATTTATACATCAGAACCAAGAAGCAAGAAGAAGTTTGTACTAACTAGTTTTTGGAAACTAACTCTTTTATATACCATTAAAGTTACATTAATAATAAACTAACAACGCAGCCATGCTTTTCACGGTTTTTACGACTTCGAAAACACCGAAATTTCTTTAATATATGTAGGTAGGTTCAATGTTATTTTAATATGCACAATTAAACTCCCGGAATAAATTGCCTCAGTGATGTTGAAAACCGCATCAAAATCCGGACTCGAAAAGCATCTTTAATTTATAATTATGTATAGATACACAACGATACTATAGTATAACTATTGTGCCTGCATCTTGGACAGTTATTATCATACTAGCATCGCCCCACAGTTCACCCGCATAAGTATCGATCCCATAGAAATATCTGGATAAAAAGCGTGCTATTATTCTGATGTATTACTAGAAAGTCTCATCAAAATCCGGTTACTAGTTTTTGCATTAAAGAGTAACAAACCTCCATCCTTCAATCCTCACAAACTTTTGCGTTTATATTATTAGTAGGACTATTATGAAGTTGAATAGGATAAACGTAAATAATAAAAAGAATGAAATAAATAAAATACATTTATTTAGCACAGACTATAATATATACAACAGATATGCACAAAATAAAATATACAGCAGATAAAAAATTAAAACCAATATCAGTAGAAGTCTAGTAATCAATATTAGCAATATTTAGTAAACATGCACAAAGCATCTACCATGACGTTGATAAGGCTTATAACTTGTAATAAACCTAAACCTACGATACCTTATTTATTCACGTACAAACCCCTCTCGAGTAGAAGAAAGATACAAAGGGATAACCTCAAAATGCCCGAAGGTATACAAAAGCTTATACATTTGCACACACATTAAATACACGTGGATAAAATAAAAATGACTGTGAAGGAAAACATTGTGAGGAAACCTGGGCTTTTATGGTTTGAAATTATCTTATTCTTTCGCTGTACGAGAAGAAGATTTTTCTATACTGTGAGTTAGCAGACAGTTTCAAGGGGCTATAATTTTCTAAACTACCATCTAAAATTCAAGCAATAACTCTGTACCAGTTTGAAAAGTAAAATAGCTCCTTTATTAAATTATTGTTGTTTTGTTTACCATATAATAACAATTGTAATAAGAAGGCGCTTGTGGCTAAGTTATAACAGCCGCACGGGTTGATCGATCAGGTTAAGCTATGCTTGCCGCGGTTGGTCCGTGGATGGGTGACCATCTTCACATAACAAAGACCCCTCCGTGCCTTGAAAAGCACGTTAAGCCATTGGTCCCAGCTGTCATTCGTAGATCTTTGACGGTCGTTGCGGGTAGTCAGAAGCCCGAAAGTCTGACAACCAGTCTTACCTAGGGGTATCGTATTACCCAGTAGCTGGGTCGTGGAGGTCAGATAGGCAGTCACTCTATGTAAAATACTGGTATTCAGCTGCATCCGGTTAGACTGGAAGCCGACCCCAGCATAGTTGGGAAAAGGCTAGGCAGATGATGAATCTTTTCGCACATAAAGGTAGAAAGGCGGACTTAGGCATTCTCTACCAGTCAATCAAGGGTGGTGAAGAGATTAGATGGCAATCAAACCCAAACCCATAGCTGATTTGTACCAGATACCTAGGAATAATGTAGTGATATCATTCTCCTTTTTACCAACCCTTAATTGCATGATTTTTACTTTTTAAGCAAATTAAATTTGTTTGGACGTAACATTAGCTCTATAGTAAGGAAAAAATATTTTAAAAAATATATTCCTAAAAATACTTTTTATTTTTTAAATAGCCTGGTGTAAATTTACATCTTTCATTCATTGTAATCAGAACGAATGTACTGGGAACAAAATAAGTTTAATATCTCAAACAATTATTGGGGAATGCCCGTGCTCTGTGGAAACGAAAATATGGCATTGGATTGGTTGATGCAAATTTACATCACGATGCATTTAAGGGTTAATTTGCCTAACAACGCTATGAATAAAATAAATTGGCCGTTTCTTAGTGCCAAGACACGTTGGAAGTTAGAGCTCTTATATTTTAATTAGTTTTTTGGCGTGTCATCAAATGATGTTTGGAAGTTTTTGATTATTTTCCACCTCTTTTAGTGTTATTAGCCAGTAAAAATATGTTATAACTATTTTTCTAATCTAGTTTGCCCCGCTACCGCTGGTGTACATACGTACTCCAAGTGCGACTGCTGTGCGTGGGGCTCGGCCAAGTGTTTCATTTACTTTAGAGAATTTTCAGTGGCAGTTCGGGGTCAGGATTTTATGCCTGATTAATGGCATATATAAAATGGCCACCTATTTTATTAGCATTCAATGTTCCCACTGCTGGGACACAGCCCTCCTCTCTCCGAGAGTGAGTGTACTATAATCTACCACGCGGGTCCAGTGCTGGTTTGTAGATGTCACATGCCTTCGATTTTTTGATTCTAGGACATAGCGGTTTCCTCAGGTCGTTTCCCGTCAGCAGTAGTGTTAAAATTATTTGCACAAAGTAAAGCGCCTGTCTGGGTTCGAACCCACGACCTACAACTCGGAAATGGCGACCATTGGCCCACCACTGCTCGCTGCATATCATCATCTGCCTAGCCTGTTCCCAACTATGTTGGGGTCGGCTTCCAGTCTAACCGGATGCAGCTGAATACCAGTATTTTACATGGAGCGACTGCCTATCTGACCTCCACAACCCAGTTACTGTTTAATATGATACCCCTAAATAAGACTGAACCCACGACCTACAACTCGTAAATCGGAGCCGTTACCAGTGGGCCACTATACGCAAATTAAATACATATAAATCAATTCAGCCTATCGCAGTCCACTGCTGGACATAGGCCTCTCCCAGACTGCGCCACAACACCCTGTCCTCCGCCTTCCGCATCCAGTCTACCCCAGCCACCTTCTTTAGGTCGTCCGTCCATCTAGCAAAAAAAAAAAATACATTAAAAAAAAAAAACAAAAAATACATATAAATAGCGGCTTCTATTTATATATAAATAGGGTCCTCTACCGCCTGCTGAATTAAATAAAGGCGAGACGTTATGTTTAAGTTTGACGTAAAAACTTTAGATTAAATTCAGTCAGGCTTTTTTAGCTTTTCCAACCCGCACTGGGCCCGCGTGGTAGATTACGGCCCATTCCCTTTCACAGAGAGGTCCCAGCAGGGCGAACATTATGGGCTTATGCTAGGCTTTTCAGTATCTACTACCAACTCGAACAATATCAACTGATGATACGTTATCCGATTATCACAAACACCGATATCGTCGCGCTCTATTTCACTAAAGAGCCGATTAGAATTCCAAGCGGTCACGCCCCAATACGTAATCGTCTATTGTGATAATACAAAATGTTTTTCATACCTTAAAAGTCGTTAATTAGCAGTTTTCGTGACTTAATAGGTGATACAATGTAATCGCGATTAAATCTATTATGGGTGATGATTTGATGAATGCGTTCACCATTGTCAGACGGTTTGGCTTGCCAGGTGTTTTGGGTGTACCCTTTACTGTCATAATGGCCTGTGGAGAAAAGGAATGCCGCGCTGTTATTGCAGTCATTGTAAGACCTTGGTATTGTGTTAACTCATACCTACTTCATATGGCGTACGCTGGCCGTTCCAAAATGAATTATTTACGACTGTTATAATATTTTATTTTGAAGACCAAACAGTCACCAATAAAAATTAGTTTAGGATTTCTTAAAGAAATGTTGTAATTTTTCGAAATCGATGAACAAAAATTTTTTTTCGCATTTTTGACAATTTAAACTTGTAATACGGAGCCTTAAAAAGATCAAATTATAACAGTATTTTTTTATTATTATGACTTACTCTCTTGTTGGAACGAAGATCTTTAACGCGGCTTGCAATAAGAGTTCACTGGTAGAAATCGACACTTAAGGAAACAGCGTTATATCCCCTCCATGCGACTGTCTCTGTCTCTTTCCATTATATACGAGTGTGTGCGTGTGTGTGTGCGAGTATCACGTAAGGAACTTCGTTCCTGACGGGGGAATCCCCCTCCATATTTTCGAAAAACGTGTCTGTTCAACAACGTAGGTAAATAACGCAATGAATGTTGTTGAACTGTCAAAATGACACCCATTGCTACTAATAGTGTGTTACGCAATAAGCCTGCTGGTCCTTACCGGGCGGCGAACTGCCCATTGCTCGCCGTCCGCAAGCCCGCGCCTACGGTGGCCGGGAGTCGGCTCTTGACTCCCAACGCCCAGGGCGTCTCCTGCGGTGACTACGTGTGTATAGGACACCTTAGCTCCAGGTCACAAAGGTTCAACTTAACAATACCTAATCTTATTTACATCACCTTTCATCTCGCAAAGGAAATCACAAAAGAACTAAAACCAAATGTAATTTTACTAAAAGCCAACTCAGACATGATTATGACCGAGCACATTTAACTCAAACTGGATCCACACACAGGTAATTGCCTTCACAAAGAGATGTGAATTAACAACTGACATGACACTTGGCAGCACACGGAGTGAACTAAAACATATTGTAATTACATTCATAATATATGTACCTTGCTGGCCGCGAGCAAACACGGCTCGGGGATTTTCTGAAACTTAAAATATGTAAGTTCGTGAAACGTTATAGACAAACTAATATACTTAGAAAAGTGGTTGGTTAAAGATCTATGATTTATTTCTGTTGTTTTGTGATCAAATTAGAAGGGGTTTGTGACTAAATTATAATAGTTGTTGGGTCTATCAATTGCGCAACCATTGGTCGGTTCGTGGATACCATCTATTACATATCAGGAGCCTTCTGTGGCTCGAAAAGCACGTTAAAATGTTGGTCCTGATCATTTATATCATATTTTACTAGCTGTCAATACCCGCTTCGCTGGGTCATTTTTAATTGTATAGTTATTTGTTAATGTTAATAATCTATCACTACTTACTTCATAATCTTTTAATATATAACAATTTTATTAATGAAGGAGTGGTGGGAGGCGCCCGACGTGACGGCACAGTGGTGGCAAGTGCGTGAGCTGCGTGCGGTACTGGACAGTACTTGGACATAGCCACATTACTTTATTTTTCTAAAATAAAAGATTTTTTCTAAAATAAAAGTAGCCGGAACAAACAGACAGACAGACAGACAAAAATTATAAAAGTGTTATTTTGGTGTATGTACCCTATGTATATATTCATATGCATGTAGTAAAAAACGGTTATTTCAATATTACAAACAGACACTCCAATTTTATTGATATGTAGAGATTTCTTTGCAAAAATGGGTACAGACCCCAGCACATCAAGCTACCCGAAACTGTAAAATTTTGCCAATCCACTTTGAACCTTATGATTTAGCGATAAAGTTGAAAATCTATTAAAGAAATTTGACAGATTGTAGTAGCTTGATTTGCTGGCGTCTGTACATAGGGATTTTTATAAGTGGTAAAGTTCTCCATATTTTACCGTCATATGGGCATGCAAAGGTTTACAATTCCAAATAAAAAATAAGTGGCAGATCCTTTGTAATACATTATATAAATATAATTAAAAACTGTCAGCGTGGTCACAACAATAAAAACAAACTAAAATAAGACAGTGAATGGATCGCAATGTAGATGTAGAAAAAGAGTTTTAATATTAATATTATTTATTTATTTATTCAGACAAATAAGGTCCACTGTGTTAGAAACAGCATTATTTACCCTATGTTAAGTAGTTCTTAGGAGGGGCTTGTGGCTAAGTAATAACAGCCACATGGGTCGATCGACCAGGTTAAGCTACGCTTGCCGCGGTTAGTCCGTGGATGGATGACCATCTTCACATACCAAGACACCTCCGTGGCTCGGAAAGCACGTTAAGCCGTTGGTTCCGGCTGTCATTCGTGCATCTTTGACAGTCGTTACGGGTCGTCAGTAGCCCGAAAGTCTGACAACCAGTCTTACCAAGGGGTATCGTATTAAACAGTAACGGGTTGTGGAGGTCAGATAGGCAGTCGATCCATGTAAAATACTGCTATTCAGCTGCATCCGGTTAGACTGGAAGCCGACCCCAGCATAGTTGGGAAAAGGCTAGGCAGATGATGATGTTTTCTATCGTTAATTTCACAGTCATTTTACCTCTGATTTTGCATCACTGTCCAAATCACAGTGACCTTTATTCTCATTCCAATAAGGTTGCTGTTGGGTTGCTGCTACTGACAGGTCTGTCGAGACGGATGTACTTTCAAGCTGAGCTGCCATAGTAACTATTGTTTTTATGGAAGTACTCTACACATCTAACAAGGTGGCGTTTGTCATCATCTGCCTAGCCTTTTCCCAACACTGTTGGGGTCGGCTTCCAGTCTAACTGGATGCAGCTGATTACCAGTATTTTACATACATATAGTTGGGAAAAGGCTAGGCAGATGTTAAGTAGTTCTTATTAACTGAAACTTATCTGGTTCGACCGGCCAACGCTCACAAAAGAAAGCTGCCCGTACTCGGGCGGCCATCGAGTGGAAAATGATGTTGGGTGGGACTGCCACGCAGCCTCCGAAATAATGAGACAGATTTCTTGCGCCATACTGCGTCAAAACGTGCGTTTTGCAGGTATAACATTTACTGCATCAATATTTGAAAAATACATAACTGAAAATTGATTTTTAAATATACAACGCTTTTTCGGTGACTGAAATATGAAATGAAAGAAATTTTATATTCAACGAACACCTTTTCATTGTAGTAAAAGTAAATTGAAAGCGTATAGTGAAAAAAAAATGAACGTTTTTGTGAAAATCATTTTGGAAACCGTTTTTTATAAAAATGTTCATTTAATTTTCTTGAGCGCATTATAAAAATAATTTTTTGCGCTTACTTTTTGGACTACGTAAAAATGTTTTTATTTAAACTGTCCGTAAATACATTCAGTGTAAAATAACAGTGAACTTTCACGGTTTGGTTCATTGCATTAAAAGAGTAAACATTTTCTTAATTGTGACATTGTTCATTCATTTGTTGTGCAGATTGAACAAAAACAAAGGGTACCTACCTACACTCTGTCCACTAGGTTATTCGTTTTTTGACAGCTGCCTTAGAACTTAACTATTCCAGATTACGTAAAAGTTAACTTTAATAAAATAAATATACTTATAAACTGCCATATCCTATTGAATTATCTTATTTATGACTTCTCACATACATTATTTATAATACCGTACGTGTATCAGTTTTGACAAAAAAAAAAAAATCATTTTTATGCGTATTAAATTACAATCTATCATACTAAGTGAACAAATCACTACAAAAAAAAACTTTGCATCCACTTAAGGCCGCTTTCACATTAGGACGTTAGCAGCGCGATAGTAGCGCGGCAGAAGCATATGCCTTCGCATTATAAGAACAGCCGCACGATAGCAGCTCGGCTGCCACGCCGCAGTTTACATCTAATCGTTCGGTGTCAAACTCGCTCATTGTCTACAGTCACACAGTCTATAATCACGTGCGCTTCCAACACTGAATCATAACCGACTGAGAGCACGCGGAGGCCGCGCGGGCCGCGCGCGGCTCCCGCGCTTCTGTTTATACTATGAAATTCTGACTGAGCAACTGTCGCGCGTCTATCGCACGACTTTCGCGCTGCTAAAATCGCCTAAGTGTGAAAGCGGTCTTAATATGAATAAAATATTTAAATTATTTGCCAGACGGATTTGCCATAATAAATGGGTTTTAATGATTGTAGTGAACCCCATATTTATGTGTATATATCGCAGATGGTTATAGAATCCGCCGTTTTACAAAACCGCTAGTTTTTCTTACAAAACAGCTCCGTTATGTAAATCAACTGAACAACGTTCAGCTGGATTGTCATTGCGCGACGTTTTACAAAACTGCTACCGACGTTTGAACGTAATGCAGAATGGCTTATTTGCAGTCATCCGCCATCTGCGACATATACACTCAATAGATTTTATGCTGATTTCCGCTATAAAATCTGCAAAATTGTAATTAAAGTAAACAATGCGGCTAATCTATATTGTTTTATATTTAACAATAAATAATGCAGGAATAGAAACCGCACCATTTTTTCTACTACAGCAAAAAAAACGATAATTGATACTATATACAAAAATCAAATTATCGAAATTTGTGTTATGACTTTGCCACAATCACTAGTTCCATCTGTCAAAAAACGGTTAATCTAGTGGACAGAGTTTACTTATGTAATGTGTATGTTGTATTAGTTGTTCTCGTGATTGCAAGTGCGACTGATGAGCCCACGCTCTGCCCGTCACAAAACACATCCTGCAAATTGTTATTAGGTTTCTCCATTAGGAATTTCTTAGTAACATCCCGGAGTTTGGAAGTTGGCGGTGTGTCCTCGGAAAGCACGTGAAATCTTTGGTCCTGCGCCTGATCTCTCCCCGGTCGAGTCGAATTGCTTACCGTCCCATCGGACTCTGAGAGTTAAGGAAGAGAGAGTGCATCTGTGTCTGCGCACACACCTGAGCACTTCTCCTGCGCCGAAGGCTAGTCTTCGTATAAACTGTGCCAAAAATCTATAATACCCAACAAACCGGTACACTGCAAATTAGCGCCAAATAGCCTCACTAATGGCTCCTTTAATTACATTTTGTTGCTAAATTACGGGCTAGTTGGCTCTGGCGGTATTTAGTACCCTTGTTTGCTTTCAGGATCAATAAGTACTGTGGTTTTACAGGTGAGTAGGTTTTAGGTAACGTAGATAAAATATAGACGAAATTGTTTATTAGAGATGATCTGGGGCGTGATTTCGTATCGATAGATAAACGAGTCAAAATAATTAGGTTAGAAATACAATCGTACTGGATTTCAAACGTACCTATATAGAGTTGAATACTGTATTGACAGCGTGTTTCAACACTTGGTTACCAAAAGTGAAGCGCGCGTCACTTCGTGAGATAAAAATACTGTACTTTAGTTGCACCAGAACACAGACCTAACATAGTTTTATATCAAAACACACAAAGTACTTCAAGTAAGCGCACGATTTCAATTGTCTAGTCGCTCACAGCTTACTTAAACAAACAACAGAACGCAAGATACGATAGTCGCAGCCGCTGAAATGGAGAAGCAGGTAAAAGTATGTACATACATACTCTGAAGACTTAGCAACTGCGTTTATAGTCTTGCAAGTTGATTCTACAGATTACTCCGTGTTGGAGCTTCGTTATACTGAAAGTTCTTACTTGTACCTAATAATTTTAGTTGGACAGAATTAGGGTGTGAATATTGTTAGTCGCATGGCTTGATGCCAGAATTTTGGACTTAACTTTACTAAGTAAGAGAGGTAAATGCAACAGTAGAGAAACGTATACTTATATTTTTAAGTAATTATAGTAATGCAATTAGTATGTATTCTTTTAAATATCTACTTAGATACTGTCATGAAGTTCATCGTTTTCTAAATTATGATTTAGCTTTGTCACATCTCGGGAAAGGCGTACAAGGGGCCGAAGCCAACTCGCAGAGGCTCGTTACATGTTCTTAACAAAAAGAGGCACCAAGCAACGATTATCCTGGTTTGCACTATGCAAGTGTACCCAAGGACAAAGATTTGTGCAGTATTATTGCAGAATGTGGTTTAAAAAAATAAAAATAAAACTGAACTGTGGGTTGGGTGGCTAAAGTGAACTGGTTATCTAGAACTATGAAAAGACTATGGTCCTTTCCTGACCAGTGTTTTACACACAGACACACACATTTTTAGAACTGTAAATGTATGGACTGTTCAAGTGTTTACATTTGGATTTTGTGTTAAGTAGATGACTGACCAAAGACCGCCTATTGTGTCACCCTTTGTAAAATTTCTATATTTATGTCTATAATTTATATGGTGTACATACCTCTTTAGGGTCCACTTCAGTATCGTCGCGTCGCCCACTCCTCCATTTTTGGATAACATTAAAAGTTGTTTTTGTAAACTTCTGCTTGACCTTCAATATAATCTATGACTTCCATAACCAGAAAGACCGTAGGGTCCGTTAAAAAATATATAATAATAACTGAAAGAACAAGGTTAGTGATTCTCAGCTTCGTTAAGTGTATTTTAACACCGCTTGTTCATTGAAAATCTTGTCAAAAATTCTCTATACCTATCTTGAATTTTTCAATTTCATATCACGGACAAAAGACGTCATCCAAAACAACGGGCCATCCGACCTAATAATACTTGCGATAAATCCTCATATGGATCTAAAACCTTTGACCCGATGACCAAACTGGCACTTTATAGACAGATGATAAAGGTAAAATATTTAGATTCGATTTTGCGACGTCAGCGTGACCAGGCGTTGAAATTTTTGGATTATACTCGTAAATAGAGTTTTGTATTGCGAAGCTGGGCTTTTAACCCATTTGTATAGTTCGGGACAGTATTGAAATAGAATGAGATATGTTATGAGGTGTTTGGTAAAGATAGAAAAGGTACTGCAGTGCTATTCTGAAAAAAAATCACCGTGAGAACTCAGGTGAAGTGAGCGGGAAGTGAGCTGTCATTAGGGATTAACACTATTGACACTGCTCACTTCACTTATGATTTCACGGTGAGATTTTTCCAGAATCGACCGGCTGTAGTACTATTCTATAAAATTCTCACCGTGAGAACTTAGGTGAAGTGAGCGTGAAGTCAGATTCAGTAGACTAATGCTAGGGATTAACACTATTGACTGCTCACTTTCACTTCACATATGGTTTCACGGTGAGATTCTTACAGAATCTACCGGCTGGTTGTTGTTTGGGGCCAATTTTGCCGCAGTAAGCGAAAAAGACGCATATCGCACAAAAATGTAAAGAAAAATAAACCTTACTAAACAAAAAAGGCGCATCCATTAAGGCTCATTTTTCTCCATTCCCTTTCGGCAGATGCGCCCCTTTTACTTAGGGCGGCAGAATTTACAACTGTACGTTAGTGGTTTCCGGGTTAATATGGTTGCTATTTGTATGTGGTTAACGAAACTACCTATCTAAAAGGGCGCCTACATTCAGTTCTATTTTCTTATAAGCCTTGGCGTTCAAAACGAATTGAAAAACTACTTGAAATAAATTATTTGTCTTTTATTTGACTTTGATTCACTTTCGTATATTGAGTGTATTAATTAATTAAAGTATGGAGGGGCAGAGCGGATAGCAATCTGGCCGCAAGAAATAACAATAATCCGTTGCGTCAATTACAATCCCTTTACCAAGTCGTGAATAAAAAACCTTTTGCAAAAAAAAAACGACTTAAAAAAAACACTAATAAGTGAAAAATAACTTTAATTTCGGAAGTTGGTGTCGTTGGTTTCGCATTTTCGTTTTTTGACAGTGACTTTCCTTACCGACTTCTTTTTCACTTTTTAGTTGTACCTATACCACACAAATTCATATAACAATTCTTGCTATGTAAATATCAGTGACAGGAAGTTATTAAAACATCATATAATATAAGCTATATATACATATAAGCTAAGTGGAAAAAATCGTATTATTGAAGCTAAATCAAAAACTACCCAAACAAAGTTAATAAAATTTACGGGACTACTCCTGAGGTATGCGTTATCCATTAAAAATATATATGACGTCCGTCTATATGACGGAGTTATGCCCGAACAAACATAAAAAAAAAATGAACATCCAAATTGATAACCTTCTCCTCTTTTGAAGTCGGTTATAAATGGGAACCTTCGTCATGATAACGACTACCCGTTTTATTTATAACCTTCTGGATAGTTTCTCGGTGTGTTCAAAAAAAAAATCCATTGTTTTACAAACTGTCTCATAGGTCTCTTGGACTTAAGTGCGAGCCTGAGGTCCTGGGTTCAATTCCCCGGCTAGGCAAATTGTTTTTGGGGTTTTCCATCAGGGATTTCCCAATAGCAGCCCGGAGACTGGTTTAATCTGGTCAGTCCATCGCATGGGTGACCTGCCATGCGCTCTCTACGTACGTCTCTGCCTAACCCTTATGTGATATATTAGTTTCAACAGATTCTTACTCGTTAGTACTGATCCTTATTGTAGAAACAGTTTCCAAAATGTCAAAACTCAGCGTACCCAAAGTCACTTAACAGCGCACAGTCATAAAACGAAACAAAACACGTCCGAAATATTATCCCATTTCCCAAAATCCAAATCTGACATAATACCATACGTATCTACTCCACATCAAATTGTTTACCTTCCATATACAACGTGTCCCAGAAATCAACGTCAAGCCGAAAACGGGCAATAGGCCAAGTCGTGACAGCTATTAGAAAAATATAAAAAAAAATCTTGGTCATGTACTTTTCGAATTATAAGCATTCAAAAATAAATCTCAAAAAGTGACACCCTGTAATGGTTTTTCAAGTCCTGTGACTACATTATTAACATTTCGGTAGTTTTTTTCTCTGTGATGTAACCATGAATAACCCTTCTGTAAATTACAGTTAAAAGTAAAACGTAACTGCCTCAGTTCTAAATTAAATGTTAGATTTTTGCCCAATATTGAATTCAAAATAATGACATCACCCAACTTTAACCGACTGTACTGAAAAAAAAATCTACTACACTATTTTGGCAAGTAACTTTAAAAGATGGCGCGTTTAGTCAGGATTCCAAAATGGTATAACACATACTAATTGCTACTTTTTAATTGAGAAAAAACATTTTTTTTTTATGAAGCCGTATTTCATAAAAGTTCGATTGAGACGAAGAGTGACGTTATTTTGACTAGTGTGAGCGAGAAAGATTCATTTTAGCTAATGTGAGGTGACGCTACTTTGACAAGTGGGAGCGAGATAGATAGTGACGCTACTTTTATCTAACTAAGAGGGAGACGGATTGACACATCATTTCATATGTGTGAGTGAAACAGATAGAGACGCTACTCTGGCTAAACAGGGATGCGTCGGCAAATTGTGCAATACTGCAGTACGTTACGCTCTTTCGTTGACTGCACATCTTTTTGTATTCGTATTGACTTCGTACTTACAACTGTGGCTTTGTTTATTGGACTTGATTTGCATTGTAATTTGGATTTATCTGCACCGTTTCTGACAACCCCGGACTTGTTTTAATCGCAACCCCGTGTTTGTGTAGTGTTTTATCATGCCATCTCGATACACCGCACAGGAATACGCCAACATGCATCTCATTTATGGAGAATGCTTATGCAACGCCAATGCCGCAGCAAGAGTGTATCGTGAGAGATACCCGAATGCTGAGCGTCATCCCGATCATCGAGTATTTATTAATGTGCATCGGTCATTATCAGAGGGTCGATTTCCTAGCCAAATGGTTAGCGAGGGAAGACCCGTTATGCCCTACGAAGCCGAAGTCTTGCAAGCAGTTGAAGAAGACAGAAGTATCTCAGTACGTGGAATTGAACAGAGCATAGGAGTCCCCAAAAGTACTGCACATCGTATTTTAAAAAAGAACGAGTTTCACCCATACCATGTACGACGAGTACAAAGTCTGCTACCCCGAGACTACCCAGAGAGAGTACGATTTTGTCGAACGATGTTGCAGAGGCACCGAGAGGACCCGCGATTCTTTGAAAAAATTCTATGGTCCGATGAATCAACATTTAAAAAGGACGGTTACATGAACCTCCACAATTTGCACGAATGGCACGTGGAAAATCCAAATTTGATGCGGGAAGATAGATCTCAGTACCAGTTTAAAGTAAATATGTGGACGGGAATTTTGAATGGTAAAGTTATTGGTCCAATCGAGCTGCCGGAGAATTTAAATGCCCAGGGTTATTTGAACTTCTTACAGAACCAATTACCAGAATTATTGGAAGAAGTGCCACTGAACATTTACGGCAGCATGTGGTATCAACAAGATGGCTGCCCAGCGCATTATGCTCTCACTGTACGAGAGTTTCTCAATCGAGAATACCCCGATAGGTGGATTGGGCGGGGTGGTACAATTTCGTGGCCTGCCCGTTCACCCGATTTAAACCCCATAGATTTTTTTTACTGGGGTACGATAAAGGATAAAGTGTACTCTAAACCAATTCAAGATTTAGACGAGCTGCGCCAAAGAATTGCAGAAGCCGCTGAGTACATCAACTCAAGAAGATACGCCCGTCTTATTACGCGATCATTTTTAAAGAGATGTAGAACTTGCATTGCAGCTGAAGGAAAACAGTTTGAACATTTGTTATAAAACTTCGTAAATCTGATTTAATAAAAATTATAATAAAAGAAATCCAACGACTGAATTTTATTTCAAATGCACCTAAAACTAACAATGTACTTTTTTTCCTCAATTAAGAAGTAGCAATTAGTATGTGTTATACCATTTTGGAAACCTGACAAAACGCGCCATCTTTTAAAGTTACTTGCCAAAATAGTGTAGTAGATTTTTTTTTCAGTACAGTCGGTTAAAGTTGGGTGATGTCATTATTTTGAATTCAATATTGGGCAAAAATCTAACATTTAATTTAAAACTGAGGCAGTTACGTTTTAACTTTTAACTGTAATTTACAGAAGGGTTATTCATGGTTAGATCACAGAGAAAAAAACTACCGAAATGTTAATAATGTAGTCACAGGACTTGAAAAATCATCACAGGGTGTCACTTTTTGAGATTTATTTTTGAATGCTTATAATTCGAAAAGTACATGACCAAGATTTTTTTTTATATTTTTCTAATAGCTGTCACGACTTGGCCTATTGCCCGTTTTCGGCTTGACGTTGATTTCTGGGACACGTTGTATAGACAGATTTATACAATATTTTTCCAGCGCGATTCCTATCATACGCGAGTAATGTTTGCATGAACATTTTTCGATTTATAGGCCTATTTACTCGAGGTGAGTTTCTAGCCTGTAGAAAAGAAAGAAAGAAAAATATTTTATTTGGGACACGCACAAGAAATATCAAAATCATGAAAACAAAAAACGACCCGTTTGTCAAACAAGCTATCTAGGCTTATCTCATGTATGGTTCGTTCACTTGCAGAGTTGTAGTTGTTGAGGTTGTTGTTCAGGTTGAAACGCGTAGAGAAAGATCACTTAGTTCCCGTCGGGTTTATTACGTATAAATAGTATTTACAAGTAAAACTGTTGACGATTCCTTTCTCTAATGTTAGTCACCGCGTATCATTAATCGCACTTGCTGATTTATTGTAAGGTATATTTATAGTAATAAAATGACGCACGTCTGGTGCAAGCCACCGCGTCAGCAAGACATGTACACTTTAAGACTGTACATCCAGTCTATCATATATATATATTTTTAACTTTTACTAAATTGTAATTTGGTTTACATATACAACATTATTTTTAGTATATGGCAAACCCGAAACACGTGTCTAATCTGTATATTTAAAGAACCTATGAACAAAATTTCAAAACTGTATCATGAAAAATCACGAAGATATAAGCTTGTTATGTTACCTGCTTGTCCGTAAAAAAAGATGGTTACTACTTAACACGCGCGCCGGCCGACCGGCTGCGACCTGTGTTGTGCGCATATGATTGCGGGTATGTATATGTATATTATAAATAAAAACTTTTAACTAGACTGCTATTTCATGACAAGTCTAATAGCCAAGACTCACCAGGCTATTATCGCACTCATACTCAAGAGAGAATCGTGAAACTCGCCTACGAATCATATTTTCTGAAACTTTAATTAGAATTCTCGAAATTAAATACGACTCGACTCAGATTTTTAGTTGTTTTGATTTGTTCTGTTTCTATTGTTGTTTAAAAAATAGTGTTTCTTTTCCTTTAATTAAAAAAAAAATTGTCTTAAGATTTTGCCATTTATATTTCACTTGTGTGCAAATGTTCCCTAATAATTTTGTAGTATTTAAAATGTGGATAGCGTCGTGAGCTACACATATGTAATGTCTTTTTTTTTTTCTCACTGCCTGTTTATTACGATGTTTGTGTAGCTGTTTGTTTTCCCGAAATAAATAAATAGACTTTTGTGTACACGGACGGCTTCAATCCTTAATGGCGACGCAATTCTCGTTTTTGACAAGCAAGTATGGCACAGTTCATACAAGTCATGTTTCGATAATCTCCTGTTCCATGCGAGAACTTCTCCTCATGTAAATGATCCTTGACTGTTTTGTTTACTTCAGGCACCAATAAAATATTATCAGAATTTGGTTTGTTTACTTAACACACACTGCGTTGAAGACTATGGTAATATCGTAATTGATTTTGAAGTGAGTTTGCTGGTACTTTCGGCTTTACACAATTTTGTCGTAAAATATTTTGTAGCCTGAGGCTTTTGGGCAGGGATGCTGAGTTTCATTTGTTTATATTTTGCTTTATCTTATGTTTGAATATATCCTTTTAAAGAGGTCGTAAGTGTTTCATTTTCTGTATTGAAGATTGGAAAATAGGCCTTGAGTTATTACGCACAAGTTTGCACAAATAGCGGCTGCGTTCAGCAGCAGTCGCTGGCCTCCGTAATGAATACTGAAAACTTTGCAAATAATCGATTTTTCTTGGGAAATTATGCCATGTCCCTTTTTGATAGTCTCAAAACTATGAAGGAAAACATCGTGAGGAAACCGGTATGGCCTACACGGAGAGAAAAATCTTAGAAAAATTACTGTGCTGTCTCATAATCTAAGTGCATTTGAGTGGTAATGGAAAAATTACCATGCTAGCACAGTAAAAATTCTTATGCCGTACAGTAAAATTTATTGGACACATAGGGAATTTTTCCAAATCTCGCTCAGAAAATTTTCTGTAGATGTCACTTTCACTCACTTTACAGTGACGAGCACAGTGATTTTTCTAAGAATTGAGACCTGGCTGTGATATCTATCAACACGCACTGGGCATGCGTGGTGGGTTACGGTCCGCTCCTTCTCACCGAGCGGAAGCCTAATTCCCAGTAGTAGGGACATTGAAGGCTCACCTCTCACCACTCGCCCCATTTGTTGTTTCTGAGACCGCAGTCATAGTAGAATTTGACATCCACCAAAACTTCTGTTGAATGGAGCCTAATTTGGTGTGGAGTTTAAAATACTAGGTCAAGATCCTTTGCAAAATTAGTGCCGCCTTTACACAGCCCGTTTTACCCGTAAAATCTTCGACATCGGTATTTCGAAGATAAGTTAGTGCCGAATTTACACAGCCCGAAAGCGACACGCCGAAACCGACACGGAGCCGAAACGGGCTGTACGTACGGGTATAAGTTCCTGGGGTGGCTTACGGGTTATTATTATTATTAAAATCTTTCATTAGTAAAACAACAGTCATCTTTTTAAACTCCATAACATATAACGTGCCGAGGACAAAGGGCCTAAGGGTTCCTTTTTACCACTTTGGTACAGAACCCTAAAAACAACATCAGATTGCTTTAGTAATAGAATACTGTGTAAATTACTTTAATAATAAATAAACCTTGTCTCCAAGGCCCATATGTAACTACGTAAGTCTCTACACACTTGTCAAAATGTGGCTCATACCTTGTCAGTTAGCACCTTGGAAATAAAGTTGAATTTTTCATCGTTATTACTCAATCTGAGTCCCTCAGGTATTTTTGTAGTTGAAATATTTATAACAGAATTTCATAAAGGGCTAAAGAATGGGATAATCTTTCTTTACTGGGAGTTTATTTTGGAGTAAGGAGACTGTTCGTGATAGGCAGCAATATCAATTTGAACACAGAATTCAATTTAATGACGACACATGTAGGTACACGTCTGCCTAACACACCGAGAACTACGGGCGTCGTGTTATGTTATGATTTTGCATAAAAATTCTGGTCTCCTGGTCTTACTGGTCTTCTTTTTATAATATTTTTTGTATCGATGGTAAATGTCTATAATATTAGGTGAATCAAATATAAACAGGACTTTTTTTATTACTGGTCGCTGAGTGAAGTGACGCGCTTGGTGCTGTTGTATGTGTTAGGGGGGATCATCTAGGGGAGGGGGTATACTGCTCCAGCTCACTTTAGTTTATTGCGCGCCATTAGCATCATGTATGAGCAGGAGGTATATAAGTCTGTTGAGCAACGACTTATCATAATTTTTTTAACACGGGAGGGCATAAAACTTTCCGAAATTTTGCATCTATTGACTCTACAGTTCGATAAGAATACGCTTTCAAGAACTCAAGTGTAGGAATGGCACAAAAAAAATTCAAGTGGAGGACGCCGTTTTCACACTGACCAGATAGGAATAATTTGTGTGCAATTGGCTAAAGGCACGACCGACTACATTCTTCGATACTGGCATCAAGAAACATCCCCTGTGCTGGGAAAAATGTGTTAATAGAAGGGGAGATTATGTAGAAAAATAAAATATATTCCTTTTTTTTTACGAGTATAGTCCGGTTTATATTTGATCCACCCACGTAATATGTGAAATGCGTTGGACCCAATTTGTGGACACGCAGCACTGGTAGTCAGAAGCCTGAAAGTCTAACTGTACAGTTTCTAAGGTTCGCGGCACCGTTCGCTTTGTTCGCTTAGCTCGCGCGCGGTTGGACACAGTTCTAGCCTATTTTTTTGTTTGTTTATGGGGTGGAAAATCCTCATGGATGTCCTTCACCATGAGGCGGGCGAATGGGGTCTGTCAGACTCTTACTGACTAAAAACCACCCCGGTGTTCCATCTCACACCTTCGCTCAAAAAGAAAAAAAAACGTTTTTAGAAGTTCATTAATCATTTTAAAAAAGTGTGTATCAGGATCGGTGTAATAGATATTTACCTTATTTATTTAGGATGGTAGACCATCCTACCATAATTGGAGACTAGTGAATGTTAAGAAAATATTACTTTATGGATATGTAATGTCACTCATGTAATTACAATTTACTTTATTCCATCGCTCCATTTTTAATTTAGTACCGTATCAAATAAAAATATTTACATTAAAAGCTCTGTATGACGGTAACCATATGTTGGTATTGGCATAATATGTCAGCGGATATAGCGCTGTATATTTATAGTATAAGACGCTGTAAATCATAACTTGTGGTATTTTTAGTCTGTGGTAGGAATTATTTATTTGAGTTAGGGAAATCTGGTCATTTTTAATATACTATTGCTGTATTGCTAAGGAAATTATATAAACATAAATAAAATAAACTGAAATTCTAACAGTTTGTTTACTGTATAATGTGTAAAGATTATAATAAAATAACTAGTTTTCTATTTATTTCGCAGCTTGTTGCCTACCTACTCGTAAATCAATAATACATGAAACACTGAAATAATCACGATATCTACTGTATAACAAAATGTAGATGATACTTCGGACTTCATTTTTGCGAAAAGATTTTAAGAAAAGAAGCTATCACAACTACTATGTTTCATAACACCTGCCGGTCGATTCTGTAACAATCTCACCGTGAAATCATAAGTGAAGTGAGTACTTAAAACTGTCAATACGGACTGACAGAGCTCACTTCCCGCTCACTTCACCTCAGTTCTCACGGTGAGATTTTTACAGAATAGCACTGCAGATCCCGATAAACCTACCTACTTAACTTTTTGAGACTAGAGCAGTAGTGGCCGAGTGGTAAGAGCCACGACGTACGTGTTGTCTGCGTGGGTTCAAACCCAAGTAGGCACATTACTTTGTTTATATTATTTCATCACCACTTCTCTCAAAACAGTGCAGGAAAACATCGTTAGGACCCAAAATTTCGAAGGCATGTGACATTTATTATTATTTATTTATTGATTAATTCAACATCACTATCATTACAGGATTTTCTTAATTCAATAGTGTGGCCACAATTAGAGTTTTATTATTCGCCATAACATATAATGTACATCGTGGTTTTTGTGAACTCACTCAGAAAACAAGTAAAAAGATCTATCCCGTCTGCTACGTCATTAAACGCAAGGTGCGCGTCATAGGAGCTTTACCCAGTAGATTGGTCCTACTACTGGGCACCGCCAATAGACGTGGCTGTCGCCTTCGCAATACATAATTGTCGGGCCCACACAAGTTTATTTCTTTTAGAATACCTGGGTTTGAAGTCTTGCAACGTAATAATTTAAAAATATAGGTAGCAAGAGCTATCTATGAGCTGAGCTCCTTGTTTCCGCCAACCCGCACAGGGTCCGCGTTTATGGTACATAGAACAGAAATACACGCACTAACACGAAATAAGTACATAAAAAAACACAAACACACGTCATAACAGATCAGACCAACTTATAAACTCTCCTAACGTCGTTCCAACATTCTCATACATTTCTCCATTAACTTCACAAGTTCGTGCAGGATTAAAAGTAACTTCTCTGCAATACCCTCGAGACTCATAAAGCAGTATTGTTCTATAGACACGGAAACCACAAGAAATATTTCGTACACTTTAGAGAGTTTAAACGGAACTGAATTCACTGTGAATTGTGAAATTGCTGAATATATCTTTTGAATTAGTTCTACGATGCGGTTAGAGAGTGGGTTGTAGACTGCAGAGATAAAAAATAATACTTTGTATAGGCGAAGTTTCAGCTTACTTTCTTTTTCTGCCAAAAATGACGCGGTGGAAATTGGGCTATCAAAAAGCATGGCGCCGCTTACCAGCATTTTACATGAATACCCCTAGTATTCATGTAAAATGCTGGTAAGCGGCGCCGATGTACCAGCGTTTGTTGGCGAAAAGCGCTGGTTATCAACGCTAGTCGGCGCTGGTAAACCAGCGCGAACCGTTACCGATAAGCGTCGAGAAATTCCTATCTGATTTGGCAAAAAGTATGAAAACTACCGCGCCGCTTGCACCCTTAGCATGCCAAACCGTCGCTTTCGGCAGACATGTCGCTAAGCTTAAGGTCGTTGGAAACCTCCAATTTCGCTCCAAAACGAACTATTATTTATTTTTCAATTCCATAGCATAATTCCATCTGTAGGTACTTATTTGATGGTTTTCAACAAAATCGAAATAACGAAAAACTCTTCTCAAGTACACCCTTAGTAAGTATATCTCCGAAAAGGTCGAATCAATGACAATAAAATATCGACTTGACTCCCACGACGGCACCAAACTCATAGTTCATATCGGATGGAAGTAATTAAGTTAGGGCCCAGACTAGAGCCAATCAACTAGATGTAATCATATCAGGTAGAAGAAACGACGTGTTTCGAACGTGGGTGAGATCCTCTGATTCATAATTAATAATTTTTATGTAAGGGTATATCAATATATCCGCTTGATTGGAATTTAAGCGTCACTTTATAGATGTCCGACAGTGGCTTTTCGTTAGACTAAGGGCTCGGAATTTGAGAACAAGATTAGAAAAATGTCTAATTAAAAACCCATAACACTGACCCATCTGAGGTTTGATCTGGGCTGGTGATCGCTTGACGAACAGCCGTGCGATTCTCTAACCATCTCACCGTGAAAGCTTGGGTGAAGTGAGCGTGGAGTGAGCTGTCATTCGCTATGGATTAACACTATTAAGGCGCTCCCTCACCAGGAGCATTCGCGTGTAATGTAACGTTACAGATTCGAGCATTATATCAGTGAGGGAGGAAAATCGAGCATTACAGCGCGCACCTTGTAATGATACAATGTGTAATACCGTGATACAACTTGTAACATCAATAAGCTCCACTTGTAATTAAATGTGTCTGGCGGATGTTGAATGTTACATTACACGCGAATGCTCGTCAGTCAGGGAGGTAGTATTGTAATGTAATGCTCAAAATCGAATTTGAAATGTTACATTACAGGCGAATGCTCCGGGTGAGGGAGCACCTTTAAGTGCTCACTTCACTTATGATTTCACGGTGAGATTTTTACAGAATCGACCGGCAGATAAGGCTTATGGAAGATACAGGTATGGACATGAACATAAGTAGCGAAGTTAGGGTGTGCATCTTGGTCGGATGAGCAGTGGTGGCCCAGTGATAAGAACCGCTACTTACGAGACACATGCCTCCTCGCACAGAGAGGACGCGTGTGTCAGCAGTGGGAACAATAATTATAGGCAGATTATCTTATTTATTTATTTATTCCTTTATTTCAGGCAACTAAGACCCATAGAAAAAACAATACATACTAATACAAACATACTTATAAACTAATACATACAAAATTATCACAAATACAATACTATAATAATATAACTTAAAAATACTATAAATAAATACAACATAACACAACTTATACTACTGCACACGAAGTGTCGGCGTCGTGTTTCGCTGACTGGTGTCATGTAGCCGGCCACGAAACCGGCGATACACAACACCCTTCGGCCAGAACTCTTCCTTGAGGAACTTCTCGAGATGATGTGTCGGAACACGCACCACGAACGACTTGAAGTTCGTGTTGTGACGCGGCTCCAACTTCTCGACCCTCAAAGTCCAGTTGGTCTTCACACGCAGGTACTCCACGATATCCTCAACCTTCGTGGAGTGGTGCAGCCTGGACACGTACAGCAGCGTCGTCGGGATTGCTGGACGCAGCAGCATGTTGGGTCCTGCCGGCGTGGTGCCGCACTGGTTCCGACAAGGAGGCTTCTTCTTCTTCTTCTTCTTCACATCATCATGCTACACATTTCGGTCTAGGCGTGTTATGTTGTGTATGCCACCACTTTACCAGGATATATCTATTCCTTATCAGGTAAATAACACACGTCCGTCAGGTAACAGCAGAGATATTCACATACACGGAGAGAAAATTCTTAGAAAAATTACTGTGCTCGTCACTGTAAAGTGAGTGCAAGTGACATCTACAGAAAATTTTCTGAGTGAGATTGGGAAAAATTCACTATTTTTCCAATAAATTTTACTGTACAGCATAAGAATTTTTACTGTGCTAGCATGGTAATTTTTCCATTACCACTCAAATGTACTCAGATTATGAGACAGCACAGTAATTTTTCTAAGATCTTTCTCTCCATCTAGGAAACATGCATTTTGCTCGCATAAAAAGTAACTTATGTCACTCGGAAACAGCGTAGCTTTCTATCAGTGAAATAATTATTATAATCTGAATCCGATTTATTGTAAGCCGAAAGACGTCCATTGCTAGTCATAGTTCTCCCCCAAGCAACACCAGTTCGACCGGTTCTGTGCTGCTCGCGTCCAGCGGATTCCTGCGGCCTTCACCAGGTCAGATGCAGCTGAATACAAGTATTTTACATGGAGCGACTGCCTCTCTGACCTCCACAACCCAGTTACAACCCAGTTACAGCCCTTGGTAACTAGTTACCAGACCCTGAGCTCCCGATAACCTGTAAAGACTATCAAAGATCCACGAATGACAGCCGGGACCAACAGCTTAACAATCTTTCCAAGACACGGACCTTTTACATACATACAAAAAAATATTAATATTCGTACAGAAGTACGTATTACTGAAACACAGTTCTAATACAACATTTAGAGACTGTTTATGATATTTGTTTTGACTTTACGACTACCAATTCCGTCATAAACCGTCACACGTATGTACATATATGCATTATCCGCAGGAAATAATTTTTAAAAGCCGTCCTTTATATTCAATTACAGTACAGTTTGAAACCAATATCGTGTGCGCATTAACCAGAATGCCTCATAAACGTCTAGAAAGTACCATAAATTTAAGTGCTTTACGCATAGAATTTACGATATTATACCTCGTTTTAGAGTTATTAGAAGTTTCTGTTGGGACGATGTGTTTGTGTTTGGATGGCTGGATGTGGCATTTATTGCGTTCGTTTCGGAACAATGTTAGTGGGTTATGTAAATATGGATGCTTCGTGGAAAAAGTTGCTTTATTTCCCATCTTTTTTCTTTTTCATGTAAAATCCTTTTTTATTGTCATCATCGTCCCCGGGTACGTATCAAAATCCCGAATTTTAAAAGACCGAATTTTAAAATACCAATGGACGAAATCCCGAAAATTGAAACGCCGAATGGTTGTTTGGCCGAAAGTTTAAAATCCCGAAAGTTCATTTGCCCGAAAGTTTAAAATTCCGAAGTTTAAAAACTCGAAGTTTAAAAACCCGAAGCAACCCTTCGCTCGCTCTTGTCTCCTATGTTGACGAAGCCCCGCTTCGCCGGGCTTCTATTTCTGTATAAAGGGTTTAAAGTAACCTAACCTCGGGGTGCCCTGCGCTAGCTCTTGCACATACTACACACATTACATATGCATATATAACATAATTAAAACAAAGCGGGAACTACGTTGCCGCTCTTTGGGATTTCATCCATCGGTATTACGTCCATTCGGGATTTCATCCATTCGGGATTTCGTCCTTTCGGGCATTTGAACATCGGTATTTTGTGTTTCGATATAACGACTATCGACATTTAAATTTGCTCGTCGAATCGTTGAGCTCCTTAAGTTCTGAGTTGAGCTGCACGGTTACTGACGAATGCGTGCACTGACTGCACAGGTCCACTCAGTGTGGTTCTTTCCTCAAAAGACCACTTCAGACACCAATCTACATGGTCCTCAAAGATTATATCCGGATTTTTATATACACATTGACATTGATGAATTTTATATAAACAATGACATGGATATTTACTTTGTATAGTATCTTATTTTTATTATTATTACTGTGAGTGTGAAGACTATGTGGGGCCTTTTTCTTTTAGGTTTTCTTTCTTAGTTAGTTTTAATCATGATCTGGCAGTTTGAGTCATTTATGCGGCCTACCCAAATGTCCTTTCATTGGTATTGTTCGTCGAATCGTAAGGCTCCTCAAGTTCTGAGTTGAGCTGCACGATTTTTGACAAATGCGTGCACTGACTGGACAGGTCCGCTCAATCTGTGTGGTTCTTTACTCAAAAGACCATTTCAGACACCAATCTACATGGTCTTCACATTATCTGACCAAGATTATGTCTGGACTTTAAAAGAGACTGTGACCTCTGAGTTTGTTTCGGCCTTTCTTCTCAGAGTAGTCAGATAGGAAACGCCGACCTCATCTAGTTTAAAAAAATATGATTGACATGTAAAAGTGTTTGTACAAACCTACTTACAGAAAATAAATCATTTATCATTTATCATTTAAAACTTTCGGTATTTTGAATTTCGGTGTTATGGACGTCGGTATTTCAATCATGGGTATTATGAACTTTCGGGATTTTGATACGTACCCTCGTCCTCAGCCCGAGTTCACCCACTGCTGAGCAAAACCCTCTTTTTTCTTGTGCCAATATCCACGTCTCCTGTGCCAGCGTAGACCAGGTTCTACCCAATGTCGTCCGCCCATCTCGCCGCCAGACGACCGACACTTCGTGATCCAGTCCTCGGAGGCCACTCGGTCACTGACTTACACCAAATGCCATCACTGCGCCTTACCAGCTATCCTGCCCAACTGCATCTTTTTTATGTACAGACGCCAGCACATCAAGCTACTACAATCTGTCAAATTTCTTTAATACATTTTCAACTTTATCGCTAAAGCATAAGGTTCAAAGTTGATTGGGAAAATTTGTCAGTTTCGGGTAGCTTGATGTGCTGGCGTCTGTACATAAAAAAAGATGGAGTTGGCCAACTAATTCCTCTCATTTTTTAGCCGTAAATAGAGAGCAGTAGTAGCCAAGTGGCTACGGCCTTGGTTTATGCGTTGTAGGTCGTGGGTTCTAACCCAGGTAGGACCTAAAGCACTGTGGTGATCAAAGTGGTGGTCACACCACTGTTCTCAAAACGGCGAAGGAAAACATCGTGAGGAAACTGAAATGTCACTGGAAGACATGTGACATTTCAATAAATCAATCAACTCAGCCTATCGCAGTCCACTGCTGGACATAGGCCTCTCCCAGACTGCGCCACAACACCCTGTCCTCCATGTCCATGTGACATTTACCATCCCGCATTGAGTAGATTATAGCCCACTCCCTCTCAAGGAGAGGAGGCTTGGGTCCCAGCAATGAAAAAAACACAAACAGTTTAGGCGGTTTATGATGTATACCTACTAACCGTATAAAACACATCAAGTTTGAAAAAAACTTCGGTAACACCGCCCATTGTAAAACCCCTTTACACCTTAAACCTTTTGTAAAAATTCTATATTTATCTCTGTAATTTATATGGTGTACATAACAAAGAGTAGTCTATTGTATTCTATTATATTCTCGTCTTGTCTGTACCTCATACCTTTCAGTCTCTTTGTAAAGCTTGACATCTTCGTCATTCACCCCATCCTCTCCCCCATCTGCCTGATTTTTCTCAGGTCGCGTCAGATGACCATCCCATCGGACTATACTTGGTCACTATCATATCTCCCGCGTACTCGTACAAGGCTTGTATCTGCTGAGATTGGTCGCCATTGCCGAAATTCGGTCTGGCGGACTTTATAATTCTATACTTTCCGAGTATCTAATGTAAGATACGAGTAATTCTGTATTTTCGCACGCGACTGTACGACGACGTATGCTACTTCTCGTGTCAGGTAGTGAGATGAGCTAAGCTGTAATAAATCTCTTAATATTTATGAGTTTTTGTATTACCCTCAACAGTACTGTGAGAATTTTATTAGGTAACTAAATTATGCTATTTCGTTGTAAGATATTTTATTTATTTTTACCTACATTTCTAGCAAATAAACGATTTATTTCTTTCTTGCTTTCTTGTAGATTCAGTACGCTCATGCTATACAACTTTTTGGTCAGTAGGTATACTCTCAAACAAATCCTTTTTCCATTATCTTTCTTTCGCAAGTATTTTTTCTTTTACCTATATGTATACATAATAAAAATTAAATTTGTTTTGCTCTTCTGAAATCTGCAACGGATTTTGATGCGGTTTTCACCAAGTATTTTTTCTTTTACCTATGTATACATAATAAAAATTAAATTTGTTTTGCTCTTCTGAAATCTGCATCGGATTTTGATGCGGTTTTCACCATCATTTACAAAATTTATTCCGAAAAGTTTATGTGTATAATACATTTATATTAAACAAACAAGAATATAATTAAAAAAAAAAAAACTATGTTTTGTCAAGTCGTAATACCGTGCAAAGCATTTGTGGAACTTGAAAAGGAACTTGTAGTCGTTTTCTCTGCATTCAGTTACTGTTTGTATACATTAAAACGCTTTGTTGAAAATCAAAATCAAGCCATTACAATAAGATTCGAATGTGCTAAAATGGTAGCCAGTTCTCCTTAGAGGCGTTGAATGCCCGCAAGAGTCCACTTTAGAGACTTTTAGAGTACTTTGCAAAGATATAGCCAAACTCTGAAACCAACTTTTGAATTAAGTTCTCAACTTTGGAACCACTAGAGCGGTACATACGCCATTTTGCCTAAAAGTTTTTATAATAAGACTATTTACATTCATTGCATGGTGTCTTCATTTTGTGCCTTGCCTTACTTTTCAATTGGGCAATTAAGGGTTCGTAATTTTCCTGTTCTTGTGGCACGTTTCTTTCTTGATTCAGAAATTAAACGGATTTTAGGGACCAATTAGAAAAACGTTTCGTTTAAATTACTGAAGTAGCTCTTTGTCTTGTAACCTAATTTCATATTCCACCACAAATTAAATATTTGTATTTCACAGCTACCCCCTGGCCACGACTTCGGTCTTAGCGGCGCGCGGCGCGGCGAGCCGGGCGGCGTCGGTAAGCGGTGCGTTTTGCACGCCACGTACGCTTAGTAGCGGTTAGTTGCAGCGGCCGCGGTGGACGTATTTAGGTAGTCAAAACGTGCTCAAAATCATGACGTTATCAAAATTATCCCTTTTCTGTTTAGAAAGCAGTACATTTTTAAAACCAAATATTCTTAATATGAGAGAAGGAGTGCACGAACTGAATAAAAAACGGTATTTTAAATGGCGAATTTAGTGAACTATACGAAGATTACAGAAAATATATATATATATATAGATTAAATATATAAATATTTATATATATAGGCGGTCGATTTAAAATTTCAGTGATAAATGCCTTGGTATCCATTACCGCCACAAATCGAAACCGCCAAAATCGTCTAAATTTTTTTGTTTACAACAACGCCACTGAGTACGTCACTGCTACACCGCTGTCCGCGCCGCTCTGTTTCGTGGCGTCGCACTCATTCACTTGTACTTTTGTTCCTGCCGCTCGCCGCACCGCGCGCCGCTGTAGCGATTCGCTCGGAAAAAACCGCGCGCGTTTTCGCTATGAGCAGCGTCTCGTGGCGTGCTTCAAACATTTTTATATTTTTGATTTTACCGCTCGCCGCCCCGCGCTTAGCTGCCGCTCACAGCGGCAAGGTCGTGAACGGGCCGTTAAGGCTGGTTTAGCAAAGTGATGTACAGAGGCTAGCACATCAAGCTACCCAAAACTGTCAAATTTTCCCAATCAACTTTGAACCAAATGCTTTAGCGATAAAGTTGAAAATCTGTTAAAGAAATTTGACAGATTATAGTAGCTGGATGTGCTGGCATCTGTACATAAAAAAGGGCCCAATAATATTGTTGTAATCATGCTTAGCTATACAGGAACTAGAATTAGCCTAAAGACAACAATTAGGAATTAATATTCCTATATAGACGCCAGCACCAAGGAGCCTAAAGAAGTTGCTAATTTTTAAATCAAAGTAAGTGTTTTTATCTCATCGAGCGACGCGCGATTCACTTGTGGTTACCAATTGCACATACAAGCTGTGAATGAGTTTGTAAGCGCAGGAGCTTGTCAGAAAAAAGAATGAAAACTATATATACGTATATGTAATAATATTATTTAGTTCAAAGTTGATTGGAAAAATTTTAGTTTCGGGTAGCTTGATATGCTGGCGTCTGTACTTATGAATACGGTATGTAGGGAAAGGGTTTTGGGTAGAAAAAAGCACAGAAAGACAAGACTAGGCATTTATTTCAATTAGCTTAGTAATCCAAAAAATAAATAAGTTAGTATAACAGAATCAATGACAGCAACGTCGGTCTTACACGCCATTACTACTAAGGGACCGAAACATTAGCCGAAATAAAGGACGTACCATTCCTAATGTGTTAATGCACTTATAGTAATTAATAAAGATCAAAGGGACGTCTTGGGTAGTCCGAGTAATGTTCTGTGATCATGCCATAACATTGGTATGTATGGTTTTCCTAAAAACGTCATTACTGTGATTAATCTGAGTAACAGTATCAATGCTTCCTACTAAAAGTTGCGAGTCCGGACAGTTCTCTTCTTGGTCGCGTACTTCATTACTGAAGGTCGTATCCCTGAAAGGCCTTCGTGGCTTTAAGCATGATATTCTTCCACTTCGTACGGTTCTCAGCTTATATCAGGGTCGTAACAGAGAGTCCAGTGAGGGCGGTTAATTAGTCTGACCAGCGGTTAGGTAACCGGCCTCGAGGTCTTTTCCCATCTGCCTTGCCCATAACCACCAACTTTTCTACATAAATTCTGGTTCTGAGCGATGTGACAAACCGAGAATCTTCCGGACAGTTACGGATGAATAAATAAATTATCACCAGGGGTCGGAGTAGGTAGAGCTGTTTGGGGTGAATGACCGCAAACATTGATGTTAACATGGATATGCCTCTGAAATCTTCTTCCTAGATGTTTTCCTCAAGATATCATGAGGAAATCTAGTATTGTAATGAATGTTAAAATCAATACGCAGTTAGAAAGCTAGTTATCAATGCCCGTTCCTCCTCTGTGTGAGATGTAGTCTTTTTTCTGCACTTGAACAATACTGGCTGCTATAAATATGATGGTGCAGCAAGTGGCGCCATCTCGTTTTTTTAGGAAATTACTGGAATCACAGAAAAGGTTGAATAAGAGTAACACTGGCAATCACTCGAGCAGAACGTCGCATCGGTGGTTGCGTTGTGGCTGTCTTCTGACTATAGAAATGATATCAGAGAAGCCGCTGTTGTACCACTTTCACGACGAACAGCTATATTCCGGCACAATCCTGATGATATTGAAGCTGATGAAGCACTACTACGATGGCCACTGCGGTAAAGGCTATCTTTTGCCAGAAGTGTTCATCGTAGTAGTGTGCCGTTAAATATTCACAGGTCAAGACTGCCCCGCTGGTCTCGTGCTGTACTGCTGAGCGTGGGGTCCTGAGTTTAATTCCCGGGTCATTTAAGCCGTCGTTGGCCCTGTGTCTGTCTCTCCGGTCGTGTCGGATTGCCACCCTGTCGCACTATAAAAGTGAAGGAAGAGAGAGAGTGCACCTGTGTCTACGACAATAATATATCCCGCACCAAAGGCCGGTCCGCTAAGATTGAGTTTTTATATCTTTGTGGGCAAAAATCACCATATAAGGAAACATGAAGTGCCCCGTTGGGTAATATTGGCACTATCTTCAATACCTACTTTACAAGAGAGTTTTACTGCACTGCGTCGTTGTACTCACCACCAAAATCCTTGTTTGACAATATGTAAACGAAGCTAAAACCTTTTTAGCACGTGATGCTCTGTAGAATCTGGCTGAGTTCCAAAGGGTATAGCTGTCAGTATATTAATCACGCTTGGATCAGACGTTCTGGTCAAAGCAATACTAAGGGAACGGTCCCTTACTGTGATAACGGAACGTAAAAGTTCATATTTCTTTAACTGCTCACACATATTGCTATCTCGCACTCTCGCGACCGATCAGCCATGTTGTAAAGTGGTGCATAAAGTCTGTTGGCAAAGAAATGCAAATTTAATTAATATAAGTGTATATTTTGAGTACATAACAGTTTGGCGACGAGCCTTAAAGAACCTATTTTCAAGAACCGATACAGTTTTCGCAAATTAAAGTAAATTATTGAATATCAACTAAAACAAAAATCACAGCGTCACGTTTCACTGTGAAGTTGGCTCCAATTGACTCGCGTTGCGACTTGCGAGCAGATTTTGAATTTGTACCGTCGACGGCCGACGGCGACATTTCTACGCCCGCCGTCGATAACGTATTGCTCATGTATTTGAGCACCGTACTCAAATTCATGAGAGACACGTTGTCGACGGTAACCACCAACGTTTCGACGAAAGAGTGTCGCGAGTGTCGATGGCTGCATTTGCCTCTGCGGTTGACGCGTGCCGCTCGTATGTATGCTAGTGTGCAGGGTAGGTAGTCTGATTGTAAAGTCCGGAATAACAACCGCCATTAAACCTACTTTCAACTTAACTTACCCACCTACTTAGTGGAACTTGGTTTTAATTAACACTTTCACACATTAATTACAACTTCGTCTTTCCCTTTGGAGATCATTATCTCGATCTACATAAACACAAAGATTCTGAGACACTCTTGATAATTTGCTTTGTTTACCAACTTGTGTAATTATTTCGGCATTATTAGGTTTCCGTTCTAATTAAAGGTGTTGCGGTTTTGTTTTACAATTAAGATAATGGTTTTTAAACAAGCAATGTTTATATACAAGTTGTAACTTAAATAACGCACAACCTCTTAAGGGGTCATTGTACTTATCATAATGAACAACTTTTACTATAGGACCAAACCGGAAATCGCGAAAAAAAAATCAGATGTTCCCTACTATTCGACGAGTTATGCGAACATAAATGTAGGGAACAGCTGATTTTTTTTTCGCGATTTCAGGTTTGGTCCCATAGTAAAAGTTGTTCATAATGATGAGTACAATGACCCCTTAAGAGGTTGTGCGTTATTTAAGTTACACCTTGTATAATAACCACTGTTATTACTGATCGTTAGAGATCAAAGGAGCATTTCTCGTAATTTTAAGAACTTTCACAGTCTGCAGTCTCACTCTGTCAAAAATATCTCTAACTTCCCTAAATTTTTGACAAGTTTTTGACGTTGACTGTCGCTTACATGAGATTGCGACTAGCTTTTGCACTTTTTTTAATTTATTTTCTTGCGAAGTAAGCCCCCTCTGTGCTTCGGAAAGAACGTTAAGCCGTTGGTCCCGGCTATCATTTCTGGATCTTTGACAGTCGTTACAAGTCGTCAGAAGCCCAAAAATCTGACAACAAGTCTTACCAAGAGATATCTTTTTACATAGTAACTGGGTTGTGGAGGTCAGATAGGCAGTCGCTCCATATACTGGTATTTTGCTGCATCCGGATAGACTGGAACCCGACCTCAACATAATTGGTAAAGTTAGGCAGATGATGACGAAGAGCTATGTATTTTATTGAATAACTGACAGACGAATAAAGGCTAGCAATCTGATAAAAGTATTCTCAATAAGAAAGCTGAAAAGCCTTCCTAATGAGAATACTCAAACATTTTTGCTAAATCATCTCACTAACTAACAACCTCAAACCTTCAGAAACAGATTCTCGTTTCAGAATATAAAAATATTTTCTGTTTTGTAAATACAAAATAAAGCAAAAAAAAAATGCTGCTAATAAAGGGTCTAACCAGTGACGATAGGAAGCTGCTGAACAAAATACAGTATGATCTGTTCCAAAAGTATCTGAAGAAAATGTAAGCATTTGGATCGGAAAAGGTACTTGTGGATGCCAATTTGTACTTACAAAGTGAGTCCTTTGATTTAATAATTTGAATACTTTACCGCGAAATTCAAATTTATCACTACATAATATAAATCACCTAAAATGTTTTGCAGTTGACAGTTGAAGTTAATTTTACTATATACGTTTAGTCGATAATTTTTCAATCACAATTTTATAATGTTATTCAAATAATACATTATATAACACGTGTTGAGATATAAGTAAATCTTCTAAATACATATGAATGTGTTTCTTATTCGCTTAGTGAATGATCGCGTAAGAATTTGACCAAAACAGCCTATCTATTCTGTAAATATCTCATCGTGAAAACAAAGGTGAAGTGAGCCTGAAGTGAGTCGTCAATAGTGTCAATCCCTAGCATCAGCAAGACTCACAGCTCACTCTAAGCTCACTTCACCTTAGTTCTCGCGGTGAGATTTTTCCAGAATCGACCGGCTTGTTTTGTTTACACTTTCATGAGTTCCTTTTGAAAGAGATATTATAAGTAGGTATCGTAAACCGGAAGTTAATGTTACTCGTAGATAGAGCACGTTCAAGTCCAAGATAAACTAATTATTATGCGAAAGTTAGGAGTTGCTATCGAACGTGTGTATACTAGTGATGTTACTGTTTTATTGATTTTACAGATACTCCGACACCGGGGGGCCCATGGCTAAATAATAACAGCCACACAGGTTGATCGTTCAGGTTAAGCTACGCTTGCCGCGGTTGGTCTGTGGATGGGTGACCATCTTTACATACCGGGACTCCTCCGTGCCTCGGAAAGAATGTTAAGCCGTTGGTCCCGGCTGTCATTCGTGGATCTTTGACAGTCGTTACGGGTAGTCAGGAGCCCGAAAGTCTGACAACCAGTCTCACCAAGGGGTATCTTATTACCCAGTAACTGGGTTGTGGAGGTCAGATAGGCAGTCACTCCATGTAAAATACTGGTATTCAGCTTCATCCGGTTAGACTGGAAGCCGACCCCAACGTGATTGGGAAAAGGCTAGGCAGATGGTGACAGATACTCCGGCACTTGTGTGTGTGGGTTCATGCCCATTCTTCACCATACGAAACCACATTTTAAAAGCGTTTCAAAGTTCAAAAATATTTTTTAATGACCTAGTTGAAATAAACGATTTTGTGTGTGATAAGTACACTTATAGCAAAATCAGCCAATTACGTTCCCACTGCTGGTACACAGGCCTCCTCTCTTCGTGAGGGAGTGGGCTGTAATCTACCACACGGGCCCAGTGCGGGTTAGTAGGCGCTACGTGTCTTCGAATTTTTGGTTCTAGGACATGCCGGTTTTGTCACGATGTTTTTCTTTACCGTTTTGGGAGCAGTGGTGATGAAATAATTTACACAAAGTAAAGCGCCTGTCTGGGTTAAAACCCACGAGGCCACGACCGTAAGTTTGCCTTAAGTCGGCTCGTAAGTCAGGGCCGTTACCACTGGGCTACCTACCACTGCTCACACAATACACTGATAGCACCATCAAAAAACTACTTACCTATACAAAAAAATGGGTAGTAGTCCATATTCATCCTCACCCAAAAGACGTCCACTGCTGCTACATGTCTCCTTGAATCCTTCCATCGTCACGACGACCTATCCCGAGCATTCCGCATCTACAGGATTCCTGCGACCTTCATCAGGTCTAGCACGCGGAAAACGAGCTTTTAATTTACTGTTTTAATCACTGCATATGAACAATAAATTACACAATAAACCCCTATGTGTACACTTTCAGAAAAAGAAGAAATGCTAATCACCACGCTTGCTCACTGAGCAATACCAATTTTGGCCTGATAACTAAAATATCTGCATTAAAAGATGTAATCAATTTAAAGCACCCAAAAAATTCAAGAATTTGACAGTTTTATGAACGTTACGACTAACCATTTTAAAATATAAAAGATGAGGTGCTGAGTTTTCATTTCATTTACGTGGTTTTTCGATTACTATAGTCTTGGTAGCAGTCCTGTGAAATTGGTTTTAAAATATTTTGAGTCTTCACCCTCAAACACGAAATAATTCGGTAGTATAGGATCAGCAGTGCTATTCTGTAAAAAACTCACCGTGAGAACTTAAGTGAAGTGAGCGGGAAGTGAGCTCTGTCATTCCGTAATGGTAGGGATTGACACTATTAAGTGCTCACTTCACTTATGATTTCACGGTGGGATTTTTACAGAATCGACCGGCAGATGCCATTATCATAAATATTTGACCCAGATGAAAAACCGCTAACGGTTTTATTACTAATATAAATTTCAATTATACAATCACTTTTCGAAGTTAAGATGATGAATAAAAGGCGATTAACGAAAGATATTTACAAGGCAGATGTGAGTGGAAACACCGGGAGAGGCGCCCTAGAAGGACATACTCGTAATATATTGAACTTATTGGTGATGTTCTTCGGAAAGGAGCGTAGAGCTCGCAACCGGCGTGCTTATATGACCGTAAACTAGGCAAAAGGATTATCTAAGGATCGTACCAGGTGGCCATCTGTAGATTCCACCTACCCCCATGCGAAGAAGGCGTGACTTTATACAACGTGTAACGTTAAATGCGCAAAACCTGAAAATAGTTAGATCAGAATAACGAGCAGAATGAATTGAACCACTTTTAATATAGGTCACATTTTTCAAAAAAATCTTCATTAAAAACGTTGCGGTTTTTATTTATTAATAGGTCAAGCAAGCCAATTTCAGCGCGGCGCAGCGGCCCGGTGACGACTCCTCCCTCGATAAAGCGTCGTCACAGACGCAAGAAACGATCAGAATGGCCAGTAAAACTAAAACAGGACGTAAAACCTTTACAATTTTTTTAATGACTTATTTTCTCTCTGAAATAGGTCAATTGAATAAAAAATCAGTTGGGGTGTCTGAGGTTTTGCGCATTTAACGTCACACGTTGTATATGTATGAGTACATGTCTTCGAAAAATCTCGCTAAAACTTAAATTCCTTAATTATAATTGTTATACAAGGTGTAATATTTGAAATAACTGAGAACCACAAAGGAAGTACATGTCTAACTTTGCGATTTTAAATTTATGGCGCAGCTGTTTTTTTTCTACCTGTTGTGACTATTCTACTACAACTTCTATTTTATTCACCCTCGTTTTATTCATACAAAACTGAGTAATGCCCCTATTTTTTTCCAAACAAAGAAGAAAAAACTTTGATCCGTACAGCGTGTGTTTTTCCGGCTTTTTGTTACTCAATTTAGATGCGACGTGACTGCATGGCGTTTTTTAGGATTTTTACTACCGCTTTTTTACTGTCAATATTGGCTGCATTCAAATGTTTTCTTTTCGAACCCTTCTTATTTTTTTAACGAACTCAGTAAACAATTTTGTTGACAGTAAAAGGATTTGTATTTCTAAAATCTGTATTTAATGTACCACTGCTGGGACACAGGCCTCCTTTCTGTGAGAGGGAGATTAAATGAAGAAGGTTGATTAAGATGACGGAGGATTATTTAAAAAAAAAATTGAACCGCAAACACAAACACAACAACAAATACACAAAATTCTCAATTTTTTTATTATTATTATTGTTTATTAATTAAATTACTGTCCGTCATCACCTTGTATTTTAGCCAATAAAACTATTTGTATTTTTTTACGGATTTGATATAAATGGTATATATCAATGTATTATGCCATTCCCGGAATGATAACACATAATATATTTACCAAATTAGTATTCTGTTGCTGCATTCTATGATATTTTGACTATATGACATTACAAGCTTCTGTCTGCGATTTCGTCTGCGTGAAAGAGTGAACCAAAAAACCCCTATGTTTCGCCCCTTTTGTGGACCTCATGAATTGTATCCAAAAGTGGTTAGAAGCCTGGCCAAGATTATATCTGGACACTTTTAAGAGACCTCTGAGTTTGTTTTCGTATTTCTTCTCAGAGTAGTTAGCTTCGAAGCACTGAATCCATCAAGTTATAAAAACATAATTTAATTTCGACGTGTAAAAGTGTTTTTTTTTAACCAATTATAAATATCATTTATGCAATAGAGTGGTGTTTTAAAACGCTGGTATCCTACAAAGTGTGCCTATGAGCAACCCGTCGATCACCTATGTATATATATGAGCGGATTTTTACGGTGATAATCAGAATGTCATGAATGTGCTGTGATAACAAAAGTGCACCCAAATTAGTAAATTCAGTAAAGTGTTAGAGATAAGATATATACTAGTTACCTATATGTTATGTGTATCTGAAGAGGGTTTGAACGCATCACTTGAGATCAGCTCGACCGAGTTGTTTATTTTTTTGCAAAGAAAAAGAACGATCAGTTTTTCCAATTCCCATAGGGATCCCATGGGGATATTTGGATGATTTATTATTGTATTATTGAAATTTGAACATGACTAGGTCTGTCGGGTGATTTACATTCCGGCCATCGAGATAAAACGTTCCTGACACTCGTCAGTACGACATAGCTCATAAAGATCAAATTCGCAAAACACGAATTCGTTTGTATGAGACTGTTAGATGTCAAGAACGCATTCTCTCATCAGCCGCACTTAAGTAGTTAAATAAAACATTCACGTTATGAAAGAAACATTTTATTTTTTTTATAGTTTTTCACTAACAGTGCATTCACAGTTAAAGTTTCTTACGGCAAGAAACTATTTTTAATTAAAAATTAATAGTTAAACAATAGATATACATTTTCGAAACAGCGTGAAATACAAATAGCTTACATTGATAGTGAAATATATATTTTTCTCTAATTTTATTAGACTTAAAGGTTCGTGACTATTATTATTATTTTCTACAGAAGGCCGTGTTCTTAGGCATTAATAATAATAATTAATAATATATAAAACAATAAAGATTACGCGTTACTTAACGATGCACAGAAGTATCCTACAAGATTTACATTTTTTTTAAGGACAGAGTAAAATGTTAAGTTCACGTTAATATACATACAAATTAAGCCTATATAAAATGTATGTGAGGTTAGATATATATATTTATGAAGATATATGCTACGTAATTATATACAAGTAATGAAATATACTCTAGCAATGTGAGTTATAATTATGTATTTTTTCGATAAATCTTAGGGTGAACTAGTTTCTTCCTCTTGTTACTTTAATATAATTTGTATATAATATAATAATACAATACACAATACAAGTACAATAGTAAAATTAAAATTATTGGACATAAAATAATTATAAAATATAATTATAAAGGTTTATTATATAATATAATTATAAAGGATGAAGAAATTATGTTGAAATAGTAATGAATTATGTTTCTAAGTAAGAATCTTACTATATTCAATTTTATGACCTACATATTTATTTTAACAAATGTAAAGGTTCTACAAGAGTATTATTTTTCTCTCAGAATGAAATATTGTATTATTAGCTATTGATAACTAAATAGTTCGTATTTTCTTCGGAGTTACTTAAAGTGTTTTGTTTATTGTCTATTAAAGTAGATACAGATACTATTTATTTTTTAAATTATTCTCTAACTGTTACTTACGATGAGGACTAGTAAAAACTCTGTTTATTTTAAACAACTCTGCATATTCGCTGCGATGTTTAACTAAATGCGTTTTTTTACTACCAATACAGGCATATATTTTTTTTTTCTATTGCGAGATTGATTTTTTTTTCTACTAGATAGTTTAAAATAAACGCTTATTAATAGAATCGCAGAGTTATATTAAATAACAGATCCCTAAATTACTTACAATTAGTGACTAGATGATAATGTTAAAAGTAACCTATGCGATATGTGACGCAAACGCTTTGAAGCATAGCATAATGAGCCTTATCCTAATAAACATACGGTTTGTAATTAAATCTACTACGCTAAATCACAACACTGCAAAATTTAAACACGGTTAGAAGTGGAATGTATTTAAGGCTATGAAAGTACATATCGCTGAATAAATAAATAAATTAAACCCGTAAATACACATGAAACATTGCCTAGAATAATATATTGAATTGGGGGAAGCCACTGTGTGGACTTTATAGGGTCGCTTTAAAAGGAAATCGTGGCAGAAATGGTCGTGTAAAATAGGACTTTACCGTTCTCAATATATCAAAGTAAGCCAATATTTATTTGGGTAGACACTTTAGTAGAGCCTATGAAATAAAGTTGACTTAAATATATTTTTATTGAGGATCTACTGAGGGTGGAAGGAATAAACTAGCCTTGGAAGAAGTACCTACCATAAATATTGATGTTAAAAATGTATCTCAAAAGAAACACTCTTCAACTTTTTTGAGTAAAGTACGGTAAATCTGTATCTTTTTTTTATTCCACAACCTGTATAAAGGAATACGTGAACCAGTATCGTCGGTACTTGGTTCCAAAATGAGGTAAATATACCCGTATGCGAACGCAGTGCCTTAAAAAGCAGCTCTTTATAAGAAAAAATAGTAATATTTAACATTTTTAAATTACAATATCTAATAGTATTCAAGGTATCGCAGTAAGCACGTTAACTATTTTAGAACATACGCTTTTTTGTAAGTATGTATATTGTTCAGAAGTCTTATTATATACAATGCTTAAGACTATTAATAAATATCATAAATAAAAAAATAGTAAAAAAAAACTCGCTTTGAAAACCTTAGCGTCGAGTTAGGGATTATTTTTTTTTTGGTTCCATTAAGAAGTATAATAAAAATAAAAAAGATATAGAATATGAACATGTTAATTTATGAAGACATCCGCAATATATAAATATATTGTAGCATTGTTAAAGACTACATACATAAAAAAAATAGTTATTGATCAGTACAAGACATTATTTTTTGCCATATTTTTTTTTGTTTTATTTCATTAAATATTATGCATTTCTAAAATAAGCCGAATTATTTTACAAAGCCGAAATTAAGCAAAACAAATATTTTACTTTTCAATAATCTATGATTCTGAAAAAAAATCTCTATGTTAATGTTCATTCTAACTAATGTGCTATTATGTTAATGACTTCAAATATAATTATATTCATATCCTAATATAATCTGAATGAATTATCTCTAGAAGCAAAACACATTTGCCTTATATTAGTTTATCTACAGCGTCGTATTAATTCTATGTAAGTCGTAATTATCCCAGGTTCAACTTTATATACATATTCCTTACGATTATATAGTAAAGCTTCACACAGATCACTATTTTTTACATCTATATGAAAATGTGTTGGTACAAACACGATAGAAGAGTTACATGAACTACATATTATATGACTTTTAAAGGCTAGAATCCTCTTGGGACCGAGATGTTTCTATCTTCAGCTTAATTTATTTTATTTGCGATATTAGCTATAATACACATAAATGAAACTTCACTGAGCTATAGATAGGCAGGGAAGATTGCTATTGCGGATATTACTTTTCTTATATTTGGTTTTACAGAGAGCAGAGCTGAGCCCAAAATGTTAACGTTCACAGGTAAAAATTTAGCACTAATATTACATCGCTACTGTCAGTGAGAACATACGGTTAACTATAAATACGCAGAACATCAGCTTCACCATTTGCACTGTTATTACATCTAATAGAAAAGCATTCAGTGTCATCCACAACAGCCAAAAAATCCTTAGCACTAAAAACGACAAAAAAAAGCTTAAATATAAAGAGTATTAAAACTTCAAAGTGACATTTTTACACAAAACAGTTGATGAACAAAGTTTTAATCAACGTTTTACAAAGCAATCACAAGATAAGTATTTACAATATCAACAGTTTGCTCCAATTTGAAACTTGAAACGATTCTTGTTTGATTTTTAATTCTGTGACTCGGTTGCTCCACTGGACTCATCGTTTTCGATATCATCTGGTTTTTGTCCAATGTTGAAATCTTTCAACGCATCCTGTATATGTTTGACCTGTCAAAGAAAATTTTATTACGAAAACTTTTCCCCTTGGAGATGTCACTCAAAAGAACATTGTTGCTAACATGACGTTGTCAAAGAAAAAAAACACATAGATCCTTACACTATCAAACATTCATAGAAAAATCATAAAGTTTATCCAATATCTGTAAGAAGTAAGAAAGTTAGCGAAAGAGAAATGGTCGTATCTCTGACTTTGATAGAATTGAAAAGTTGTGTTTGTTTGATATCAGAAGTAATAAAACCTCCGGATTTATTTATTTTTTCCAGAGCAAAAAGAAAGTTAGATGCGATTTTAGACTTTTACATATTTGCCCTATATTGTACAAACGCTAGAACATCGAGTTACTACAATGTGTCAAATTTCTGTAACAGATTTTTAACTTTATCTCTGAAGCCTTAGGTTCAAAACTGGTTGTGAAAATTTGACAGTTTCGGGTAGTTTGATGTGCTACCGTCTGTACGTAGTTGTACTCCATATATTTCTTTATAAAAGAAACATCTGTCCGCAACTTCTTGCATGTGAAATATCTTGCTGTAACACAAAATCTGTCACAGAATTTTCGGAATCGGAAGAAGTAGTAAAAGAGTTTTGCACTGAAAAACACTACAAAATTTGTGAGCTTGAAAAAAGGAGTTAAATGAGTTCCGAAGATTAATTATTCCTTACATACGAACTCACTAATTTTACAGCTTTTTACCTTATACATACTCGTATTAGAATACAAGGCAAATAATAAAAAGTCTCGTCTAAACTGATGGCGTGTCATAATGACACTCCCAGCTACCGCAGAGCAATAATTATAAAACCTCTTCTATTTCATTTTTCGTGTTTCCCCTACAATTTCGGCCTTCACCATATTTTTATTTTTTGGTTGCGAGACCCTTTGTATTCTCTTGACCTTTATTCACGCCAAGGTCTTCGTAACTTTAGATATATCTAGAAGAGCATGAACTTAGGCTAGAACAGTAATTAGTTTTAAGTACTTAATGAATATTCAGGACCTTGCTTAGGCCTTTATTATAAAATGAGTGTAGGCCTATGTAATTATATCCAAGCTCGTTTGGTATGCAGCGGAAGAATTTTGTCATTAGATTATGTTAACAAAATTCAAACGAAGTTTTTTTTTTTTATCTTGGAATACATTTTGTAGGTATTTTTTTTACTTTAGAATCAACACAATCCAATTATTTGTATCTATTATTAGACTCGGTAAACTAATTAAATGAAAAAGCTATTAAAACCTTGTAAAAAATTCTTAGATGTAAAATAATGGTTTTTTACGATCAAAAATACACCGATGAAAATGTTATTTCTTACAAAAAATTATATTAAGCTACATTCTAATCAATTACGAAATACAAACTTGAAGTCTACCGAAAAAAATGTCAACGCCTACTTAAAAAAAAAAAACTCACCTGAGAGGCCGCAGTGTCGGTACCAGGATGCTTGTACGTATGAAGGAAATAACACGTTCCCGGGATGTCCTTGGGGAACGAATTTGGGAGACAGGAACGGTCACGAGGCTCCATCTCGAATCCCGGGAATTTTATTAGCCACCTGTCAAAAAAAGTTGAATTCAGAAATTGTCTGTGCCTTCCGCGGTAAAGTGGTTCTGTGTCCTTGTACAGTTCACAAAAGAGTTTGGTTTGAGTAACAATAAACATCTTTGCAGAGGGCAGACAAAGCAATACGAGTGAAGCTGCTGCAAATACAAATATACAAAAATACTGTATAAAGTACATGCTTTTGTACAAGTTGTTCTCGCACAGTAGTATACAAGCTTGCATACCATTGCGCCAGAACAACTTAGAAAAAATAAAAGAAACGTATATTTGCCGTAAACATGACGCAGAGAAAGAGCACAAAAAGGACAAGTAGGGAGAGAATATGCGTCACTTCAACGATAACATAAAATAACAAAATAAAAAATAAAATGAATAACTCTAATAATTTCTGATTGGTGAATGTCACAAGGGCATGCAAGTTACACTACTTTTGAGAAAAGAACATGCGTGTATTAAACGCTTAATTGAGTGAGTCATAACTTTAAAAAATAACACACTCTAACGTCATCATCATTATGTTTCTCCTGCCCTTAACCCAATTTTTTTTGAGGGTCGGCGCAACTTGTCTTTTCCTTCCATACTTTTCTATTTGTAGTTATCTCGGTAGTCACTACCTTTCTAGCCATATCGTCTTTAACACAGTCCATTCCTTGGATCTTTGGTCTTCCCCTACTTTCAGAACCCCCCACTTCCATGCTTAAATAAGACACCCTAACGTACAATGTCTAAAACGCTTTATGAATGTTCTATTCTGAAGGACAGAATAATGCATTGTGCTTGGTTTGCTGTACTCATAAGCCCACTATCCTTTTTAGGACAAAAATCATGCACAAACGGATATACAACGTGTAACGTTAAATGCTCAAAACCAGAAAGTAGTTTGATCAGAATAACGAGCAGAATTAATTGAACCACTTTTTAATATAGGTCACATTTTTCAAAAAATCTTCATTAAAAACGTTGCCGTGTCTATTTATTAATAGGTCAAGCAACCCAATGTCAACGCGGCGCGGCGGCCCGGTGACGACTCCTCGCTCGACAAAGCGTCGTCGCAGACGCAAGAAACGATCAGAATGGCCAGTAAAACTAAAACAGCACGTAAAACCTTTATAATTTTTTTAATGACTTATTTTCTTTTTGAAATAGGTCAATTGAATCAAAAATCAGTTGGGGTGTCTGAGGTTTTGCGCATTTTACGTTACACGTTGTATAGGGTGACTGGTAATTAATGATCGATACTTAAACACATGATTCTACTCATGACAACAAACCACTTTTACTATGGGACCAAACCTGAAATCGCGAAAAAAAAATCAGCTGTTCCCTACATTTTGACGACTCGTACGAACATAAATGTAGGGATCAGCTGATTTTTTTTTCGCGATTTCGGATTTGGTCCCATAGTAAAAGTTGTTTGTTGTCATGAGTAGAATCATGTGTTTAAGTATCGATCACTAATTACCAGTCACCCTATATAATGTGGAAAACATGAGAAAAATGTAGTTGCAGTACTTGTATTTCTTTTGCTGACTGTACTCGCTATTCACTTAAGAGCTACTTTAAAGAGTAATTGTGGTATTACAGAGTTATGCCTTTGTAGTGGAAGTAGAAGCGTAGGATGACGGGGATGTTTTGTTAGGAGAAGCATCGGTAAAGTTTTATATTAAATAATTTTTCGAAATTAATTTGAGTCATCCTTGAGATTAATTAAATTTGTTAGATGGAAAACTTGCTTAGCTTATATTGTATTAAACATCAATGTAGAAAAGTTTTGTTCCAAAAAAAATATTTAGGGTATGAATGTGATTGCATTTCAATTTTAATCCGTCACAGTGACAAATTGTTCCGATTTAAGATCATAACCGAGTCGGTTTTGATTCCATCCAAACGTTGGAGGAGCCAAGAGTAGGTAGGTGCACTAATTAGCCCTCTACGCACTATCCACCTAGAAGATAGCAGGGGTACCCGACAGTCGTGTTATCATCATTTATTAGGTGAATCAAAATAAACAGGACTGTTTTTATTACTGGTCGCTGAGTGAAGTGACGCGCTTAGTGCTGTTGTATGTGTTAGGGGGGATCATCTAGGGGAGGGCGGTATACTGCTCCGGCTCACTTTAGTTTATTGCGCGCCAGTAGCATCATGTATGAGCAGGAGGTATATAAGTCTGTTGAGCAACGACTTATCATAATTTTTTTAACACGGGAGGGCATAAAACCTTCCGAAATTTTGCATCCATTGACTCTAAAGTTCGATAAGAATACGCATTCAAGAACTCAAGTGTAGGAATGGCACAAAAAAAATTCAAGTGGAGGACGCCGTTTTCACACTGACCAGATAGTGGAATCATTTGTGTGCAATTGGCTAAAGGCACGACCGACTACATTCTTCGATACTGGCATCAAGAAACATCCCCTGCGCTGGGGAAAATGTGTTAATAGAAGGGGAGATTATGTTGAAAAATAAAATATATTCCTTTTTTTACGAGTATAATAATACGTGCGTATTTTTTTTTTACTTAAGTCCGGTTTATATTTGATATAATTTTCGGCATTCGTAAAGCGAAGATTTGAAGTACGTGAATGTGGGATAATTGACGAAATGCTTGTCTTAATTAATTATTTTGTAGCACTGTGTGATTTAAACCCTCACTTAAGTCACGCTTTTCTGTGAATTATGTAGTCCATTTTTATACAGAAAGTGCGCGGTCACACGTGCTTTACAATAGAATACGATACGTGTGACTGAAGTAGCCGTGCATTAGTACGGCGATGGACTAATAAGGTAATGTACTATTAACCTACATTCTTTCTTCACATTTCGCAATAAGTTTCAATGGATCTCACGCTATTTTAATTGAAGAAAACGTAAATAAATTAAAACAATACAAAATGGCAGCGATTTTAATGACGGAACCAAATATTTTCCTAAAATTTAGTATCCTTCCTGTATGCACACAAACTATCACTGTGTGTCATGAATCGTGCATAGACATCATGGATACATATTGCGTAAAGGGTTTTATTCTTAATTAACCCCCTATTACATGATGTTTAAACATAACTGGAAAACTGTGGGTATACTAAGTGCGACCTGCGCCCTAATTGCATAACACACTCTCAGTAGCAATAGGTTTCATTTTGACAGTTGAACCACATTCAAAGCGTTATTTTCGTTATGGATCAGACGTTTTTTTCGAACACATGAAGCAATGAATTAGCAATATCCCACAAAATGATTCAGATTAAAATTGGTAATGTGTTACGCAATTGGGGTTCTGATTCGCACGGTTTTTACAACTTGACAAAACATTGAGATTTCTTTAATAAATGTAATTTTAATATATTATACAAATTTACGTGTAGGTACAAATCACGTATTTGTAATAAAAAAATTCCAAAATGACTTTAACCATTAAAAAGAGCATAAAAAATTATAAAAAATACCTTTATTCACATATTTATACGACTTAAAATTGGTCCCATTAAAAAATAATAAATAGTTTTTGAGTTATGAATTTTTTGTATTTATAATAAAAAAAAGGATATCCACAATTTTTATAAATATGTGAATAAAGGTATTTTTCATAACTTTTTATGCTCTTTTTAATGGTTAAAGTCATTTTGGAAAAAATTTATTAGAAATATGTGTAAACTGCAAATCATCATTTTGGGATACGAACTTTGAAGGTGATTTTCACCCCTTTAAAACGTTTGTTGGAGGGGCACGTGGCTAAATAATAACAGCCGCACAGGTCGATCGATCAGGTTAAGCTACGCTTGCCGCGGTTGGTCTGTGGATGGGTGACCATCTTTACATACCGAGACCCCTCCGTGCCTCGGAAAGCACGTTAAGCCGTTGGTCCCGGCTGTCATTCGTAGATCTTTGACAGTCGTTACGGGTAGTCAGAAGCCCGAAAGTCTGACAACCAGTCTTACCAAGGGGTATCGTATTACCCAGTAACTGGGTTGTGGAGGTCAGCTAGGCAGTCGCTCCATGTAAAATACTGGTATTCAGCTGCATCCGGTTAGACTGGAAGCCGACCCCAACATAGTTGGGAAAAGGCTAGGTAGATGATGATGAAAACGTTTGTTAGCAAAAAAGAACAAATACGTATCTCATCATATTTCATGTAAGTAGATTATTACCTCGCGAGGTTTCCTTGTCATACAGACACGAAAAGCGACTTTAATTTATAATATGTGTGGATATAGGTCTAACCGAAAACGCCGCCCAAAAATAAATTCCCTTAGGTTATGCACGTCATATCATAAATTTTTCAACGCCCATATACGCCCCCTAAAAAATATATGCCAGGGAAGTCATAAAGAACACACCCTTTCACGCCAGAAACTAATGGATCATAACAGAAAGGCTGCAATGAATTTTGATGAAAAAGTGCCCTTTTTGACAGCACATACTTTACATTTGTGAAACGTAAAATTCCTGGTTTTAGTTCGAGAATATCGCTTTTCTGACTAAAATAATTAAAAGGAAGTGATTTGTTTCATTACAGGGAAACTGAATTCGTTGAAGTTAAATCATCATCTACCTAGCCTTTTCCCAACTATGTTGGGGTCGACTTCCAGTCAAACCGGACGCAGCTGAGTACCAGTATTTTACATGGAGCGACTCCATCAGACCTCCACAACCCAGTTACTGGGTAATACGAAACCCCTTGGTAAGACTGGCTGTCAGACTTTCGGGCTTCTGACGACCCGTAACGACAGTCAAAGATCCACGAATGACAGCTGGGACCAACAGATTAACGTGCTTTCCGAGACACGGAGGGGTCTTGTATGTAAAGATGGTGACCCGTCCACGGACCAACCGTGACAAGCGTAGCTTACCCTGATCGATCGACCCGTGCGGCTGTTATTACTTAGCCACAAGCCCCTTAAATTACTATCTTATATTTGGGGTTAACTGAGTAGTAATTAATAATTGGTTAACTCCAAATATACGAGTATAAGACATTGATAGTATAAAGCGGTACGGAAGAAGGCAACAAGTTGCAAAATACATAGTATGATACTCAGTATAGTACGAGTATAGCTTTCTTGATAGAAAGCCGACCTAATTGCCAAGTACTCGTATTCTATCACTTATGCGTATTTTTTTTGTAAACGGATCAATACTTCCATTTCCAATCATATAAATAATAATTTTAATATCATTTTAGACAAAGAAATAACAAGTACCTATTATAGCAGAAACAATGGAGCCATTTTTAAGATTTAGAATTGATTGAACCAGCAATACTAAATGCTTCACTACCGGCGTGACGAGAACTATTGCCAAAACCTACTTAGATTGCTGAAAAATTGCCCGTGTAAGCGCATCTTTAGGAACTAGGTCAATTTCCATGGTGGAATATTGCACAAAATTAAGATGCCGATTCGTGTTCCTAAGATACATTGCTGTGATTTGAGCCGTGAATAGAATTCCACCTAATCTGGGTATTGGTCGAGCATTTCGAATTCAATCCGGGTTTGCGGCCACCATTGTTACAAATTGGATAATCGATTTTATGCAGAGTACAGTACCTATAACCCAGCCATAATTTATAGAACACCGGATTTTTGAGAATTTTTGTTCCCTTTATGATACACCGTGCCGAAACGTGAACACTGACAGACGGGGTGGTGCACAAATTCGAGGTTGCACGTCGAGCGCGCTATGGGGCGGGCAATGCTTGGAGTTTCTTTGAAGGATAAAATCATAGATTGCAGAGTAAGCAAGCTAAAGTGGCAATGTTTACCGAAGGACAGATGGCAGGTGGAACAGACGAGTTCCGACGTAGAGACCGCGTATCGGCAAGCGTAGTGTGGGATGCCCCCCAGCTAGACGGACCGACGACCTCAAAAAGGTGACTGGGATAGACTAGATGTGGAAGTCGAACTAGTGCGGTGTTGTGATTTTTGGAAAAAGTTCGGCTTTGTAGAGCGTTGTCTCTATCACTCATACTTCTGTGACAGTCTCTTTCTAAAACTCAATGTGTCTTATCAACATCCAAGTACTTTAGTGCTTCTGTGTAGGAATCACGACTTTAAAAGGAATAAATCGTGTCATTCATTTATTTTTAGATTTGACTCGTTTAATTGACACGCCTTTGACAGGCCTGTTGGTCTAGTGGTCAGTGGCCCTGACTGCTATGCCCAAGGTCGTGGGTTCAATTCCCATCTAGGACAAATGTTTATGTAATGAAAACGATCATTTGTTCTTTGTCTGGGTGTAATTTATCTATAATATGTATGTATTTAGAAATATATATGTATGTTTATCAGTTGTCTAGTACTCATAGCACAAGCTCTGCTTAGTTTGGGACTAGATTGCGTTGTGTGAAAGTTGTGGATTATTATTATTATTAAATTAAAATCAGCACCATTTAAAACTACATTCATAAGTTCGCTCATAATGTGAAAACCACTGAACAGCATTTTATTAAATTAATTTCATACAGATTTATTAAAAATGTTTGTGAATTTGTACGAAATTAAATATGAAATTTATGAAATGCGAAAAGCAGTACAAATATCTGAACTAATGTGTACTTATAATAATGATAGGTATAATGAAAAATCAGGCTGGCTAAGTAATTAATAAATAACTTACTCATAGGTAGTAGGACTGACGTTGATCTTCAACGGTTCGGAGCCGGATTCAAACTTGTTGGCAAGCGTGACGTTGTGTCCGAACAGGCAGTACTTTAACATCGTCTTGCCGACCACTCCGGCGAGAACGGTCCCAGTGTGTAGACCTATGCGCATCTAGGAAGAGGAACAAAATTGTTAGGGCAGATTTTTTTTTACTTACATTGTAAATATGAGACAATTATTTGGAGCGTAACGAAGCAAAGGAGTGTGTAAGAATCGTAGCAGGTGGTGTTCAGTACCCTGGCCGTACAGAACACCACCTGCTACGATTCTTACATACTCATTTCCTTCCTTTCCCATGGGAAGAAGCCGTGAGTTATGTATGTATTTCAAGCAAGAATTCTTGATCATAAATATTATCAAAAGGAATTGGATAAAAAATGAAATGAAAAAAAAATGATATTCTTATATTATGATCTATTCTAGATCCACAGACACAGGTAAGTAGATACATAACTACCTACGCATAATGCAGCGCATTCACGATCATTTTTGAATGAGGAGAGAAGAAAGAAAGAAAATGCATTTATTTAATGATGTCAAATCATTAGTAAGTCATTGCAGTATGTAACAAAAGGTATCTCAAGGTACCTAGATGAAAAAGGTATCTCAAGGTACCTAGATGAAAAAGTATCTCAATCAAGGTACTTAGATGAAAATGGTATCTCAAGGTACCATGAAGAAAAATTAACTCAAGGTACCTAGATGAAAAAGTAACTCAAGGTACCTAGATGAATAAGGTATCTCAAGGTACCTAGGTGAAAAAGGTATCTCAAGGTACCCAGATGAAAAAGTATCTCAAAGTACCTAGATGAAAAAGTATCTCAAGGTACTTAGATGAAAGGTATCTTAAGGTACCTAGATAAAAAAGGTATCTCAAGGTACCTAGATGATAAAGGTATCTCAAGGTATCTAGATGAAAAAGGTATCTCAAGGAAACAAGGTGTGAGTGGAAACGCCGGGAGAGGACGCCCTACTACATTTATTTCAGGTATTTACTATGTTTAGGTACCATATCCACACACACACCCCAACGTACCAGTTGTACTCCACAGCAACACACAAAGACTCCTCAAAATTAGCTTTTAAGCCCTTTTAATCCTTTATGGGGCTCTGTCCATATACTGTCCATATATGTACTGTATAATAACCATACATTTTGAATGTTCGCGTCTAAACTAAACTTTAGTGCAGCAGTAGGTAACGCTCTTGGAAAAAGTACCATTATGCATTGCACCATGTTTTGCACAATTTCATACATGAGAAGGGGCAGTGTCCAAAATGTGGACACCAAATTTTTTTTAAGTACTAAAAAATGTATCTCAAAAATTTCAATAAATATAAGTATTAATATCCCAGTGTTTTACAATGTAACTCTTGTCTCATTGCTATAAGGTATTATTTGAATCGAAAATATTCGGCTCGGATTCTAATTTATACTTTAACTTAAGGAGATAATAGCGAAAAGCGAAATAAATTGGTTTTGTAGTTACTGCTTTCCAAAAAACTTTTTGTGACTAATAAATTCCTAACTGTAAACTAGATTATATTTGTATTGTTATGTCCAACTAAAATATTGTATTATTATTTTGCGTATTCAAGGTATTTTCAGCTGTGGCAACAAAATTTTGATAAGTAAATATGGATTTTAGTTCGGTGCAGGTATCGTTAAAATTGGAACTCAAACACTACCAAAAGTATAAAGTTTTATTCTCCTGTGCATAAATAGCTTGAAGTGAAACTAAAATAAAAATAATATTTTATAGCAACAATAAAAATATGAAATAATCCATAAAACTAACGTTAAAACATTTAATTCTGTTTTTATGTATGAAGATAACTTTTATAGATTTTGCTTAAATGTATGATGCATGCATGTTTTTATATTATATATACATTGACATTGATGAATTTTGTATATACAATGACATGGATATTTACTTTCTAAAGTATTTTATTTTTTATTATTATTATTGTGAATGTGAGGACTATGTGGGTAATTTCTTTTTTCTGTTTGCCTTCTTAGTTAGTTTTAATCATGATCTGGCAGTTTGAGTAACTTAGGCGGCCTACCCAAATGTCCTTTCATTGGTATTGTTCGTCGAATCGTGAGGCTCCTCAAGTTCTGAGTTAAGCTACACGATTTTTGACAAATACGTGCACTGACTGGACAGGTCAGCTCAATCTGTGTGGTTCTTTACTCAAAAGACCATTCAGACACCAATCTACATGATCTGACCAAGATTTTGCCTGGACTTTAAAAGAGACTGTGACCTCTGAGTTTGTTTCGGCCTTTCTTCTCAGAGTAGTCAGATAGAAAACCTGATCCACTTTTAAAAAAAATATGATTGACATGTAAAAGTGTTTGTACAAACCTACTTACAGAAAATAAATTATTTATCATTCATGTATGTGTGTGTATTATGTGTTTTTTAAGCTCTATAAGAATGAAGAAACGATATTTTTGCTCATATACAACGTGTAACATTAAATGCGCAAAACCTCAAACACCCCAACTGATTTTTTTAATTCAATTGACCTATTTCAGAGCGAAAATAAGTCATTAAAAAAATTGTAAAGGTTTCATGTGCTGTTTTAGTTTTACTGGCCATTCTGATCGTTTCTTGCGTCTGCGACGACGCGACGCTTAACCGAGGGAGAAGTCGTCACCGGGCCGCTGCGCCGCGCTAACATTGGCTTGCTTGACCTATTAATAAATAGACACGGCAACGTTTTTAATGAAGATTTTTTGAAAAATGTGACCTATATTCAAAATTGGTTCAATTAATTCTGCTCGTTATTCTGATCAAACTATTCTCAGGTTTTGCGCAATTAAAGTTACACGTTGTGACAGTGCCCGTTTTATGACCATAGGCTTGCCCCTTTATTACATGGGAGTTGAATGTAACTGCCAAAATGTGGATTTACAATAACATCCACAACAAACAGAATCAACAGGGTGTATCACAACTCTTCTTGGTCGCGTACTTCATTACTGAAGGTCGTGTCCCTGAAAGGCCCTCGTGGCTTTATGCACGATGTTCTTCCACTTCGTTCGGTTCTCAGCTTCTCTCAGGGTCGGTACAGAGTCCAGTGAGGGTGGTAACTTGGTCCGACCAGCGGCTAGGTGACCGTCCGCGATGTCTTTTACCACAAAGTATATTGTTTATTTGTACGAGTATGTATGTATGTAAGTATATTCTCATAGTATTTGTTTAGTTTTTTAAGTAAATAATTGATTACGATTTTATGTATTTTTTTTTGTCTCCTTTACTCTTTCACACGCTGTCTACATCTCTCTATCTAATGTTCTATCGCAGGTATGCTGGAAGAGATTTCTTAAGAAATAAGCATCACCTTTGTACCTATTTTTCTGTTCTGTTTTTTCTTATCTGTTTATTATATATGTATATATATACATAAATGGTAAAATAAATAATAAATAAATAAAGTTTTTTTTTTCTTTTTTGTATCACAAAGGTGTTGTCTTTAAGGGTGTGGACAGACCATCAAACTGAACCACTTTCTCCATGGAACTAGCATCGTAATCATGAAACAATTATCACTCGTAGAAAACTTCAATACTTACTCGACCCAGATGTATGGGACGGTTACGATGTTGGTCCCATGCAGAAAGTTTTTCAGTTTAATGCTCTGACTCACACCTTTAAATTTGACCACACCTATTTGGTATACTTTGTAAAGTACCAACACCAGCACATCAAGCTCCTACAATCTTTCAAACTTGTTTAATAGATTTTCAACTTTATCGCTCAAGGATTAGGTTCAAAGTTGAATTAGGAAAATTTGACAGTTTCAGGTAGCTTGCCATAGGGCAAGCTACTGGGGTATAGACCCCAGGTGTAACTATTAGGTACAACTCCAAGTAATCCTTCGTATACGGGCCAGTCACGTTATGTTTTTGTTGGACACTGTCTATAATAGCCTTTTCGTGGAAGATAACATAGATAATTAATAAATATCTGAATAAGTGTTTTTAAATTGACCCTCCATTGCCCAAAAAAATATAGTCTTTGAAAGTCTATTTACAGACTGAAATGAAAACCTAATCAAATTAAAAAATAATCTCGAAATATAAAACTTGTAAGATTCATTTCTTTCACGGAAAGTGTATAAAACACTGATTAAGCTTTCCGTCAACTTTAATGTTTGAGGTGAGGGTAAACGTAGATGTTTACGTTCCAAGGCAAACTGTTGATTCTTTGAGGGAACTAGGTTACGTGCGTACACAACGGCCATTTTCATAGTTTCACACCATGCTTTCATTAGTATTCTAATGAAATGTTGACTTATGCTGACAGGTAAAAACAATGAAGAGACAACAGTATTTTATTGATTTTGTATGCTGACATTTACTTACATCATTGTTACCTACGTACTGCTTAGTGGAGCTTAGGGAGTTATCATAATCTCAGTCTATGGTGTTCCCATTGCTGGGACACGTGACACGTGCCTCCTCTTTGTGAGAGGGAATGGGCCGTTATCCACCACGTAGGTACTGTGCGGGTAGGTAGATGTCATATGCCTCAAATTTTTGGTTCTAGGACATGCCGATTTCCTCACGATGTTTTCTTTCACCGTTTTTAGAGTAGTGGATATGAAATAGTGCCTGTCTGGGTTCGAACCAACTCGTAAGTCGCGCCGGTTACCACTTTGCCACCACTGCTCTTAGAGAGTAATTACTACATAAGTAGGTATTCATTTTATACATATACAATATTATTTTTAGTATATGGCCAACCCGAAACACGTGTCTAGTTTTTTATGTAAAGAATATATGTACAAAATTTCAAAACGGTATCATGAAAAATCACGAAGTTATAAGCTTGTTATGTTACCTGATTGTCCGTACAAAAAGTTGGTTACCACTTAACACGCGCCGCCGGCCGACCGGCTGTGACCTGTGTTGTGCGCATATGATTGTGGATATGTACTTAGTGTCGCTCGGTGTCCAACTTTTTACCATTTTAAAATATTTTTGGGATAAATATAACATGGTGTAAAAACCATTGGAATCGATTCAGTCACTTATTCTGAAAAAACTGTATTCAGGTTTGCAGTATACTAAAAATAATTTTGTATACAACTTGTAACATTAAATGCGCAAAACCTCAGACACCCCAACTGATTTTTAATTCAATTGACCTATTTCAAAAAGAAATAAGTCATTAAAAAAATTGTAAAGGTTTTATGTGCTGTTTTAGGTTTACTGGCCATTCTGATCGCTTCTTGCGTCTGCGACGACGCTTTATCGAGGGAGGAGTCGTCACCGGGCCGATGCGCCGCGCTGACCTTGGCTTACTTGACGTATTAATACATAGACACGGCAACGTTTTTAATGAAGATTTTTTGAAAAATGTGACCTATATTAAAAAGTGGTTCAATTAATTCGGCTCGTTATTCTGATCAAACTTTTTACAGGTTTTGCGCATTTAACGTTACACGTTGTATATGTATTTTTTTTTTAATATACAAGTTGTAACTTAAATGACGCACAACCACATAAGGGGTTATTGTACTCATCATTATGAACCACTTTTACTATGGGTTCAGACATGAAATCACAAAAAAAAATCTGCTGTTGCCTACATTTATGTTCGCATAACTCGTCCAAATGTTCTCATAGTAAAAGTTGTTCATAATGATCATTATAATAACCCCTTAAGAGGTTGTGCTTTATTTAAGTTACACCTTGTATATGTAAGTAGTTAGCTGAAATATGTTATTGCATTCATGGCTTTAGTTAAATGATCGCTTGCAGTGCACGAATACGCACGATTATACGAATTATGTAAGGCAAGAAGAATGATACTAGGAGAGTAAAGGTACTTCGTAGGGCTTGGCACGAGGATTGCCGAAGCATTTTGGAATATCTCAAAATATAATGACACAGTCTGGTCGTTGAGAGATTTCGTTCCTGCCACCTGTCAGTGCCACAATTCTAGTAGCTAAAAAATATCAAATTCGCAAAACACCAAAAAGCTTATAGATAAAAGTGGAGACAACACTCTAAATACTCAAGTGAAGACGACTGTGGTCGGACACTCTCTTTCTGAATACGTAAATATGACAGAGAAAACATATATCTCTGTCTCGTTCTTATGTGTGTGTTTAGAAAGAGAGTATCCAACCACAGTCGTCTTCACCTGAGTATTTAGAGTGTTGCCTCCACTTTTATCTACAACCTTCTTGCAAAACACGTACTCGTCTGTATAAAACTGACAGATGCCAAGAATGAATTCTCTCATCGCCTGCACTATAGTTAGTTTTTTTGTTATTTTTTTCATGATTTAAAGACTTTCAGAATAGGTATTAGTATCGAAGCCAATAACGTCAAAGTTAACAGAATCGAAGATCAAAGCGTTATCAAAATAGGAATAAATACCTTTATAGGGTTTCCCTCGTGCGTCAAATGCTGCGCACATGTTTCCACCATGCGCAGTGCCATCCACGCTATCTGCGGCGCATGCGTGTCGATCTTACGATGTAGTCCGCTCGCCACGCAGTACGCATCGCCTATTGTTTCCACCTGCACAGAATATTTAAAAATGTAAGATTTGCAATGAAAATACCGGCAAGTGCGTGTCGGACCACGCACAATAAAGGGTTGCGTAGTTGGGATGAACATATCTCAAGAACAAAATTAACGTGTTTTAAACCTGAAAACAAATTCCCTTAATTAAAAACGTTCAACATCTAGTTGCAGTCTCATCTCAGCCACAATCAGTTTCAAAAACTTGTCAAAAATTTATGGAAATTAGACGTATTTTTGACAGATGAGACTGTGAACGTTCTTGAAATTACGAAAATTGCCGCTCAGATCTAAATAAAAACCTTCTTTTGTAATGAAGGGGCCAGAGTCTAGCAATACGTTTAACAAACTTTGAAAGCACCACAATCAGTATTTTAGGAAAAATCCGGAGCCAATTTCTTACAGATTCATTAACACAGTTTCATTAATACAAAGCGTCTTTATTATCCAACATCCTTCAAACAAATTGATAACAAGAGTTAATTATTCTCAGTAAACGACTATTAATTACGTAGAACAGTAATTACAATTATGTCTTAATTATTATAAGATTAGAGTACGGATCACAGACAGCCATTTTGTTTGTATTATTTGATCTATGAAGCTTTTATTTATTTAAACTTTTCGCACAAAAGGTACAAAGGCGGACTTAATACCTTAAGTATTCTCTACCAGTCAATCAAGGGTGGTGGTGGCTTTTCTCCGGTTTCACTTGATTAAATACTCTTTGATGTTTTAATCTATATTATATATTCTCTATCTATATACAAGTAAATAAAATTGAAGATTTTAATGTCAAAATAACAGCTTTTGCTAAATACATATTATTATGAAAGTTTATACCTACGGTACTTATAACAAAGAACTTTATTGTTTATTTTTGTCTTTCTGTCTGTTTGTTCCAGCTTATCTCCGAAACGGCTTGACCGATTTTGACGAGACTTTCATTGGCAGATGGCTAGATATTAAAAGCTATATATGTTATAAGGAATAACTTTGGCTACTTTTATTAATAAAAAGAATAGCATGTGATAGAACAACTTTGCAATAATGAATAATTTCCGAATACCCCGCGGACGAAGGGGCTGGCAAAAGGTAGTAGGAAATAATAATAACTTCATGATTACTTTATAATTAAATTAAGCTGTTGAAGCTTTTAAGTCTCATCAAAGTGGATAAAAGACGGATTAATATTTACATCATCACCTCGTCATTAAAATCAACATTTCAGGGGCTTAAGGGTTTTTAAGCTCTTGTGACGATAAGGCAATTTAATAGAAACAATTCCAAGTTACGTTTGATGTATTTTTAAATAATTAAATAACCGCGAGGGTTGGTATGAGGTGGCCCGGGAAAAAGACTTCCTGGAAGGACTTGGAAGCGGCCGTTGCCCAGTTTAAAGCTTTATTTAACTAAAAACTGCGCCCCGCGGTTTCACCCGCATCAGTCTCGATCCCGTAAGAATATCGAAATAAAAATTATTTTATGTGTTAATCCTGGTCATAAACTATCTGTGTGCCAAATTTCATCAAAATTGGTTCAGCCGTTTGAGCGTGAAAAAGTTACAAACATACACGCACACACTCACAAACTTTCGCCTTTATAATATTAGTGTGATGAACACTTCAATTCCACAAAAATCCTTCAAAACGAAAGGACGAAACATTGAAGTATTTTGTTTCCAAAAGGCAGAACTTAATTCTATTTTTTAACCGTAATCGGATGCCCCTTGTTTAAAATTACGGAGCTGTTCAGGTTAATTTGTATTTGTAAAGACAGCAATTTCATTCAGCATGTAACATGAGAATAGGGTTTCGTTGTAGAGGTACATCCATATATTGTCTGGTATGTGTAGTATTCTCTTAACAAATCATATTAGTACTGATTTAAAATAAATTTGCATAAAGTGAGCGGTGAGGGCATCCCCGACAAGGTGGGTGAGGGCTCTTCGTGCGTTTGATGTACCCAAATACAAATCTTGTGTTTTATTTCCAATACATATATTATTTGTGGAGCTTGGAGTACTCCACAGTATGCCTTTTTCATGTGTTGTGCATTGGAAATACTGCAATTAGTTAGTCTTTTAATTTAGTACCTAGTGTTAAGAGATTATGAAAATAAATAAAACCAGATATATTTTTTTTTATAACATTACATTTTTTTGTTTTGCCAAACTACGAATTTTTTACTTACCTTATAAACATCCAGCTCCTCACAGAAGATATCAAACACGCTGTACAGGTCTTCAAGCATGGCGATGACCATCATCGGCGTGGCTGTCGCACATATCGACGTGAAGCCTACGATATCGCTGAACAGCATTGTGACGTCATCGTGGCTTTTAGCTTCGATCTTCTCACCTTTGGAAACAATTGTTTTATTGAAAAAGTAGTCGTTAAGACTTAAATGTGTTTTGTGTGTGTCTTAAGTTTATTATTGTTTGTTTTTTTGTTGAGATTGAACAACACTATAGTTTGTTCTATTAGACACCTTGATTTCGAAATTGCATTGACCCAAAACCGGGGTAACCGATATAGCGAGCAGAGTATATAAACTGAACTGACAGTGGGCTAGCCATGTCTGTCAAAGGACCGATGGCCGGTGGAGCAGACGAGTCCTGGAGTGGAGACCACGTATGGGCATGCGTGGTGTGGGATGCCCCCCAGACCGACGACCTTAGGAAAGTGGCTGCGACAGATTGGATGCGGAATGCGGAGGACAGGGTCTTGTGGCGCAGCCTGGGAAAGGCCAATGTCCAGCAGTGGACTACAATAGGCTGAGTTGATTGCTATTGTTTAGTTGTCCATTATCTACTTAGATCTCCACATATAGAATAAGGCACCAACACAAAGAAGATACATGTCGAAAAAATCTAACGAACGTATACATTTTTTAATTTTTAATTAATTCATTTATTTCAGACACAGTCCATACATAATAAAAAAAAATTAAAATTAAAATCCATTACAAAAAATAAATGATAATAAATGAAATAAATGTCACAATTCAATTAAATTAAATACATAAGTTAGATTAAAACATAACACATAAAAAACAATCAACAACAAAATTAGACATACACACAAAAACGCAAGTCAAATAAAACGAGGAGAGGCGCTAACATGAAGCTGCATCCACCTCTGTATCAGGGACAGGTCCCACCGCTCGGACAACACCCTCAGGAGACTGTTCGAGCTGCTTCGTAGGCGACTTAATAGTGAAGCGCTCCGCTTCCTTATGATCGCGAAAAAATCATCGGTTCGCGCCTCCGCATACATAGTCGAAGCACTACAAAACCGCTATAAAGTTTGGAAGAGCCAAAAATACAATCTGTTTTAAACATGACAATTCATCCAACAGATTGGTTAGAACCTACTAATTTTAATATGTAGAAGATTTCTGGCATCTGAGTCTCGTATGCCTTAACACACAACCTATTTCAAAAAGTGATACATTACAAATGATCTCCCTAATATTCGTCCTTGCCGTTATAACTTAATGGAATTATAAAAGTTGAGCGCCTGTCTTGCGAAGTGCACACTCAAACTTCGATTAAAGTTAGTAATTAATGTGTGTGCCAACTAACAATGGTTTACAACCCTGTCGTGGTGGTGAAGGGCGTGTGATATGGTATAAAGGAGGATAATATAATAGAAGTACGTACATATAATAAACTACAGTGGGTGTAACGCTATGGTGATGACTGGCTTTATTGTGTCGTTGTGACGTCATCATCCTCATTGTATTATACAGAGTTGAAATCAACGTAGAAATAGTATACGTAGCTTGGCTATAGGATTGTAAATACTTAAAAAAAAAACTGACTGTTTCAATATATGTATACAACGTGTAACGTTAAATGCGCAAAACCTGAAAATAGTTTGATCAGAATAACGAACAGAATGAATTGAACTACTTTTTAATATAGGTCACATTTTACAAAAAAATCTTCATACGTTGCAGTGTCTATTTATTAATAGGTCAAGCAAGCAACCCAATGTCAGCGCGGCGCAGCGGCCCGGTGACGACTTTTCCCTCGATAAAGCGTCGTCGCAGACGCAAGAAACGATCAGAATGGCCAGTAAAACTAAAACAGCAAAACCTATACAATTTTTTTAATGACTTATTTTCTCTGTGAAATAGGTCAATTGAATTAAAAATCAGTTGGGGTGTCTGAGGTTTTGCGCATGTAACGTTACACGTTGTATACGTAGCTTGGCTATAGGATTGTAAATACTTAAAAAAAAAAAAAACTGACTGCTTCAATATACAAATTTAGATCAGCATCAAAATAGACGGAGTGAATAAAGGAGTGGGCTATAATCTACCACGTTGGTCTAGTACGGGTTGGTAGTCTATACCTATGTCACATGTCCTCGATTTTGCGATGGTTGTAGGACATGCCGGTTTCCTCACGATGTTTTCCTTTACCGTTTTGAGATCAGTCGCGATGAACTTATTTACACAAAGTAAAGGGCCTGTCTGGGTTCGAACCCACGACCTACAACTTTTAAGCCGGGGCCGTTGCCACTGGGCCATCACTGCTCCATTTTATTACACCAAGTCAAAACTAAGCAATAAAAGTCATAATACAAGCAAAACTTTTACTTATTCAGCATCATAATAATTCCCTTTTATACGACACTTAAACTCAAGCCCACGCAGACAAGTTGGACAAATTATTCCGAATAAAATTCTTAACAGAGAATATTACTCGAAATAAGGTTTTGTAAGCATTTTGACATCAACATCAGTCAGTTTACATGACAACATTGCGTGATATTGCGTGATAACTGGGTGCGTCACGCAATTCGTCGTGTCAAGACAAATGTCGCTGAGTGAATGGGACGCCTCAGTTTTGGTTTATGACTGTAATAAGGGTTCGTGGAACTAAGGGCTTCAATCTTAAGTGCTTACGTGTGGAACGAGATTGAGATCTGTATTTAGGCATTTGAGCTGTGTCATGTAGGACAACTTTCATTGCTAGATTTTTTAGAGCCTAGAATGAAAAAGCCATTATGAAATAAGTATTAATTAGAATGAATTTACTGATTAACCTACAAAACAGGAAACAAGTGACATCAGAACAAAGAACTCCAGTGGCACCCTGAGGACATTTGCACAGAGGTTCGACTGCCAAACCATTGCTCTATAGTTCACGTACTGACCAATCAAACTTTATAATATGTTTATGTGAAATCTTTTTAATTATAATGTTTTTTGATGGTTACTACATATGATCCATAGTTGGTCGAATAAAATGATATTATTATTTATTTATTTAATTTCATAAAAGAGAAGGAGGCTATAAATGTGATGAGAGATAAAAAAAAAAACATCAAATAATGATAACAAAGTAACTCCAGCCGTGCGATTCTGTAACCATCTCACCGTGACAACTTGGGTGACGTGAGCGTGGAGTGTCGTCAATAGTGTCAATCCCTAGTATCAGCATAACTCACAGCTCACTTCACCTTAGTAATCACGCTGAGATTTTTCCAGAATCGACCGGCTGTACCAGAACTTACTAAATAAACTACACCACAGGACGCCATTTTGAAACAAGATTGACTCGCTAAATTCCCACTAACGTCTAACTCACTTCAATTCCCAGGAAGGAAACTTTAATCAAGCATAGTGCGTACTTAAATTAAACCGTACATAAATCAATTTCAAAGTGCACGAACAGATAATTGACTTACAAACTTACCTAACCAAAGTCTCTTGGCTATGTGTGGGGGAAATATTAAGTGTAGAAGGCTGACATTTTTTTGTCTTTCCTTGTCAACGGCTTTGCTTGCTTCTTCTATTGAGTTCTTTAGCTTGTCCATGCGTCTTCGGAGTCCATCCTGATGGAAAACAAATTAATTATTAGCTTCTAGATTATTAGGTTAACAATTAAAGAAACTTTATTCTCAATAAAGACAAATGTCACTCACTTGAGAACAATACTAAAACATACATATAAATTAGAGTGCGCGTTACGTAAAAAGAACGCTGGACGCTTACTGCACAAGTTCACGTGAGCGCTCTTTTTACGTGACGCGAACTTTACACAAAGTTCGTAGTCATGGGTTACAAACTATACTGCACCCATTCAATGCCTTTATTTCTCCAGAAGTACTCGATCTACCATCATATACTGACTAAGTTGAGTTTTGAATGCATATAAAGACTGCAGATCTTATACTAGAGGGTATTCTATTAAAAAGCTGTGCTCCTTCAAAAGTAAGCATTTTTTTGCCATAGTTAGATCTAGTTTTGGGTAAAACTGCTAAGCCGTGTGCTACATTTTATTAAATAAATAAGTATCTATACTCTAATAGCACACAGAGACATAACTTGCAGAGTAAGCAAACTGAAGTGGCAGTGGGCTGGCCATGTCTGTCGAAGGGCCGATGGCCGGTGGAGCAGACGAGTCCTGGAGTGGAGAACGCGTATCGGCAAGCGTGGTGTGGGACGCCCCCCAGCTAGATGGACGGACGACCTAAAGAAGGTAGCTGGGGTAGACTGGATGCGGAAGGCGGAGGACAGGGTGTTGTGGCGCAGTCTGGGAGAGGCCTATGTCCAGCAGTGGACTGCGATAGGCTGAGTTGATTGGTTGATTGACTCTAATAGGGACACAGCTTTACTATAATAGTCAAGCTTTGACTGCCTTGACTGTCTTGTTGGTCTTTTAGACGCACGCTCGACTGCTGAATATATATGCACCCAGGATTTTGTAATATTATCTTGATTTAAATGAGTTTCCTTGGAGTTTCTCGCCCGTTCTTCTCCACAGGGATCTACGTTTTCGAATGGGAAACTAGCTTCAACTTTCTGATTAACTGACCGACCCTTTGACAGTTCAAAAGTGCCCCTGAATGGTTTAATTGAAATAAATGCTTTGAGTTTGAGTTTACAGGGTTCGATCCCCAAGCCGGGCAAGTTGTTATTTGATTTTACAATCAGGAATTTCTCAATAGCAGGCCGGAGTCTGAATTTGTGCCCGATTAATGGCACTCCTACTAAATGGGATGGCTACAAAATGCTGGTGTACTACAGCCGGTCGATTCTGGAAAAATCTCCCCGTGATAACTAAGGTGAAGTGAGCTTAGAGTGAGCAGTGAGTCATGCTGATGCTAGGAGTTGAGACTATTGACGACTCACTCCACGCTCACTTTACCCAAGTTTTCACGGTGAGATGGTTACAGAATCGCACGGCTGGTGTGCTGATAAGCAAGTTTTATTGTAGTTATGTACAGTCACCAAAGGACATAGGTAACCAGGGTCGTCAGATATAGTTGAAGTTTAGTAAGAAACCGATGGATGTTTCCGAATAAAACTTAATTTAATTAATAGAAAACATACTGTTCATTTATCAAATTACATTTCATTCGAAAACCTCTACCGGTTTCTTACTAAACTTCACTATATTCGATGACCCTGGTTACTTATCTCTTTTGGTGACTGTACGTATAGTTGCATTGATGCTAAATTATTGATGTTCGATGAATAGTTACAGAAATAAATCGTTGTTGGGAAGCTGCCAAATACACTGATAGTAATGAATAGTTTCAGTTGCACTGTCGCCAACGTCCATACCATGTTGAGAACACCGGTTCTCGTTCCGATCACCGAAGTTAAGCAACATCGGGCGTGGTTAGTACTTGGATGGGTGACCGCCTGGGAATACCGCGTGACGTTGGCTTTTTGTAAAAAATACTTTTGTTTTATTTCATACAGAGACTTGTGTCATCAAAGCTCTCATATAATTAAGTGTTGTCTTGTTTGTTGATACTTTTCCTTTTCTTTATGTAAATATTAGCACGTTTCTTTTTCCTAAAAGATTTGGCAAACATGTTTAGTGTATCCAACACAACACTACGCCTGTCTCTGCAAAGGGTTAGGCAGAGATGTACCCATAGGCCACCTAAATTCCGCCAGTTAATTCCAGAATGATTATCGCGATACTCTTCGGTTTTTCCTAGTAATTAATCAATCAATCCAAGTTTTGCTTGTCTGAGTTTTAGTTTTTCTAATTAATCCAATCAACTGCACTAAGTTGAAAACTTAAAATAAAATAAAATTCATCGCCATCTTGAACTCAAGCCCCTGCCTCTACGAAGCAAGTTTCAAGTACTCTTCTGTAGACATTGGACTTGAAGACTATCAACAAGTGCGAAACTTCAACTTTTAAAACGACTTCCAAACTGATGCTACTGCATTTGATACTTCTTTGGTAATTCTTGAACGACTATGTCGTGAAACCAGATTGTTGTGTTCATACGTTGAATCATGTCTGAGTATTCAGTTCTGATTTTGGTAGGTACAACTTTTTCTGTAGTCACACTTCGGTACAATATTGTGTTGCATTTCATTGACTGTATGTGCCTTCATAAATATGGAATATACCATCCATAAATTCAGTTCACTATCATGTAGATATCTTGATTTATGGCTATACTATTTTCACAAAAAAGTACCTATATAACTTGCGTCGAAAGTTTATTAGTGTATAGTAGTGTATATTTCAACTATCAGTCAACTTTTGTACATTGGAAAAATGGGTTTATTCTTTAAATAACGGCTTTGGTTGCCCTCGCAAAGTTTGTAGAGTTAACAATCGAAATAAAATTCCAACTATTCTTACCTGAGCTCTCGCTTGTTCCCCAACCAAGATGACATCTCTTGTGGCGTCATGCAGAGGTATATCAGAAATAAAGAGACCTCTGCCAGTGAGACCCTCAAGTCCATCGAGGAACGGAGAGCCGACGAAGAGAAGAGAATCCGATTCAGAACAGAAAACCATCTGTCCTTTGATCTCCAGACCCTGTTAGCAACAAAAGAATGGGTTTGGTTTAACACTAAGGCAATTTGGAGGTACATTGAAAATCAATAAAGGTAATGATTTTTATAATCGGTGCCCATAGCTCTGTGTAGATTTATATAACTAAAACCTAGCCACAGAATATAGGTAATATCTTAAAGTAAGAATTAAAAGGAGAAAATCGTAGGATATTTGGACTATACATATTTAATAGAGCTTTTTCAAGAGAATATATAGCTATTATGAAACCCTTAATCCAAAGAACAAAAGCGGGGCTTAGTTACTAGGTTGAAATAAATACACAGACCAGCTCTAGTATTCTCTGGAACTTGTTTTGTTTCACGCTAAAGGCTGTAATTGAATACTTCGGCGAATAAAATTCGAGTCTGATTGTGGTGTTGATATGGAGCCGTGCCAAAATTATTTCGATAAGACACATTATATACATTAGATAATTATTATGTCCATCTTTTCATCAGATTTTCCTCTTTGTTATTTGCTTTGATTACCAAAAAAAAAATGCTATCACATTAGTTTTAAATAATTTAGCAAGATCATCAAGTTTTAAGTTACATTTAGGAGATTCAAATTTTTGAACGGACATTACAGTGCTTAGTAGAAATAGCTCCAGCAATACTTTTTAAACAAAATATAAGACCCTATTTCAGGCCTCTTTCTACCTCTGAACACGTTTTGGTCCGGGTAGTTCATTCAAAAGTTCCAACGATACGGTCGGAGCAGGGAATTTAGAGCACGTTACGTAAAACGCGGTTAGTGCAACACTAGCTTTTGTTTTTGTAAGTAAAATAATATAAAAGTTTGTCCGTAATATCGTGGAGAAGAAAATTGAGTATAAAAACGGACTATGGATAACATCAGAAGGCCAATGCTCGTAATTTAAAACGTACAAAATCTAGTCACAGTCTCCTTTCGGCGACAAAAAAATGACAAAAATGAAGGGAAATTAGAGGTATTTTTGAAAGATTGAAACATACGAAAATTGCCCCTCAGTTTGCAGTGTAGTATAGAAGTCTGTTTTTGTATTTTATCTTCGTTGTGAACTTTTACAACGTAGATAAAAAAAATAAAAATACAAAAAAAAAAAAAAAATTAAATTAATTAATTATTTAATTTTAAATAAAGCGAAGTGTTTGTATTGCTTACAATAATAAAAATATAAGTTTGGTCATATCGTTAAATGAAAAAATCTATAATAGCAAATGAGCTAAATAGCATATTTAGACGACATATTTATCAAATCTATATAAATAAAATAAAGTCGGGTTAGTTACACCATTGAATGGCTGGACCGATTTTTATGAACTATGATGATTTTTTGGATTTGTCTCCGCCCCGAATACACGAAGAAGATTAATACTCATAAGCCATAAGCATAATATTTTAGATTTGACTTAAGTGCTTATGGCTTCAGAGTCGGGTGATAATTCACGAAAAAACAATAATGAAATAATTCATTTTGTCATACATTTTGTATGGAACTGCTTTTTTGATGAATAAGTTAACACGACATTTATAGGTGGTACGAAGTTCACCGAGTCAGCTACTTTAAAAATAAAAAAGAGTAACTAAATCCTCACATTTTAATTAAAAGCACTATTCTCCCTTTTATTTTTAACAAAAATAAAACAGTATTCCAGTTGGGATTGCGAGGTGTGACAACTTTCCGGGTCAGTCCACTTATTTACAATGTAAACAAAGGTTGGGTCCCTAACCCTTCTATTTGGGTAAAAATTTTAGTCCACGGACCAAATAATATATTGTGCTAAACAGTTACGGACAAAGATTACATTGTTACGGAATACCGTAAATATTAATGTTTTATAAAAAAACATTAATTTCGATTACACTTCAAACTACTCAATTTGTCTATCAACCGTGCGATTCTGTAACCATCTCACCGTGAAAACTTGGGTGAAGTGAGCGTGGAGTGAGCTGTCATTAGGGATTAACACTATTGACACTGCTCACTTCAAGTTCACTTCACTTATGATTTCACGGTGAGATTTTTACAGAATCAACCGGCTGTTCTTACTTCTTACCATTCTGAATGATATGGACTGAAATAACACAGGAGATTTTTTTTTTACATTTGTAGATCAATCGCTTTTACATATCAATTTCATTTTCGTTACTGCTTTTAGGAACCCATTTATAAAAGCCACTTACCGAACAAAAGCGTTTTAGGTATTTCCTGGTTTTGTATAAATGTGTGTTTTTAAAAGCTTTTAGGAAGCTGTACAAAGTAAGTATAAATGACATTTATTCATTTGAATGATAACCGGTCTTCCATCTTTATTCACCAAATCCGATATATCAATTCATTCACTGTGCCTTTTAAATCCCATGAGATTGAATCAAAATGTTTACTCTTTTCGAGCGGCTTTATTTAAAAGAAAAATCGCAATCGAAATGATTTAACGATGATTCATTTGTTTTTTATTGTGGTTCATCGGTTCTGATTTACGTTCGATGAAAAAGGAGAAGGCTTATGGGGATTTCCACTAGGTCGATTTTCGGCATTATGCTGGTCGCCTACCAAATTGCTTCACAAAAAGAATCGCCACCCCATTAACACATGCCGATAAAAATCGCCGGTGGTAGCTAGCTGCATCAAAATGTCGACCTTCGTGCGGCGGGGGATTGGCTGTGACTGAGCATTTTCACGGTCGATTATAATCACCTGCCGCATGCGACCTGTCGCCACATGAAGAAAAATGAAAACTACTCCACTTTGGAACTGGTTAGTCACCTGCGGCCTAGCCTAGTTAATAGTTTTGGGAATTATGTTTTGTAGCAAAAAGATGGAAATGATTGACAACGGGTTCAATCATAGAAGCAATATTATGTCAACCAATGTTTCCTTTATTGTCAGGCAATTCAAAATGGCGATGGTTATGTTAATTACAAATTAAGCCTGTTAATTTAAAACACTTACAACCGCTTCTAAAAATACGAAAGGAAAATATTCAGCGGTACATTTTAAGAGAGCGTTTAGCAATTAAGAAAAGGAACTAAGCGTGGGTCGGTTTGAATGGTAGAACAAACAGACTGCCTAGGAGTTGTGGCAGATAAAGTGAATCCGGTACATAACTAGGATTAAACCATTTCCATTAGTTCTGACTTTACGGTTAGGGCTAAGGAAAAAGGATTGTGGAAGCTTAAAGTAATCGGTTTATACAGGAAACAAACGAATTTGTTGCTGCTTCCTGATAATTAGAATATTTAGTTATCCTGACGATACCTTTGGGAAAAGGTGGAGTGACGCAATTTTTTATCCGGAGTTTAGCTAAACAAAGGAAACAAAACAAGGAAAAATAGTATTGTAACTAGTGAATCGTTTTTGTACTGATTTACCTCTAAGTTCGTTTTTTATTACTTTAATACATTTGGTACCTACTGAACAAAAGAGGAATTTGTAGAAAAACTCTGTCAATTTACGCAATGTTAGTTAAGATTTCGCTACCTTGGGGTACAACGGTTGCATTTATGCATTTACACTTGTTTTATAGAACACCACATTTTTTCGTATCGATTCGCTTATATGTATAAAATATTGTTACCATTATCGGTTTAGTAAAAAATCTGTGTCTACATTAGAAAATATGCTAGGCTAGAAATTTCCTAGTGATAGCTTTGTTACTGAGGTGATATTTTGTTTTTCTATTCTATTTTGAGCGATGGGAATTCGTTTATTGGATGTTTGTCATATACGGAGCAAAAGTATTGCATTTAGGAGCTTATTACATACAAAAGTGTTGGTAAAATTTCCAGTAAAAGGTTAGGTTCAGGTTGGTAAGTGGATTGATTGATTATATAACAGACATTTATTTCACAAATATGGATTAGACATAATAGCTGTTATAATACATTGTACAAAAGTACTGTACGGCTGTACAAAAGTACAGCCATATAACACATGCATGCTATATTCGACATGCAACATTTATACAGGTTGAAATTGAAAACATGCGACAAATCGAAATGAGAGATTGTACTCATCATTGTGAACAACTTTTACTATGAGATAAAACCTGAAATCGCGAAAAAAAAATCAGCTGTTCCCTACATTTATGTTCGCATAACTCGTTAAAATGTAGGGAACAGCTGATTTTTTTTTCGCACGGGGAATCTTAATCCATCATAATTACACCTAAATGAATACGACCTATTAGTATTCATAACAAATTTACGAGCTTCCAACCGTTTGATTCCAAACAATGGCTCATTTAGTAAATAACCAAACAAACTTCCGTCTACCCACAGGTTTGAAACAAACTTGTACTAGCAACTTTCGCGGGTAAACGCAAATGAATGCGCCAAAAGTTGTACGGTATAAAACAAAGGAGTTCGAGAATGGTGTGCAGATTGCCGCTGGGATCTATGTCTACTACTAATTAGATAGAGGAATTAGTTTCCATTTATGCTTGGGTTCTTATTTGATGAAGAAGCAGTAAACTATTTCACTCATAGATCCTACCATAATTCACGACGTAGTTCACGACGTTACCTTGTAAAGTAACTTGTTACAAATTCAAATCACCAATGACCAGAATGTTACAGTACTAGTATTTTTTTTAATTTTTTATGATTTAAAAGAGTGTCCGTGGAGTTTCTTGCCCGTTCTTCTCCACAGGTACCTACTAAGCTTTGGAATGGGCAACTAGCTTCATCTTTCTGACTGACCGACCCCTTGACAATTCAAAAGTGCCTGTAATTGGTTTACTTGAAATAAATGCTTTGAGTTTGAGTTTAAGTTTTGAGTTTTCAATGGCGGTTCATACACGACCCGACTTGCATAATCGGCCAATAGTGTTCCCACTGCTGGGGCATAGGCCTTCTCTTTGTGAGAAGGAGTGGGCCGTAACCCGCGACGCGGGCCCAATGCGGATTGATAGATATCATATATCTTAGAATTTTTCTTTCTTACTTCTTTTCATTTTGCTCGGTTCCTAAGAGTCCTACCGAGATGTTATATATGTTATATAATAGCCTACAGCATTCCTCAAAAATTGGGCTATGTTATAATGTGTAGTTCCAGAGATTAGCGCTTTCAAAGAAACAAACTCTTCTGCTTTATTATTAGTATAAAATATATAGATTAGATTTGACCTGACTGATATATGATAAAAGTAAATACCTTCATCATATAATATTTAATCTGATTAAAGTGACTTTTATTTACTTATGATTGATTTTACGTATTCACAAAGGATTAGGGTAGCTAGACGTGAAAAGTATATTTAAATACCAAAAATATAAATATGTCATCATTATCATCTGCCTAGACTTTTCCTAACCATGTTGGAGTCGGCTTCCAGTCAAACCAGATGCAGCTGAATATCAGTATTTTACATGGAGCGACTGCCTATCTAACCATCAAACCTGTATATCCACAAAAAATATAAATATGTATATACCGTGACATATTCTGTATGCTAATCCAATTGAATGAGGTTTAATTTTGAGTCAAAATTTAAGATTCCGCATACTTTCTCAATTTTAACTTTTAAGTTCTTACAAAATATATATTGTTTATTTATTTTTATCGAGTTCTCAAGTGGCTTACAAGGTCAAAATAGGCATATATACATTGAACTTTTTCAGAAACAATTCGAAGAAGACAAAATAAAAACATTTACAAAATTAAAAACAATCACTGTTGTAATACTGCAGTTTAATCGACATAATCTGAATACTCCAGTGATGTAAAATTGTAAACAAATGAATGCTAGAGAAGTATCCACGATATTGAGCACTTGTCAGCGTGACATTGATAAAGTGCTGGTAACGTGACGAAATGAAACCATTTAAGTAGTTTTGCTGTTGTTTAAGCACTGTCACGTGATGTACTGTATAAATTCCACTATGTACGATGAATGACATAAAGCAATTAATATTAAGCGATATTTTGACATTCACTAACTTCTAGAAAGAAAGAATCTGTAAGACTCTGTCTGTTAATAACGTTTAAATATATTATACACATTGCGGAGATGGTAATATTGATTCCTTGAAAGATGGAGGAAAAGTAATTCTAATTCCAAACAAATATACGAAAGAAAATAAAGAATTTAGTAAAACTAGCATTAAGATTTTAGGAACAAAGATAATGGGAGAAAGGGAAACTACAAAAAACAAGCTAAAAGGCTTACAAATATATAGAAACGTAAAACCAACCCCTTCTTTTACAATGAATCCAATGCTACTTTCACACAACCGTAATCTTTGTACAAACCTTTTGGGCGAACAGCTCAATTCCGTAACCAAACATAGTTAAGAAACGGACAAACAGACGGATATGCTATTTACCTAATAAATCTAAAGTAACGAGCACATCTCGATACGGGTTTTATTTTCTTGTCCGATTGCATGTAATCGATTTAGTGAACAGAGTTCCGATAAACGAGGTGCATTTATTTTATGGTATACTAATCGACACTGTTTTTCTCTTTTTAATAGGAAAGCAGAACTTTTTGAAATTGATTGATTGGGTATGTGTAATAAGAGAGTAAGGGGCCATAATCATGAATTCAGCTCAAGATTCTATGACCTTCAGAATTTTTTGTCGTTTATCAAAATCTGCTATGTTATAGAAAAGTGTACTGAACTTAGAACTAAATAATTATACTGAACTGCATTTTTTTTTAAATGATCGACGTAAAATTTAATCGGAGTGGAGTTCAGAATCATATACTGAATCCATGGTAATATCCCTACCATCCTATATACAGAATATTGGTCATGTCATGAAATAAGTCACAATAATAATGATCCAAATAACAACATAAAAAAAAATAATAAAATATAATAATAATAATAATGATAATAAAATCTTTATTTCAGACTAAGTCCATAGATATTTTAATACATGCGAGAGTTATAAAATTTGCACACGAATAAATTCTATCAGGATATTTGAGTCCTGTTTCTGAGCAATGACCTGTAGGATGCTCTTAGTGCTACTCCAGACTCTGCTCAGTAAAGACGCGAGCCGCTTACGCACAATGGCATGGAAGCCTCCGCAAACATACCAGAGGCACTACAAAAACGGGGCAACCCATATCATGCCTTGTTTCTTCGAACTCGAAGGGCAGGTGTATCTGTAGTGCACCAATCCAATTAATGACAATCATACTTCCACCAACCAATGCAGCTGTGGTGTAAAATATAGTGATACAGATACGAGAGCCAAAATGTAAACAACAAATAAAATTGGATGACAACAGCTTCATTCAAAGAAAAACTGAAAACGAAGAAACATTTCTCTATTTAAATGTCGATTAAAAGAACATTGCCTTTCTTCTGTACTGTGAGTATTTATATAATTATAGATATATATATATAAGGTGTAATTTAAATACCGCAACACCTCATAAAAAATCAGCTGATCCCTACATTTATGTTCGCATGACTCGTCAAAATGTAGGGAACAGCTGAGCATCTTTTCGCGATTTCAGGTTAGATCCCACAGTAAAAGTTGTTCATAATGATGAGTACAATGACCCCTTATGAGGTTTTGCATTTATTTAAATTACACCTTGTGTTATATATTATGTATTAATTTAAGTACAGCGTGTAACGGAAGGGGGGTATCAACCCTGAAGGAGGTGAATGTGCTCATGAAACTCAACAACTTTCCCCAAAGAACATAGGTCGAAATATGAAAAAAAAATTTGGCTCTCCCTTACAAAACTGACTACCAGCTGATTGATTTACTATGGGAGGGCCAAATTTTTTTTTCATATTTCGACCTATGTTCTTTGGGGAAAGTTGTTGAGTTTCATGAGCACATTCACCTCCTTCAGGGTTGATACCCCCTTTCCGTTACACGCTGTATACTTATGTTAATTTTGCATTATATGTGTAGGTACATTTAATATGTTAGTTTTAGACTTCACACACTCATATTTTTCTCTTCATGTTCTCACACAATACATTTCTTTTTTACTTCTCCTTTCGCAGGTCTGCTGGAAGAAATTTCTTAAGAAATAAGCAGTACCTTTGTACTCAAATTATAATTATATCATATCCATTATGTATTTTACTGTGTATACGTAAATTATAAAATATATAAATAATAGCAAAAACAAAAGAAGCCAAACGTTTCAAATCATTACGGGGAAGATAATCAATATACATTTCTTCAAAGCAACAAACATTACTGTTGATATAAATATATCCGTCCCAACAAAATTTTCACAGTCCATTTTCCATCCTAAGACATTAATAGTCTATTGTTATGTTACTACACGTTTAGTCGGACACGGGTTCTGTGTGACACACTTCTAAGGTGGGTCACTGGAAAAACTGTTGTCGCAAGCTTTTGTCTAGCCAGCGCATGCCTTTGTTGATACGTAATCAGAGCGAGGGGCGAACGCCAAGTTTGAGAGGGTCTTTTATAATGCATGTTGGGGAAACAGCAGAAAATATGCTTGGAATAGCATTATGAGTAGTATTAGCTTTGTATGTTCTTGTTTTGATTAAGTAAATGCTCGTGATATATAATTATTCATTGTACCTACTAACAAACCAAAGAAAAGTGAGGCAGAGGTTTACCTATAGTCTTCATGTTTCTTATTGTTTACGGGTTTAATGACAAAATTATCATCATCTTTATTTTGTGTGTACTTCGGGAACTCTATAAATCGAATCGAAAGAATCCCAACAAGGGATCCAAAGTTGTAGGAAAAACTTTTTACTGTCAGATTTAAATAAGTAATTCACGTAATCTACGGAGCGAAAGCTTCTAAAAATGTGATTAGAAAAATTGGAATTTTCAATTTTCTCCTTTTCTTTGTCCACCTTGTGTCACGCTGTTTTCTTTGCTACTAAAAACAAAAGCAAAACCCCCAAGACTTCATCATAAAACAATTTCGAAAACAAACAAAGCTCCAATTATTTCCATAATCCCACTTCTATCATAGGCCTTAGTAATCATCTTAACACGGGATGAACCATCAATATTGAAACAGGGTTTAATCACCGCCTTTGTAAGTGTATTTGTATTGATCTTGTCTGCGAAACACCTAAACAAATTTGGTCAGTGAGCAAATAATTCGACGGTGTCCATTCGGAACGTTATATTGTGTGCAAACTTAGTAAAGTGCGTCCCTACAAAGGGCTGCTCTTGAATTCGAAGTGTTTTGAAGGGTGGGGGACAAAGAAAAGCGGATCAACATAGTTAGTGTGGGTTTGGTTACATCTGATTTGGGATCTATTGTGTTATGGAAACCGTATGGGTTCATCCAAACATCAATCCTGCTGTGATAATAGTTTACATGGTTGTGTTTTTCATTCATGTTCATGTAGGAGTAAAATAACATGACGATATTCTTATCCTTTAAAAAAAATAACTACATTTATGAGATTTATAAAGTTTTTGAAAGTACCCAAGGCACTATCACTTTTAGAGCTAGGAAAATGAAAAATTCATTTGACTTTACTAAGTTTCGTATTACAGAACCACACTCAGGACTCAAAAATTACTTAAAACTAGTTTCGACCAATCAAATGGCGAGTATAATAATAATATAATAATATTCCACAACTTTCACACAACGCCATCTAGTCCCAAACTAAGCAGAGCTTGTGCTATGAGTACTAGACAACTGATAAACATATAGTATATATATTTCTAAATACATACATATTATAGATAAATTACACCCAGACAAAGAACAAATGATCGTGCTCATCACACAAACATTTGTCCTAGGTGGGAATCGAACCCACGACCTTGGGCATAGCAGTCAGGGCCACTAACCACTAGACCAACAGGCCTGTCAAAAGAAGAGTAAGAAGCTTGATTGAGGTTCTGGGGCCTAAAGATAACGAAACAGTAAGCCGCGAAATTGTATCAGAATATTTTCGGGATTTCAAAACGGTTTCTTATAAAAACGTAGTCAGTATTGCTAACAGGCGCTGCAGTTTGAAATGCCACGAGTGTTATGCCAGCAACATCGTTTCAGTTCAGTGTTTTATTGCTGTCTCTATTTTTATCTATAATAAAACCTACTTGGTCCTTCAAAAGTTCAGGAAACCTTATTTTCAAATTGTTCTTTAATATACCTTATCATGTCTTAATATTGACCTTTTTCAAATCACGAACAGGAAAAAACAACTTCAAAGTATAATAATTTTATTTAAACTTTGTAGAACGTTGGAAAGTTGAGAATAATAAATTAAAAGTTGGCGACACTTCCGTTTCCTTGCCGACAAAATGTTTTTAAAGACGATGAAGGTGAGATTATTCCGGATAACATTTTGTCGCTTCAAATATTACTTATTTAAATAGGTTCTGACTTAAAGAGACTGAAGAAATAAGATATAAACACTAATAAGAACATAATTTACTAATGACTTGGTGTAGGACTTCAATAGTTATTTATTTATTTACATATCGAACATATGTATATATATTTATTTATTTACATATGTTGATCGTTGAACTCAGCAGCAGACCAGTTGGGTGCAAAATAGATGGCACTAGCGTCAATAATTTAAGCTACGCTGACGACATGGTGCTGCTGGGTCCAACGGCTGGCTCAATCAGGGAGATGTTAAGCGTCTGTGAGAGGTATGCGGCAACCCATGGCCTGTTATATAATGAGATGAAGAGTGAATACCTGATCTTTGTTGCTCCCGGGAAACATTTAAAGTACGAGCCCTCAATATCCCTAAATGGACGACCACTTAAGAGGGTCACCCAATTCAAGTACTTGGGTCACTATGTCACCGAGGACCTCAGGGATCAGGTAGACATTGAAAGGGAACGCAGGGCACTAGCAGCTAGATGCAACATGTTGGCTCACAGATTCGCCCGTTGTAGTAACGAGGTGAAAACTACTTTGTTTAAAGCATACTGTCAAACGTTCTACACGGGTAGTTTGTGGGTCAACTGCACGCGGAGGGCACTAGATGCCCTGCGGGTGCAATATAATAATGGGTTCAGGGTGCTGTTGAGGTTGCCCCGATTCTGCAGCGCGTCTGGCATGTTTGCTTTAGAGCAAACCGACGACTTCTTTGCCATCCGGAGGAAAAAGACCGCTTCCTTGATAAGCAGAGTGAGGGCTAGCACCAACAGCATTCTGAAAACCCTAGCTGAAAAACACGATGCACAAATATTTAGACACGCTGTCCGGTTGCTCGTGCGGCAGGGTGAATAGAAACTGTTTTTTTTTTTTTTTTTTGATTATTTTATTTTGATTATTTTTATTATTTTGATTTGTTTTTAATTTAATTTAATTACTAACCCTTAGTTGATAAGTTATTGCTGTACTAACCATTGGACCAGTGTTGTCAAAATTAATAAATAAATTATTATTATTATTATTATTATATATACTTTATTGTACACCACAAAAACACACAACATAAAAATACATCAAACACTGCAAAACATACAGTGGACGGCCTTATCTCTTCCAGGCAACCTTGGAATAGACAGTGATTAGTTACCTAAACAGATCGGCCGGTCGATTCTGGAAAAATCTCACCGTGATAACTAAGGTGAAGTGAGCTTAGAGTGAGCTGCGAGCGTTGCTTATGCTAGGGATTGACACTATTGACAACTCACTAGATAGGAAGTTTGTATTATTTTTCTATGACAAAGTTACCTCTCCCTCTTAGGTAAGTGCTAAGACTGCCGAGAAAAGAAATCTGGAAAATACTATAAAGATGTAAACCTGCTTGGTTTTGCAATACAAGGTTTTTGAGTAACTATAAGATAGCTAGCTGTTGGCCGTGACTTCGTCTGTGATCCAGGATGAAAAGAAGCCTATGTCCTTCTCCGGGTCTTGGGCTACCTATGTGGCAATATTAGCGTAAAACGTTTTTTTTTTTTTCTTAATTTTAAGGACTTTATCGCTGAGCGATAACGTCGCCCTGTAATATCAGCACAAACAACTAAACCTAAAAACAGATAATTCTTAATTTAAAACAAAGAATGACCACCCCCCCCCCCCCTCCCCTCCCACCCAAAGCCGTCATAACGGTCAGATCTGAAGAGGTTATAGTCATTCAAATTAAGTGGCTGTCTGGTTCAAACCACGTTTCACTGATAACGGCGCAACATAAATCTTATCTTTAAACAAAAGCTGTTCGAACAATGTTGATTTCGGCCGCAGACTGTGCATTCCATTGTACAATATTAAATGCGAACGGAACAAACCAAACGCGAAATTGTCATATTTACATAATAATAATATTAAATAAGATTTTTTTACGTTTGCTGTTTTATTTTTATAATCTCTTAACTACCTATTTACACTAGGTACACGTGACCAGAGGGCTGGGTAGTTTTTTGGCCATTCAACGTGGCAATGCTGCCGCCAGTCTTCTGGGCACGTTTCCGAACGACAGAGATGCGGACGAGTACTTCGACACCTAAATATCCCTTTGTTTTTGTATTATTTATATAGTTAGTATATGAAATATACATTTACATAGTTAGGATTAGATTGGAGTAAGATTATGAGATAAACGCTATTACCAGTTCAGAAGGCGGAAAAAAATAGGATACTTCTTAGTGAGATTACAGCACACTCCCTCTCGAAGACATATTTAGGGGAAGGTCGGGTAGCCCCGGACAGCGGGTAACCCCGGACATTTCAATTCCTAAGAAATTAATCGCGTTGCGTTGGCAAAGCGTTATCATCATATAAAAAAAGAAGTAGAAAATAAAAGGGAAAAGTAGAGGCAATACAAAAGACAAAGAGAAAGGACAAAAAGTAAAGGTGCTAAAGATGTAGAAAACAAAAAAATATATATTTTTAACTCTTTCTCAAGAAGACCGAGAAAATGAGACCGAATGTATCATAATTATGCGGAGAAACATTTGAAAAGGACTGGAGACAGTGCCAAAAATGTAAGGACTGGGCCCATGAAGACTGTTTATTTCGATTCTGCGGATATTTATTACATTTGTAACGTTTTTAAGGCCAAGAAATGATTCGGCCACGATTGATTATTATGTCCGGGGCTACCCGCCATTATTTGTTTCACCAAAAATATAACACAAAATAATTCGTACTACATTCCTTTAAGAAATGTGATATGACTAGTAATTTTTAATTAATATTATCAAAGAAGTCCCTAATTTAATTGTAAGTACAAAATAACGAAAGAAATTTCATTAATTGGTACTTTTATTTACAATTTATTTAAGTGTCCGTGGCTAACCAACCTTCGACCTTATAATTTATATTAATAAATTATAATAATTTATATTAATCTATAGGCTGGTCATATTTATGTATGTACCTATGTTACTGAGCTGACGAGTATGTCATCATATAAAATGGTTTTATTATTTCAATTATTAGGCTGCAAAAGTCTTTTCATTGAAGTACCTCTTTCCCAGTACCTGTACTTAGCTACGATAACAAAATAAAACTCATTATTCATCATAATCTGTTTTCTTCTGTGGAAGCAACTAATTAAGCTCCATCTCTCCAAGATTAACATAGCAAATGTTCATTAAATTCCTAATATTTTTTCCTTCCACGAAGCAAGCAAATATTAATGAAAAAAAAACCTGTAATTAAATAGAAACTTTCTTCTTTTTTTTTTTTAAATTGTTTTCAGTTTTTTGTTCGTTATAGTGCTAGCTTGATTTAGTAGTGGTTATGCTAGCAAGATTTTCATCTAGTCTCAGGAGTTCTTACTCAGTTAATCTAAGTAGTTTAGCGTTCGATCTGAACGGTTTATTAGATTTTGATTTGTTAATCTAAATTATTCGTAATTTTTAATGTATCTAGGTCAAATATCTATTTTAAAGGTGCTTCGTATCTATTGTGTTGTCCTTCGTTTAGTAAAAAAAAAAAAATATGCATACCTAAGTACCTACTTCTCTTTTATCAAAAAATAGTCGGTGGTTTTTCTGTGATTACCTATCCGCTTGAATAATGTATTAACGTGGGCTTCGATCAAACGAAACAGAATCAGAACAAGAATAAAAGCATTATTTTCTGGATACTGTTTTGGTAAAATCATCTGCCTAGCCTTTTCCCAACTATGTTGGCGTCGGCTTCCAGTCCAACCGGATGCAGCTAAATACTAGTATTTTAGATGGAGCGACTGCCTATCTGACCTCCACAACTCAGTTACTGGGTAATACGATACCACTTGGTAAGACTGGTTGTCAGACTTTCGGGCTTCTGACTCTACCCGTAACGACTGTCAGCGATCTACGAATGACAGCCGGGACCAACGGCTTAACGTGCTTTCCGAGGCACGGAGGGATCTCGGTATGTAAAGATGGGCACCCATCCACAGACCAACCGCGACAAGCGTAGCTTATCCTGGTCAATCGACCTGTGCGGCTGTTACTATTTAGCCACGGGCCCCTCACGTTTTGGTAAAATAGATTTAAAAAAATCGTATAGTGCAGGTAGAATGTGAAATTGTCCATTTTCTTGCTTGGTCTGTACCTAACTTTACGGGAATCTTGACTGAAAACAGTTAAAGTTTTTACTTAAAAGCAATTGATTCACTTACCTCAGCCGGAGACGAAGACCCAGGCACCTTCAAGCAGAACATGAAAGGAGTATTAACTCTCTTCAGGATATCGCGAAAGTCGAGAGGGACTCCTCTTGGGCGCAGCAACCTGAAGTAAGTGCCGAGTGAGGAACCGTGGGATGCGAGGTAAGTCCCGAAGAGACGCATGAAACCAGCACCTGATAAACCAAAAAAAAAAAAGATTAAAATGGTGGAAAAGTTAAAAAGAATAGTTGTGTAGGTAAAGAAGGCTCGTGACTAAATAAAATACAACCGCACTGTTCGATCGAAAGTTAGGCTACATTTGCCGTCGTCGATCAGTGGATGGGTGACCATACATTACGTCACGAGACCCCTCCGTACCGTCGGAAAGGACGTTAAATATTTGTTTCCAGTTGTCATTTGTAGATCATTGACAGTCGTTAGCGGTTAGGTCGGTCAAGGGGTATCGTATTACTCAGTAATGTGAAGAGGTTATATAGGCAATCACATCATGTAATATAAAAACCGACCCCGACATATTATAGTTGGAAAAAGGCCAGGCGACGATGAGTTATGTAAGCAAAGATATAGGAGCATTTTCAATACACGGAAGAGAAAGCAATCACCTTCGATTTGATACATGAACGCAACCGTCATCAATTGAATGAACAAACCAAGCCACAAATCAAGATGGCACGCCTAAAGGAGCAAACATTACCTAAACGTAAATAAAATTGCTGTAAGTCAAACATTTTAATTGAATGATTAAAACAAATAGGTATTAAATACTTAGGCAGATCAAAAGGACGTCGTTTAATGCTTTCACTGTTGTTACGTCACCCCTTTCATTATTCGAACATAGCAACAATTACATCATGTACATCGTGACGATGTCAGACAATAAAATTTCCACAGCCTTCAAATAGTTGACCTCGAATAAATTAGTTTTTGCCACCACCAAAGGGAACATCAAGTCTAACATTGTTTGTCAAGCTAACATTAATAATGAATTATTGTAGAATACATAAAAACTTAACTGGAGCATAACAGTCAAGGGAAAATGAAAATTAGTTTTTAGTTTGTGGAATTTGTTTACACAAAAATAAATGGCGCTCTAACCACATATCACACTGAATAAAAGTTTGATCAATCTCTCCTACATTGCTGTGCCAGACAGAGTCCACAATGATCATGTTTTTGTAAACCTACCACCTAAGTTTAGATTGAGGAATGCAATAAATATATACGGCTGCAACGGGTGCACTTACCCCCACTATGGGCCTCGACGAAACTGAGTCTAAAACTCAAAATTAGACATAGTTTTGTAACCTGTATAAATTTTAATTTATGTACAGTATTGTTTACTTATTTCTAAGTTGTAGGCATTCTCGAAAAGGGGAGCATTGTTTGAGTTTACAGAAAATAGGTACCGGTGGTTTTTTTTATCGGAGTGTTTGGAAGTGTTTCCAAGTGAATTAGGGCTTTCACGGCTGAGGAAATTGCTCCCGTCCTGCTAGCCCGAGAGATACATATGCCTCTTAAGCGAAAACCTAAAACTGCGCTTGGTATTGCGTACGATCAACGCAAACAGAAAGGAAGAAAATCTAAACAAAATGATGAACTGAAGAGTAACTGTTCTTGTTTCGTAGGATTATTTTGGTAAATGTAACACACATTTGTAACGTTATACGAGTATGCTCATTTATTATTTGTTCAGTGTCCTCATCTGAGGCAATTCGTCAAATTGCGTTCCCGTATAATCCTCCCTTGTTTTGACATTGCTGTAAATCATTCATATTTTGTGATTAATCAAGTTCGTACGTAATGTTGCTACTAATATTAGGGGGTCTTTCTCTTTAAGCACCAGGTGCAGGCTCAAAACCTGGTTAGTACTAATGTGAGTTTTTCACTCGGCTAAAATGTACATTAACATTATGTTAAGTTTATTTGGAACATCACAGACATACGGTGGAAAAAGTAAAATAAAAACCTGTAGAATGTACCTACTTCTACAGAGTGTAAGAGACAATGGCGCGCAAAGTGTAACCATGATTTCAACGCTGAGGGGTCTAGAATCGTGTTCTGAATTTATAGGAACAGTCGGCGCGTCGATGGCTTTTACACTCTGTATATGAAATCGCCAAAACGTAATGAGCTGGCATGTTGAGCGTAATGCTCGTGCCTCCTCAATGTGAATATCGGCCTTTATCCTGCTGCTTTAACCTGCTGGCTGGTCGTCATACCATGATAATAATGTTCCCACTGGTGGGACACAGGCCTCCTCTCTGTGAGAGGAAGTGGGCCAAAATCAACCATGCGGGCCCAGTGCGGGTTGGTGGACGTCACATGTCTCCGATTTTTTTGTTTCTAGGACATGTCAATTTCTTCACGATGTTTTCCTTTACCGTTTTGAGAATAGTGTCGATGAATTTAAATACATAAAGTAAAGGGCCTGCCTTGGTTCGAACTCACGACCAGCTACGGCTATAAGTATATATATATATATATATAATATACTTATACTATACTACTTACAGCTCGTAAGTCGAGGCCGATACCACGGGGCCATCATAGCTTAACATTATACCTTATTTTTGAGCATGTTACGAGCTTAAAAATATATCATAGCAACTTGTTCAAAACTTTTAGTTTACGGAGCAAAAGTTGCTTAAAGCGAGTAGGTATTTCTGCAGGCAATATGTTGCGGGTAATATAACAAAATGCTCATAAAATGTTTACCAGCAACTACCAAGAACGCTAAAAATTTTAGAGGGGAATAAAAATTTAGTTTTACAACTACATACTTACTTACTGTAGTCTACGAGAGTTCCTTGGAAAAATAACGTACCTAGTTGTTGAATTTATTATTTTTACCGTTCTTTTAGCGCCTTTATCCTTGAGTTGACACAGTTTTAATTTCAGAACCTAATTCCAACTTTTGTTTTTTTTTTTTACTCCGATTCTTGGAAACCAGAAATACAAACACTAATAATAAAGTTCATCTGCCTAACCTTTCCCCCAGCTATGTTGGCGTCGGCTTCCAGTCTAACCGGGTGCAGCTGAGTACTAGTATTTTACATGGATCGACTGCCTATCTGACCTCCAGAACCCATTTACTGGATAATACGAAACCCCTTGGTAAGACTGGTCGTCAGACTTTCGGGCTTCTGACGACCTTATAATATTATTTTTATTTCATTACGAACCGATAAATAAATAATTGAATGCTGCTCGGCCAAGGTCACTTCATAATATCTAATGCACACGTTCGGGCAGCGCCGTCATCGTTCGGTTTGCCCGAAGAAAATCGCTGCATTCCGCGCCATTTTTTACGCTACGCACGACAGCCAACCCTAATAAAGTTCACGCACACATTTGCACGTGTAAAAATGTAATTTGGTTATGAAGTAGTAATAGGTAATTATTTTGCGAGGCTTGTATGAAGTATCCAAGGTGGGACTGTGACTTGTCTCAGGGCTTCTTCTTTGTCGCTAACCTATTCTAAACTAGCTTTTCCCGTGGCTTCGTGACGTCGGAAAATATCTCGCGGAAACGTACTACCGCCCCCCGCCCCCTACCTTATGTGTCAATCCCGGCTATGAACAGTGTACCAAATTACATCCAAATCTGTTCAGCCGTTATAGTGTCAGTCTGAAACATAGATCCAGTCAAAGGGACAAATATTCTAAAAACTATAGTTTCGGCATCAGACACGTTGTCACATCTCGTCGCAATTACATTTTTCAAAAATATTCAATGTACAGTTTTGACTTCGTTACTATTTTATTCTATGTATTGTTCTTCAGTACATAAAGAGCTTGCTTTGAGATGTTCCTATAAATAATTCAGATAATCTGATTAATTCTATCAATTCAATTTAGTGTGCTAAGTTTAGGTTTCTTCTCTTTAAAAATAATCTTCAATTCAGTTGAGTATCTTCTTATAATTTATGAATACTTATAGCTTTATGAGTATTATCTTCCTTACTGTATTTTTTATTTTTATTTTATAAATTTCGTTCTTATCATCAACATGGCGCAACATTACGCTGTTGTAAGAGTAGGTACTACTAGGAATTACTTCTCATAATGTATGAATAATAATCTACTTGAACGTTCGGCTTAAAAGACAGAATTGTGTGGACAAGCTCGTAGATCGTAACAGTTGGCGTTCAGTAGTTTCGGCCTACCCCATGGGAAGAAAGCGTGAGTTTATGTATGGATACGTGAAAAAAGAAGAGCGAGGCCAATGCGCAGTAGTGGGAGAATACAGGTTAGTTAGGAGTATATTTTATACATATACAGGGTGGCTCATTCAGAGCGGTCAGTATGGGAAAGTCTGAAAATATAAGATATACGAAGATCTGTTCTTAGGAACCATGTCATCGATTTTAATAACAAGAAAAACTGCATTCATACATTTTAAAAAAAACCTGTACTCAGCTCGGGAATCGAACCCGGTCGTTTTGAAAAAACAAACTAACACTATTTCTATTTAGATATCGATTGTGTAGGTCTTAAGCAGTAAATGTTTCTTTGGAACATGATGTCTAAAAAGGCATTGTTTTCACATTCCTTTATTTATTTTAGTAGGTGTTCGAAGTGACCACCGTTTTTTTCAATACAATATTCAAGACGTTTAGGTAACGATCCTACTATTGCATTTTGTATCTTCATGTGGTGAATTTGCGTTAAAATTGACTCTATGGCTGCTTTTAGGTCTTCAACGGTGTCATAGCTTGTTTTGTACACTTCATCCTTAACATAACCCCACAAGAAATAGTCTAGAGGCGTTAAATCGGGCGACCTCGCGGGCCATTTGATTTTTTTAATTGAACATTGAACACCTACTAAAATAAATAAAATTATGTGAAAACAATGCCTTTTATTCATTTTAGACATCATGTTCCGTAGAAACATTTACTGCTTAAGACCTACACAATCGATATCCAAATAGAAATAGTGTTCGTTTTTTTTTTTCAAAACGACCGGGTTCGATTCCCGAGCTGAGTACAGGTTTTTTAAAAATGTATGAATGCAGTTTTTCTTGTTATTAAAATCGATGTCATGGTTCCTAAGAACAGATCTTTGTATATCTTATAGTTTCAGACTTTGCCATAGTGACCGCTCTGAATGAGCCACTCTGTATACCTACAGCTGAATGAATATTATTTTATTTAAAATTGGCTTTTGTCAAATCATTGCAATCATCAACAGGCAGCATTTTAGTGTGCAAATATTTACTTGTTGTTACACACATTTTCATATTCTTTTTAAGTTTCTAGACTATCCGAAAATTCCAAGATCTGCCAAAAACTACTGACAACCTAATCTTAAACTAATCCTAATCTTAACCTAATCTTAAAAGTAGGTACCTACTTGTATCCTCGTTAACTATTATGGGTACCAAAAAAGGCAAGCAAATTAATGTACCATAGTAAAAGACCTTTTGCCGATAGTCACTTTGCGTTACCGTTTATTTAACGACTCCATTTTGAGAACCCTATCAAGTGTTGGGTAGAAACAAGACAGTAATTCACAGTAACTGGTCAACTTTTCCATTTATTTCCTTCGAGCCTTTATTGGCGAAAAAGCTATAAAGATAATCACAACGGGTTTGGCATTGGATTTCTTTTTACGAAAAAGACTACAGAAAAACCCTGTTATAGGGACTCCGATTAATATCAATTTAGTTCTAAATTCATAAGCCTTTACTTCACGACCCGCAATTTATTAAAAACCCTTTGAACACAAATTTTTGAGAATATAAAGCCAAAATTCATGACTTTAAAATATATTCAATAAGATTAAGCAAATAAACGATTTCAAACGAACTTTTTTACTCCGACCCCTTTTTAAATTAATTACAGATTTTTGGTGGAATGCTTTTACTTAGACCATTTATAGGCATCTGGGCAGTGGACATTATTCATTCCAATTCCCAGCTGGATTTTTACAAAATAAACCTTATTCAAGAATATGGAAGCAGAAATCCTGTGGGAAAATAAATCATTTATGGCTTTACCGAGGCAAATCTCGATTCAACGGGGACTTGTTAGTACGACGGTGCCATCGAAGTGTTAAAGAAAAGATATGAATACTGTTAATGGACATTTCATTAGTTAAACTGATCCCGATTATAATAAATTATAATTATGTTAAATCTCTTGGAGCTCTTATAAACATTATTTTGTCATGAGAGCTAGTTGTAAGTTTCAAAGATTGTAATGATGGCAATATATCATAAGATAGTGCTGTTGTCAATATGATTGATGTTACTATAAATGAACTAACAAAGAACAATGTTCCAGAACCGAATTTACAACACATTAAAAATAGACAATTCACAATGTCAAATGTCGCAGACGACATTTGACATTTTCAGCGAAATACAATTTGAATGCTAACTCCGAATCCAAAATAGATGGTTTATACGAACGAGGCATCATCATTTGGAATTTTGTTTTATACTGACGAAGCACAATAACACCATCAATCTAATTTTGAATTTAATCGTGTAATATTATTCCAGTTACAAACATTTAACTTGTAGGCGTAGTTCTAGCTACGTAATAAATACAGCGTCCGAAGATCATAAATCAATAAAATGTAAATAATATTTCCGGCTCTAGGTCAAACCTAGATATTTTCAGGAATACCATTATAGAATTCTATTCACGGACAAACGGTTGATATGGAAAATTGTACTGAATTATTCATGAGTTGGTTCATATTGTATTTTACACTACTTCCTCGGCCATGAAAATTTCGTCTTTTGTAGTTTTGAGTTCATATGAAATATTTGGAATATTTTTTATTACAAGATCAGAATAGGGTTTTTTTGAAAACACAGTAGGTTCGTTAGTTCTTGGAAGGATATATGTATGAATGATGACAGTACAGGCAAAAAAAAAATGGTTGTCTCGAGTTCGCATTCCTCCGACTTTACTCATCAATGTATCATATTAGCGCTGAATATTTATAGCAAGGTTTATTTATTATACGAAAAATGTATTTAAATTAAGACTTGTTTGTTTAATTTTAATGTAAAAATATAAGTAATTCTCTAACATCAGATACCACTTTAAATAAAGAGAGTAATTTCATAGATAGTAATGAAAATGTTTCTTCTAGTGCCTCTATTGAAAAGAGGTTTTTCAAATTCATATTAATTATTCATAGATTGAGAAAGTTACGATAAGATCTTGCAGATAGAGATAAAAATATTATGAATAATTAATATCACGACTTGACTTTTATACTTTCTTGAGTCCTGAAGTGGATTAACATCTTCAATTACATTTATTTATTTTTTACCCAAATCGTTTTTCCTAAGTTCTAAATATTCGTCTTTTTTTTTCATGAATCTTTCTACTTAGACTTGGATGGCCTCCATTTATTTACAGAGCAATAAAATATTCCACTAAAGACCACTTTATTAGGTACTTAGTATCGCCCATGAAACCACTATGATGGTATTTTTGAGAAGTGTGGTGCTATTACTTCACCCATTTCTCACATATCCTTTGACGATTTCTTTATGAAAAAGAGAATTAGATAATAATAATATATGTTTCTCGGTTATCTTCTCATTAGTTTTATTACTTTTGTTAATCGTGTCTTTAATATAATTTCATTCGCTTGAATGAATACCAGACGGATACGCTCTTGGAAGAATTTTCACAATGGTGGCATATAGAACTTCAATTACCTACTTTATCGAGCTATAGTAACGTGTATTGTATTGTTGTTAACAAAACCAACGTTAAGTAGATAATAGATATTCATATAGAAAAATAATAACGGGATTACGTAGTCACTTAAGTTGGTCACGTTCCAGAAAAAAAAGGGGAGGCCGGGGTTCAAGGTAGCTATAGAAGAAAAAGAAGAAGTATTATATTTGAATGTGAAAAACAATAAAAGAATACATACCCAATTGCACCAGCTCCAATCTTTTATCAGTAACAAAATGCCACGGGAACGCTTTGCAGAAGCTGGCCACACCGATCCTCAAGTCTGTCACTTTTGTTGAAGTAGCAATGCAAGATGCTTCTGATTGCTCGCAGTCACTGTCTTTTGACTTCTGATGTAATGGCACTGCATTTATTTCGTACCTAAAACATAATAAAATTGTAGAAAGGAAAGAATGCAAATGACATTTCAAACTTGGGGGATCACATACACGAACGACACGCGTCAACGACCGAGGCAACTGCAACTGCGTAGACAACGTGCCGCTCGCGTGTATGAGAATTAAGAGAAAAAAATAAACAAATACAATTTTATTGATATGTTTCCATTAAGACACAATAGTGATTCTGATCATACTTGGAAACACGAAACAATCAAAACCCAAAGCAAACAAGTAACAAAGTACTTTAAAACACTGTTTTACAAAACACTAAAGTCTTGTTATAAAACCTAGATTATAGGATGATAAGGTATTAGACATTATTCTTTGAGAAGGCCAGTTACACCTTCTTTCCATGGAAAACTTTCCAACCAATTAAAAAGGGATCGCCTCTCTAATGGAAGTTGATCGAAGGAGGAAACTCCAATAATAACTAATTTCCAAGTTGAGAAGGGATGACTCATAGTCCGCCCGTTGTTGCTATTTTCGAATCATATTTTATTTGTATTCATTCTTAATTTTTGTGTTTAAGAAAATAACACAATACTGATGATATGGATGAAAATCAGGTGGCAAAGAATGATTTCACCATTGTGTGATCATAAACTACAGGAACAATACTAGGTGTGTAAAAATAAATAAAACAAAATAAAATTTAAAACGCCAACAAAAATTAACCAGAACCACCCATTTAAAACTCAAAACTCAGTTCAAATACCGGCTATTTTAAATCTTTTTGAATATAACCACATTAACGAGAAGAAAATATTATGTTTACCGTTTTTAATGCAGATGCTGATGTCATTATAAGTTCCGATTTTAATAACGTTACTGTTAAAATGCGGATACCCGTAAGAGAATTATAATTTTAATTACAATTAAAATGGGAATCGGGCTTGTGCAATCAACATCTGTTAATTTCACGTAGTAGTAGGCAATAAATAGTATTTTTCATAAAAGAATTACCGTGACTATTGGTGGAACTAATACCGTACAGAGGTATCAAAAGAGATTGGAAAAAACCGGTGAAATATCTATATTGCCACGTCTGTGAGAATTTTTCTTCTAAAAGATTTTATCGTGATTTTTTTTACTGTAATCAGTATTAGCACCAGTCAACTTTTATACTTACTTAAATCTCCTAGGGTCGTTTGTATAACTCGTCAGTCTTATATCTGTCTGTGTATCATATAACAACCTTGCTATTGATTTCAAGCTGCCAACTAGAATATATGCGACAGGCTCGCTTTCTGTCGTCAAATGAAGCTGGATTTTTCCATCTTGCGATGTCGTACAAACGAAATTAGCTTCATATTCCATTGTTTCATCTTTCTGAACGTCATCCTGTGGAAATAGAATGGGGTCATTAATCTTGTTGGTTTCTTTATTAACGTTTTTGGTGGATGTTTTAAAATTTAATATCTTTGAAGCATTGCTTTGATTTTCAATTTAAATAAAAACAATAATGAGAAAGATGTTATAAATCACAACGAACAGAAATTCAAAAAACAACAAATATTTATTTTGCGTTAAGTTAAAGCGCTTTGTAACGAAGATTTTTTGAGAAATTTGAATTGAAACTACAGTATTTATAATAAGCTTCACTTTTCTCTGTGTTTCGTGAGAATTCTGCGTATTTTTGTTCTAAGAAATGGAAAAATATTAAGTATATATAGAGTACATAAGCATGCACTTACTTGGTCATGTAACACATCGTGAACGCTGTCTAAAGTAGTGAGAAATTCAGTCAAATTGGTGCCTAAACATTTAAAAGCTCTCTCAAGTCGACAGTTGTGTGAGAACGCCGTTAAAATTAAATATTCTCCTAATTTTGCCATAAAATCCTTAGTGCTAACACCTGCAACAAGCAATAGAAACTTTAGTACGTTAATATAATATGGCACGATATAAAACTCATGTTATGGGTGATGTATGCTCTTAATACATTTTTATTATTACCTAGACGAAATGAAATTTAGAATTTTATAGCACTTCTCAAAGTGCTTGAGGATGGCAACGTTCCCATTAAAGCTGTCTGAATGAAAAATGAAAATAATTGTCTGTGTTATACAAAAAGCTTATAGATAAAAGTGGAGGCAACACTCTAAATACCTAAGTGAAGACGAACAGTCGTCTTCACTTAGGTGCACTAGAAAGAGTGTCTAACCGCATGGTCAGACACTCTTTCTAAATACACACATACAATAAGACAGTGATATGACGTGTTTTCTGTGTCTTATGTATGTATTCAGAAAGAGAATGTCCGATCACAGTCGTTCACTTGGGTATTTAATTTAGAGTATTGCCTCCACATTTATCTATAATATAAGCTTTTCGGGTTATACAATGTTCAAGCCTTTTGGGCTTGAAACAAAAAAGAATATACTGGCTGGTAGGGACATCGAATCGCAAACTGTAGCCATGAGTTCAGTATATGATTTTGATGAAAAAAAACTGCTGTTTCATAGAAAAGTACAATACCTACGTGGACAAAATATATGTAACAGCAGTTGGTTTGACGATGAGTGGTGGCACAGTGGTAACTGCCCTAACATATAAGTGTAGGTCGTGAGTTTGGACCCAGGCAGGCACTTTACTTTTTGTAAATAATTTCATCATCAATGCTCTTAAAACGGTGAAGGAAAACTTTGTGAGGAAAGCGGCCTGTCCTAGTGCCGAAAATTTGAAGACATTTGTGACATCTACCATCCCGCACTGGGCCCGCATGGTGGATTACGGCCCACTCCCTCTCACTCGCAGAGGAGGCCTGTGTCCCAGCAGTGACAACATTGTACGTTGATTATGAAATCAGGAACGATATTATGACTATCAGAATTTATTCAAAATAAAGAGGTGCTTGTGGCTAAGTAATAACAGTCGCACGATTCGATCGATCAGGTTAAGCTACGCTTGCCGCGGTTGGTCCGTGTATGGGTGACCATCTTCAAATACCAAGACCCCTCCGTGCCTCGGAAAGCACGTTAAGCCGTTGGTCCCGGCTGTCATTCGTGGATCTTTGATAGTCGTTACGGGTCGTCAGTAGCCCGAAAGTCTGACAACCAGTCTTACCAAGGGGTATCGTATTACCCAGTAACTGGGTTGTGGAGATCAGATAGGCAGTCGCTCCATGTAAAATACTGGTATTCAACTGCATCCGGTTAGACTGGAAGCAGACCCCCACATAGTTAAGAAAAGGCTAGGCAGATGATGAGTCAAAATAAAGGTAACGATGAAAGTGTTAAAACAATCATAACTTTTACCATAGGCACTAACCACAGCCGTAATATTACTATAATAATTGATCAATTTACGCGAGCTAAGTAATTACCATGTTATCTATGTAGGCGAATTAATTAGCGTGAATTGTTACACATGCTAAAATAGTCTATATTATTTTTACATTTATACTCTCATATGACGGATTAGCAGTTCCAATAAAATATCTATAGCATATGTTATCAAGAATATTCTGCAACTCACTAAAAAAATTAAGATTACCGACACCAAGTTCATTCAGATTTTTTAATCTAACATTCAAAGCTAGATGTGGAATGTACCTGGCTATAAGAATAATGGAAGACCATAGTAATGATGGATGGACTGTGTGAAAGATGATATGCCTATAAAGGAAGTGACTACTGAGATGACGACTAATAGAGAAGTATGGAAGAAGACATCGACGACCCCATATAAATTTTGATAAGAGCAACATAATGATGATCATAATCAAAGCTGGATTAGCAGTTCCACTCAGTGGTCTCGAACGTCGTAGAGTGAGATCGGTAGATCGGTAGGTATTTGACAAAAAAAAAATACAATATTCAATCAAATTCGTTTATTTATTTAAAAAAAACTTACAGATTAATTTATAACCATCATACTTAAGTATGATTGTTATAAATTACGAGCCCATATTGGTAGAAATACTGAAAACTCGGTAGGTTCGAGACCACTGGTTCCACTGTTATCTGCATGTGTTAAAAAATTCAACCATTTCAGAAAAATACTATTTGAAACTCCATGTTTGCCAGTCGTCAGATGTCAGTAATTTATGTCTGACTGTGAATCTCGGTTTCATGTTGACACAATGTTACTTCAAAGCGACGGAGCCATGACGCCTATGTTGGCTTTGTAACAAAGCAAACTTTTGTATGTGCTAACCCAGAATGAACGTGTGACGTCAGACTATTTGAGAATCGAAGCGAGGTTTTATTTCTATGTGGGCGGGTGATTGTTCTGGTTTCAAAGGGTAATAATGGAGGAAACTTTTTATGTGAAGTTGGTTGAAAATAGGGATCATGAATTGAGAAAGACGACTTGAAGATACTTATTACCATTTTTAGGAAAGCCGAAATAAATCTTGGTATGAAGAAAGAGCCTTTTCTTTCTACAAAATACAAAAAAAAAGTAACTTGTAAAAAAGCAGTGTCATCAAAAAAACTCTCTCTCTTTTAACACTTTATAAAACTTCTACCAAACAGCATTGTGATAAATACACCGTGTGACATCGTACAACCCTCTTATTAATATAACTTTCATACAAAATTGAATTATGACAAGCTGCCAAAAGTTAGCCGACTCCGTGACAGACGGAAAAGTTACGAACGAAAGGGAATGAAATTAATGTCAACGGTTTTAGAAACTCACATCGTCGGGGTGATTAAGTGAAAGGATATGTTTCAGTTACAATATACCTAGATCAAAATAAGACGAAAATACTAGATCATCGTTTTTAAAATCATTGATAACGGTTATAAAAATAACACCTGGGAAAGTGTAGAAGACTATGAGAGAGACTTCAGACAAAGCACCAGCGAAATACTCCACCACTCTGACAGGTTACGTTGAAAAAAGGAAATGTTGGCCGACCACCTCTGGTAAGAAAAAGAAAATAAGTTTCTCTGTGACATTAAATTTTGTCGAATACGGAAGGAAAATTGAAGACAATAGAAGTAATTTGTCTCTAAGCTAGACAGACACCAAAATTATGATTGTTTTCAAGACATATTTTAAATATCAGCCATTATCAACGCTATATGTTTTTTAAATGGTGTAATACATTTTGTTCAGTGCTTATACAGCCTGCCTCAAATATGTATCTAGTTCAAACATTGTCTGTGTACAGAATTAATGTCTACATTATTTAAGATAGTGATGGATAGATACTTACTGTCCGTAGCTCGTACCGCATCGTAAATTTCTTGTAAATACGCGTAATTCCTACAAGTTTTAACATCGTCGGGTAGTCTTCGTCTGCGAACAAAATAGGTACTTTTATATTTTTGGATTCATTAAGAAAGGAATGAGTAGGCAATAAAAATAAAAAGATAATGTTTCTATTTTGTTTTATGTTTTGTTTGTTACAAATTATACCTTGAGTCCTCTATATAATTTGATGATTAAAAAATGATATGACGTGACGTATTATGTCTGTTCTTATTTAAAATGAATACGTGGTGACTACATACTAAATTACAATATCTAAATACTTATTTCTCAATTACATTCTTATCGCTACTACATTACAGCTTAATTATGGTTTAAGTATAGTCCTTTATCCTAGGCAGTTTCGCACGGGCGCATTATTCGCGGCGATTTCTTTTCGCGCACTGGATTTCAACGCTCTGTTTAGCACTGAGCGTCGAAAATCCAATGGTGTGTTTTTATGACGCTCTGTGATGCGCTCTGTTAGATTTTCAATGCTCGACTTAGCAGCGAGAGTTGAAAATCCAGTGCGCGATAAAATCCCGCCGCGATATTTTTGCTTCCGTGCAAACGTGGGCTGAGTAATCCTAGTTCTCCTTTCTTAAGATTATCTTCTAGTAACATTTTATTTGGTCCTTAGGGTTTCCTTAAGTACAGTCTCAGATTCTCTTATGCAACGTATAACGTTAAATGCGCAAAACCTGAAAATAGTTTGATCAGAATAACGAGCAGAATTAACTGAACCACTTTTTAATATAGGTTGTAACACGACGATTTACGCCATCTACCGGATTGTATGCACAACACTATGCCACCCGAGTAGATCGCAACACAAACAAGATCAATCATCGATAAAGACGATAACAGCAATAGTACTTACTAGTGACATCTAACATTCGACATGTGAAGTGTCCATGACGACAACAAAGGTCACTACTACATACAAGCATGAGATTGAAGACACACACATTAGTCGGTCAAACCGACTATATAAACGGTCAACCACGGAGGAACAATCAGTCGCTACCTAGACGGCTCAGAGGTCGATAGCCCCGCAGTCACCTCTGTTGCCTGAAGCTTGAACTGAGCGGAGGCCACGTCGCCCTCAGGAATAGCATAGCTAGGAGGTTAAGGGATAGGATAGCCCCGCAGTCCATCCCTAAGACCACACATAGGTTTTGTCTAGACCACTTTTGTACCCTAGAACTTAAGTATTGTCTACAGTAAATAAATTCCTAACTGTCATCGTTGGTTTCATTCAACCGCCACCATTATATTGGCGCCCAACGTAAATATTTATCTACCCGCAAGTTTTACAAAGTACCCTCATTTATAGACGGAGTACAGTACTTGCTGGATCGGATTAGCAATATACCCTCAAGAGATATAATTTTGACATGATGGAGAAAAAACAAGATATGGTGATGATGACTCAGGAACAATTCACTGCACTCATAACAAAGGTATCTGAAGTAAACGAAAGTGAAGGTAGACACACAAAAAGTTTTGCTGCGTGTACAAAGCAATACGACGGTGAGAGAAATTTTAATAAAGTTGAAGAATTTGTGACCGCCATCTCAGTTTACAAGAAAATTGAGAAAATCAGTGACGAAGACGCCTTGGAAGGTTTAACTTTGTTACTATCTGGTGCTGCTGCTACGTGGTGGAACGGTGTAAAAGACGACATTAAAAAGTGGACACAAGCTCTCGATGCCATTAAGTCTGCTTTTGTGCCGAAAATGCAACCACACGAAGTTTATTTGAAACTATACTCGAAGAAGCAAACAACTGAAAAAATTGATGCATTTGTGTGTGAAAAACGTGCCCTACTGGCTCAGTTACCTGCAAAAAGACATAAGGAAGAAGAACATTTGGACTTTGTTTACGGGCTTCTCAATATAACCTACAAAAACGAGATTGCTCGCACGGAAGTGAAGTCGTTTGCTGAACTTCTGGATCGTGGTCGTCATATTGAGAGTCTGCTCAAGGAAGCTGGTGAGGTAACGACATCAACACAATCAGAACAGAAGCCGCTCGAGAGATGTTCTTTTTGTGACAAGAAGGGACATACTTTTGACGTATGTCGCAAAAGGGTTTCAGAACCAAAGGAAACGGTAGTATCTCAAACAGAAAAGAAGCCAAGTAATACACGTCCACGAGAACCCGCTGACAACCAATCTTGTGTAGATCAACGTATTGCTTATTCACCAATGAACCCTATTTCATTGTATTCTGTTGATTTTCATTTAAACTCCGATGAAGGAACCATACTTACAAAGAATGAGCAAAAGATGTTCAATGAATTGTTAATTGAGCACAGCGACATCTTTGAGAAAAACACGGAACCAACTCCATTTACACAACATAGAATCGACACAGGCAATCATCCTCTTATTAGTGTTAAGCCCTATGGATTGTCACCAACAAGGCAAAAGCAACTAAGAGAAAAGCTGGATGGTATGATAAATGTTGACTTTGTCGAGGAATGCGATTCCCCATGGTCAGCACCTGTAATTCTAGTTCCAAAAGGAGAAACCGCATCATCGTATGGAAGATTTATTCATAATTTTGCAGAAATTGCAAAGCCACTTACAAACCTAACGAAGAAGAAAATAAGCTGGAAATGGGAACAAGAGCAACAAGATGCATTTCTGAAATTGAAAAATGCCTTGACTACTTCACCAATATTAAAACAGGCAAGTGACGATTTACCCTTTGCTATCAAGACTGATGCCAGCCATTCTGCCATTGGCGCAGCTTTAGTGCAGGGGGAGGGAGAAAACGAGCACCCTGTTGAATACGCAAGTAGACTCTTAACTCAAGCTGGACGCAATTACAGCGTCACAAAAAAGGAAACTTTAGCCATAGTATGGGCTATATCAAGATTTCGTGGTCACATAGAAGGATCACAGTTCACAGCTCCACGACAAGACGGCCCGTATATTATACTGAATAAACATGGAACCTCCACTTATGAAATTGCACACTCAAAAACTCCAGATAAGCCTATTGGAAAGTATCATACGTCAGCAATAACGAAGTTTGAAAAGAGAGACAACGTGACATCCAAACCAACTTATCCGATACGCCGTAGAGAAACGAATTGGTGCTGGTACTCAGTCGGGACGACCATAGAGTACCAGAGGGGGAGAATGTAACACGACGATTTACGCCATCTACCGGATTGTATGCACAACACTATGCCACCCGAGTAGATCGCAACACAAACAAGATCAATCATCGATAAAGACGATAACAGCAATAGTACTTACTAGTGACATCTAACATTCGACATGTGAAGTGTCCATGACGACAACAAAGGTCACTACTACATACAAGCATGAGATTGAAGACACACACATTAGTCGGTCAAACCGACTATATAAACGGTCAACCACGGAGGAACAATCAGTCGCTACCTAGACGGCTCAGAGGTCGATAGCCCCGCAGTCACCTCTGTTGCCTGAAGCTTGAACTGAGCGGAGGCCACGTCGCCCTCAGGAATAGCATAGCTAGGAGGTTAAGGGATAGGATAGCCCCGCAGTCCATCCCTAAGACCACACATAGGTTTTGTCTAGACCACTTTTGTACCCTAGAACTTAAGTATTGTCTACAGTAAATAAATTCCTAACTGTCATCGTTGGTTTCATTCAACCGCCACCATTATAAGGTCACATTTTTCAAAAAATCTTCATTAAAAACGTTGCCGTGTCTATTTATTAATAGGTCAAGCAACCCAATATCAGAGCGGCGCAGCAGCGGCCCGGTGACGACTCCTCTCTCGATAAAGCGTCGTCGCAGACGCAAGAAACGATCAGAATGGCCAGTAAAACTAAAACAGCACATAAAACCTTTACAATGTTTTCAATGACTTATTTTCTCTCTGAAACAGGTCAATTGAATTAAAAATCAGTTGGGGTGTCTGACGTTTTGCGCATTTAACGTTACACGTTGTATATGTAGATTGTGATCGGCTCAGTTGTTAAAGAATTCAATGAATGTCATAATTGCCACAGTAAGTTCAAATTATACGTTCCTCTTTAAACCTCCACCATTTCATTTAAAGCCACTATGAGCCTCTCAAAACAAACATGAAACAACAAACAGACATATAATTTCACTTACATCTCTTAAGCGTGTTACACGACCAATTTAAGTAGTCCTCGTAATTCAATTTAATCTTACAAGGGGAAGTTAATTAGCAAAGATGCTGATTCACGACTGGGGTGGTTTTTAATTTAAACGGTTTGTATTTACATATACTTATTATGGAAAAAGCTTTTGAGATTAGAATTAGGGTGAAATGTTTAGCGTTGCGTTGCGGTTTCGCAATTTGTGCGTTTGATGTCACCCGCATCAATTTTTTACCGTAATCGTGTCGTATTGAGATAATGAATGCAACCATAAATGCAGTGCGTTCCGCAACAACTCCCTATCGATTGAGGTTTGTATGATCGTACTTTATTTGAAAGACATGAAGGCCAATTCTCGTAATTTCAAACTTTCAAAATCTACTACGCAGACTAATCTCGACTGCGACTACGCTGTCTCATCTCAGCGACAGACAAATGTCAAAAACTTGTCAAAAATGTTGGGAAATAGAGGTGTTTTTGACAGATTGAGACTGAAGTCAGACTGTATACGTTCTTAAAATTACGAGAATTGCCCCTCAGTTTCGTTGCGGTGCCAAATAGTACGCGTTGTGCCACCGGACCGCATCAATTCTGATGCGGTGCGTTGTGGAGTGACAGTGACCGTTTTATTTTCCTTTTACTTTAGTGTGTGTATGTGCGACGCAACTACGCAAGTTACTGCGTTTTATACGTTGCAACGCACCAATTGAAAATAATGGATTCAAAAATTAGTGTACGGGTCGACTGATGGTTTTCGAAAATACGCCGCTCGCAACATTTGCTAAGTTGGTGATGTGTTGCCAATCTTTAAGATTGTAGTATTTAGTGCCAAAGCAGTGTTTGTGACAAATATGGTGATTCGGAAGCTGACATCAATTATGCACATAAAATTACAAAAAAATTACATAATATATTATGGAATCACAATATTACTCACTCACGATTTACAGATGTTCTACTGGTGTAGATCCTCATAAAATACTTGGATATAGTTATCCATATCTGTTTAGGCTGGTGGTCGACCCTGATACAGGACCAGAATGGGGTTTTAGTCAGTTCGGTTTTGCGAAGATATATTTTTTTTTCAAGTGAATTTTTTTTAAAGAAATTCTGACGGTGATTGTGTTAAAGTGATATTGTGGTATTCTAATTACCTGTTAAACCACCTCTGGATAAGTTTCGGATAACTTATCTATCAGATATTTTCTTAAAATTTTATCTGATTGAAAATTTTATATTGTAGGTACTTATTCTTCTGTTTCTTTTGAATTTATCTGTCAGATAGTGCTTATCCAGAGAAGGTGAGACAGGCTCAGGCAGTATAGTGTTAATTATAAAGTGGTTGTGTACTTACAAACAGTTGTATTTGTCGTAGTGTTCTGCTTGGTTCTTTGTGAGAGCTGCCACCGCTGCGTGGAGGCATTCGTTCTGAAAATAAAAGGGTTTGTTAACAAAAAAAAAAAAAAAAATTGAGAAACAAATAAGTCAGTGATGGATATCTCTATGTTTTTGAAGGAGGTACAAGTGCAAACAAAGGTGGTTGGCCACATTTATTTATTTATTTAAACTTTTCGCACAAAAGGTACAAAGGCGGACTTAACCCTTAAATTGATATTGTCATTTTTAAAGGACGCAGTATTTCCACGCACACAGACGCTGTTTTAACACGAGCACTGTACCACAACTTCACATATAATATGCCATGTCCGTACTGCACATATAATGGACAATGTCCGTTTTATGTGACATTGTAAAAACAATAAAAAAAATACAAAAAAAAATGTTTTTTTTTTATCCTCTTTTCTATCCTAATTTCAACCCATATACGCAATTTCAACATTATACACACAAGAAATCTAAGGGTGACAATTTAAGGGTTAATGCCTTAGGCACTCTTTACCAGACCACCAAGGGTGATGAAAAGATTAGGTCATCCTCTCATCACCCTCCTGCCGTTAGTTATAACTTTGAAAAGTGGTCAACCGCAAATTCCCGTGGTTTTACCTACAACATAATGATTAATTTGATACAAAATATCAGAAAGGGGTAGTGTTTGCATAGACAAGCTTTGTTCCAAATATGCCTTGCTAACTTAATGCAAATAAGGCTTGCTGTAACTGCTGAATGAATGTTTTCCGTTGACTTTTGACCGAATTCAATACGCTCATTAAAATCCGTCCAGTAGCAGTTAAATTGCATACGTACTACATACATCTACGAAACAGTTTCGTTTTCGACTGTAGAGCATTACTTTAGATGTCACAGAAATCTTAAAGACCAAACAGAGATGCCAAGCTTCTATAAATACATAGCCATCTCTTTTGTCCGACGCTACGAAGCGCGAAGGGACCAATTTCCCTACATTTCCTTTACGAGGCGTCGCGCGTAAACAGAACGCTTTAAATGCGGTGGCTTGATGAATTGGCCTCGGTAAAACAATAGACGGCCATAATCCTACAACGTTTTGTTTGTGATTTATTTAGGTTAGAACCTTGTTTATTGAAGTTATGTCCAGTTTTCATACCGACTTGGTTGGTTTACGTAATCACTGACGATTAATATTTACAGTACAGGTACTTAGATCATCTACCAAAAGAGCATAGAGATTAGAGTGAGGCATGACAGATGACGTCCTGGTTTTTTATTGTACACGTTGGCAAGTTCATCGACGCGCAACCTGTTACCTGGTACCATGGATTGAGTATATGATTCTGAACTTCCTGCGTTATAATATTTCGTCAGTAGGTTCTTTTTTTTTAAGTTAGCTTTCCATATATTTTGACTGCGTAGTTATTGCACTTTTCTATGAAACTGCAGATATTTTTTTTTTTAATACCGAATTACGAAAGGTTTTACGCTAGACCCCTTAGATCATGTGCTGAGTTTATGGTAACAGTTTGCACTTCGACGTCCCTAGCACCTTGTATTTGGCAGTCGCTCCATGTAAAATACCGGTATTCAGCAGCATCCGGTTAGACTGGAAGCTGACCCCAACATAGTTAGGGAAAAGACTTGGCAGATGATGATAATGTATAAAAATAGAAGATTAGACAGATGCTGCTCGGCATGACGTCCGGGGATTGTTTTCCAGGTCGGGTAATTGTTATTGAGTTTTTCTTAAACATACCTGGAGAAATGTGAGTGTACCATATGTACAAGTCTTCCTAACCCTTCGGGGATTACAAGCGTGGTGTTACGTTATGTTATGTGTAGATAAATTCTATTCAAACGTATGTTTCAAATTAATATTATTTCAAGTTAAACAAATATCAACTTTATTTTTAACAGTTACTAAGTTGGTTTCAGAGTGACTAGCACTATTGAAAGAGTTATAACAATGTTTGAAGTTTTAGTGTAAACTGAACTTTATTTTGTAGGATTTAAAGTTATTTTTCTATAAACTCATATCTGTTTACATGGCAAATAAATCGCGAATGCAGATTAGTTGGTTTGGAGAGCTGACAGCGCCCATCATCATCTGCCTCGCCTTTTCCCACCTATGTTGGGGTCGGCTTCCAGTCTAACCGGATGCAGCTGAATACCAGTATTTTACATGGAGCGATTGCGTATCTGACCTCCACAACCCAGTTACTGGGTAATACGATACCCATAGGTAAGACTGGTTGTCAGACTTTCAGGCTTCTGACTACCCGTAACGACTGTCAAAGATCTACGAATGACAGCCGGGACCAACGGCTTAACGTGCTTTCCGAGGCACGGAGGGGTCTCGGTATGTAAAGATGGTCACCCATCCAGAGACCAACCGCGGCAAGCGTAGCTTAACCTGATCGATTGACCTGTGTGGCTGTTATTATTTAGCCACGGGCCCCTCAGCTGACAGCGCCCATATTGATGTAAAATCAACAGTTTTATTTATAGGAATAATAACGAGATAATTATGACTCAATGCGTGTCTTATTAATACGACTCCCAAAGAGACTTCGTTAATCTCTTACAGTACCAAAGATGTAGCATAATCAGCCTATAATGTTTCCACTGCTACGACACAGGCCTCCCAGGCCTCAGGCCAGAGGCCAGGGCTCTTACAGGGCTCCTCTCAGTGAAAGGGAGTGGGACGTAATCCATCACGCCGGCCCAGTGCGGGTTGGTAGATGTCACATAGCTTCGAGTTTTTGGTTCTAGGACATGCTGGTTTCCTCACGATGTTTTCCTTCACCGTTTTGAAAGCAATGGTGGTGAAATAATTTACGCAAAGTAAAGCGCCTGTCTGGGTTCAGACACGTAAGGCACGTAACTGGACTTTGAAGTTGGAGCCGCGTCACAACACGAACTTCAAGTCGTTCGTGGTGCGTGTTCCAACACATCATCTCGAAAAGTTCCTCAAGGAAGAGTTCTGGCCGAAGGGTGTTGTGTATCGCCGGTTTCGTGGCCGGCTACATGACACAAGACAGCGAAACACGACGCCGACACTTCTTGTGCAGTAGTATAAGTTTGTTATGTTGTATCTATTTATAATATTTTTAAGTTATATTATTATAGTATTGTATTTGTGATAATTTTGTATGTATTAATTTATAAGTATGTTTTTAGTAGTATGTATTGTTTTTTCTATGGCCTTAGTTACCTGAAATAATAAATAAATAAATAAATAAATTACCCAGTTGTAATGATCGTGACTAACGTGCGTGCGTTAGCTTGGTAGCCAAAGATATTCTAAACCCGAACAAAACAAGCTTCTCCACGTACATGCATACTATATTGATGCAGCTGATGACTTGCAACTCTGCACTATGGCTTCTTGTCCTCACTAGTCGGCTTATCGTACCCGTGGTGATCCGGTTAACACCTGATCTAATTCTAGGTTGGAACGGATATTTTGACGTGTATGATGACAACTTTGTTGGTGGAAGATTTTTAAAGGTAATTTTTTGACACAGATAGAATAAGCATCACCTTTGTACCTATTTTTCTGTTCTGTTTTTTTCTTGTCTGTTTATATATGTGTGTACATAAATGGTAAAATAAAATAAATAAATAGATATTAACCCATTCGCTGCGGCGGACGCCTATCGGCGTTTTTTATTCAATATTCAGGTGCGGAGGACGCCCATCAGCGTTCGCGACGAAAACCGTCCCGCACTTGGCTAATAAGCGTAATTTTATCCCATTCGCTGCGGCAGACGCCTATCGGCGTTTTTTATTCAATATTCAGGTGCGGAGGACGCCCATCGGCGTTCGCGACGAAAACCGTCCCGCACTTGGCTAATAAGCGTAATTTTTATCGCCGCAGCGAATGGGTTAAGAGGAAGTCTTTGGTTAGGTTGGTTAGTATCACGGCTTTGACTGCGAATATGAGCCTGGCAAGCGATATATTACCACACAGTCAAGAAAACAGAGGTTTTTTCCTGCCAGTCCTTAAGGTTCACATTCCAAAGATGCCTCACTGTGATACCTCGCAATTGCGGTTTAGTTCACTACCTCGATATCACCTCCATGTAAAACAAACGCAAGCGAATACACACATCGAGGTAAACCCCCAAGCAGCCCGCGATGTATCGCAGTGAGGTATCCTTCGGCATGTACGTGTGTGTCTATTAGCATTCATTTGTTTTACATGCAGTTGACATGGAGGTATTGAGCTAAGCCGCGATCGCGAGGCAGAGCCCAATCTAGCTATTTAGCCGCTCCGGGCTAAGATAATTTTCGCCGCCCTTTACATACATTAACACCATATAAGTCATGAGCTTGTTATGTTGGGGGATGTTAAGTATAAAAGCATACAACGTGTAACGTTGAATGCGCAAAACCTCAGACACCCCAACTGATTTTTAATTCAATTGACTTATTTCAGAAAGAAAATAAGTCATTAAAAACTTTGTAAAGGTTTTATGTGCTGTTTAGTTTTACTGGCCATTCTGATCGTTTCTTGCGTCTGCGACGACGCTTTATCGAGGGAGGAGTCGTCACCGGGCCGCTGCTACGCCGCTCTGACATTGGGTTGCTTGACCTATTAATAAATAGACACGGCAACGTTTTTAATGAAGATTTTTTGAAAAATATGACCTATATTAAAAAGTGGTTCAATTAATTCTGCTCGTTATTCTGATCAAACTATTTTCAGGTTTTGCGCATTTAACGTTACACGTTGTATAAAAATATATGATCTTTTTGGGATTATACCTATAATATTCACGTCAGTCTATTGGGCCTTCTAAAGAAGTACCTATGTATATGAAAGTTGGGGTTGAGTGTTCTTATGTTTGTAAGTATACAATAATACAATGTATGTCTTTCAAAGAATTTCACAGACACTACTGAATGGATTGAATTTTATGATTGATTTTCGGGATTCACGAGCGCCCCGTGTGCATAGGTTATAAGGTTGCGTTCGAATCTCGTTTGAAGCGCGTATACGCGAGTTATCTGCGCGTCGTCTGCGCGTTTAAAATACGCCGTGTGCCTACGCTACGGCACGTTGTTTACGGCCTAAGCTAGGTAGGAAGGTGGCATATAAAATTCTCGACTTCCTGCCAACCTGGGTAGGTGGTGAATGTCTAATGGGGCTTGGTTGGAAGATAGGAATATGTAAATTTTGCCCCTCATTTTGCCGCTCTGGGCAAATGCCCGACTCGCCCCCCCTAGATCGGGCCCTGTCGCGAGGTATCACAGTGCAGCCCTTAGGCTTCTCTAAGGATCTGTAACAAGGAAAACCAATATTGTGTTAGCGTTATGTTTAAATCTCTTCGCTTCCACTACTCCGTTGAATACAATATATTGTAATAAACTGTACGTAAGCAAATAATTCGTCTATAGAAATAAATGATTATTATCCATTGCCCAGTTGTGTACTAGCGCTCGCCAGAACAGTCGTTTTATTTACATGACTCATCACCCCTCTATACATACGTACACAGTAGGTACACTTACATTTGGTGACCCCGATATCACTAACACGCGCCGCGATTTAAAGTAATTTTTTCGTGATTGTTCCCGTGTCGTGATAACTGCACTGCACAACCAAATCAGCCTTCCACAAGCGGATCTCCCTGGTTAGTTTTCAAGAGGCACATAGTTATCCAGACATGACGTCAAGCGGAAATTGTGGAAATGGGGCAGCATTATGCGGAGCAACGGACTTCAAGCAGACTGACGTGGCGGCAATAGGAATGTCCTCGAAGATACCCGAATTTTGGACCGAAATGCCCAGAGTGTGGTTTGCCCAGTTCGAGACAATGATGGCTCCTCAAAAACAAGGTGACGAAGCAAAATACGGCGTTGTGCTGGCCAACCTCAACAAAGACGCGATAAGTCAGGTGGCCGACATAATAATTTCGCCTCCTGCCTCCAATAAATATGGTGCCCTTAAAGAGAGACTCCTTGCCGTATACGAAGAATCCGAAGAGCGGCAGTTCCAAAAGCTGGTAAGTGAAGTGGAATTAGGCGACCAAAAACCGTCACAACTGTTAAGACGAATGAGGGAATTGGCACGTAAGAGTCAGGTAGCCGAAAAAACACTACATAGCCTGTGGACATCAAGACTTCCAGATCATGTTCGAGCAGTTTTAATGGTCAGTCAGGACCAAAAACTCGACAACCTCGCCGCTATAGCAGACAAGATTTTGGAAGGAAAATCAGGTGAAGTGTCGGAAGTATCAAGCGGTCCAAATCAGCTTATCGTTGAGTTAGTTAACCAAGTGAGCAAATTAACCATGGAAATAGCAGCGTTAAAAGCCAACTCGCATGGCAATGGACGTCATACTTATAGACGCAATCGAAGCCGGTCGCGCCCAAGGTCCCTCTCAAGATCGAGGATTACGCCCGACAGCCCAAACTGGTTATGCAAGTATCATTTCCGGTACAGGAATCGAGCCCGGAACTGTGAAAAACCATGCAACTGGAAAAAGCCGTCGGAAAACTAAGTTCTGCGTTGACAGAGGCGGTCGTCAGCGCTATCATTCCTTCAAACCGCCTATGCGTTACCGACCGAAAAAGTGGGTATCGTTTTTTGGTTGATACTGGCGCTAACATCTCAGCAATACCCAGAAGAGGAAACCGTTTAAAAACAGACGACACATATAAAATCTATGCCGCAAACGGAACACAAATTAAAACATACGGTGACAAAACGCTGACGTTAAATCTAAACTTGAGACGGCCATATCGATGGACTTTCATAGTTGCTGACATTACGCAACCAATACTGGGTGCCGATTTTTTAGAAAAGCATAACATTTTGGTGGATATCCGGAATAAACGTTTAATAGATGGTACGACTGGACTTCAGAGGAACGCAAAGTTAATGAAGTCAAGCACACCAACACTTCGGACCTTAAACTTGACCGACGATTATGCAGACATTTTGGCAAAATACCCGAACATTTTAAAACCGCTCGACACACAGTCGCAACCCAAGCATGACGTGGTTCATCAAATCATTACCAACGGACACCCTGTTTACTCCAAGTCAAGACCTCTACCGGCGGACAAATATCTAAGAGTAAAAAAAGAGATAGAACATATGCTTGAGACAGGATTATGTAGGCCTTCCAAGAGTCCGTGGGCAAGCCCATTGCTAGTGGCGACCAAGAAAAACGGTGAATTACGCCTATGTGGAGATTACAGGAGATTGAACGCGATCACTGTACCGGATAGATACCCGATTCCAAGAGTACTAGACTTCACGTACCTATTACCAGGAACCAGTATATACTCAAAAATCGACTTGAAAAGAGCCTATAATCAGATCCCAGTACAAGAAGTAGAAAAACCGCAGTGATTACCCCGTTCGGTCTATTCGAATTTCCAAGAATGCCGTTCGGATTACGAAATGCAGGTCAAACCTTTGTCAGATTCCTGAACACAGTCTTAGCTGGACTCGACTTTATTTTCGTGTACATAGATGACATACTAGTGACGTCATCATCAGTCAGCGAACACCAACGTCATTTACAAGAAGTATTTAAACGGTTAGATGAACATGGCATCGCAATCAATCAAGAAAAGTGCGTGCTGGGCAAACCTCAAATAGAATTCCTTGGATATCAGATTACAAACACCGGAATCAAGCCATTACCTGACAAGGTCGAAGCGATCACCAAATATCCGATTCCGAAAACAGTGCAAGAATTGCGAAGATTTCTAGGCATGATCAATTTTTACCGAAACAACATTCCACAAGCAGCGCGTCATCAAAAACAGTTGAACAAATACCTAATTGGTTCAAAGAAAAATGACAAAACCGAAATACAATGGACTCCAGAAGCACTAGAAGCATTCGATCAATGTAAAGCAAGTCTAAGCAACGCTGTTACATTGACTTCACCAACAACACATTCCCCGCTATCGCTCATGACAGATGCATCCCAGACATGCGTAGGCGCCGTTTTGCAGCAGTATGAAAACGGAAACTGGAAGCCTCTTTCCTTTTTTTCAAAGGGACTGAGTGAAACGCAATCAAGATATAGCACATATGATCGAGAATTGCTGGCAATTTACATGGCAGTAACACATTTTCAGCCTTATGTCGAGGGACGAGAGTTGATTGTATATACCGATCATAAGCCATTATGTCATGCTTTCACCAATAAACAAAACTCCACAAGTAAAACGATAGCACCAAGGAGGTTACGTCACTTAGAGTTCATTGCACAATTCACGACAGACATCCGTCACCTATCCGGTAACATGAACCCAGTAGCTGACGCATTATCGCGAGTCGAACAAATAGATTGCCCAACACCTGTGGATTGGAATGAGATAGCAGATATGCAGGGCAATGACATTGAACTCGCTCAGCTATTGAACAACAATAACCTTAGCTGGAAAAGTATGCAATTATCAGGAACAAAACAACTATTTTGCGAAAATTCAAAACCGAACCCAAGACCATATGTGCCGAAGTCACTTCGAAAACAAGTATTCGACACTATGCACAACATAACGCATCCCGGTATAAGATCATCAAAGAAAATGATCTCTGAACATTATTTCTGGCCACGCATGAATACTGATGTTGGTATTTGGGCTAAAACATGTCAGGCATGCCAAAAAAGCAAGACACACAGGCACAACTCGTCTCCAATCGGAACTTTCCCACCAACAGCACGTTTAGATCACGTGCACATAGATATTGTTGGTCCATTACCAGAATCCAGAGGCAACAGATACATTGTCTCAATGATCGACAGAGGAACGAGATGGATGGAAGCTGTACCAGTTGCAGAGATAACAGCATAAGTCGCAGCAGACGTTCTCATGAACACCTGGATATCGAGATTCGGATGCCCAAACACCATAACTACGGACCAAGGACGACAGTTCGAGTCAGACTTATTCATCGCTCTGACTAAGTCACTTGGTATCAAGAAGACCAGGACCACAAGTTATCATCCGCAGTCAAATGGTTTAGTTGAACGCTGGCATAGATCAATGAAAACTGCTCTAGTAGCACGTGGTAATCCTGCAAACTGGTCGAACGAATTACCATTTGTCCTACTAGGATTAAGAGCGGCATTACGATTGAAAGAAAATGTCAGCCCCGCACAAATGTTATACGGAACGAACATACGTCTACCTGGAATGTTTATCGAGCCGAAAACGCAAGTTACATCACCAGAAACCTATGCACAGACTCTCCAAAGGACAATGGCAAAGCTGAGCCCGTTTAACAACAACCACCACGCCACAACCCACAAACCATTTATTCACCCAGACATGAAAGATTGTGAATACGTATACGTCAGAACGGATGCAGTTAAGAAACCTCTGACTCCGTCATACGAAGGTCCATACAAGGTGTTAGAGAAGCAGGAGAAGCATTTCAGAATCCAAATGCCAAGGAAAACATCTGTAGTATCAGTGGACAGACTAAAACCAGCCTACATTTTAATAGAAGATAAGGTAAATGAACCTTTAGCACACATAAAAAGTACCAATAGAGACGTGAACGAACACAAGAGTGCTGAGCCAGCGGGAAATAGCAAGACCGCGCCGAAAACAACACGTTCAGGCCGCGTCATACGTCCAGTGGTACGTTTCGCAATACCGTAACATCAGCAAGAGAGATGAGATATGATTTTTTTTAATTTCTTTTTTTAATATTTTCTTTTTATTCAAGATTTTTTTTTATATTGTTTTTAATTTTTTACCTATTACATTTTTTTCTTTTATTGTTTTCAATTTGTTATGTAAGCGTACTGTCAAAATGTATTAGAATTTATTTAAAAAAAAGGGGGGAATAATGTACGTAAGCAAATAATTCGTCTATAGAAATAAATGATTATTATCCATTGCCCAGTTGTGTACTAGCGCTCGCCAGAACAGTCGTTTTATTTACATGACTCATCACCCCTCTATACATACGTACACAGTAGGTACACTTACAAAACTATTGATGTTTATGAGACAACATCTTCTCTTTCGTCTTTCCAATCCGCTTTGACAGATACAATTGGTTCATTATAATCATTATATCAGCCAATTCACGTCAACCACGCATGTGTTTGCGGTCATTGAAAGGCCCCTTCATCTAATAAGGGATACAGAAAAATAATGCTGAAACTAAATTATGAAGAGAAAATATTAGATTTTTTGTTTGTTTGTTTGTTACGCTTTCACGCAAAAACGGCTAAACAGATTTCGATGAAATTTGGCACATAGGTAGACAATGACCTGGATTAGGACATAGAATAATTTTTACTCCAATATTCCGACGGGATCGAGATCTATGTGGGTGAAGCCGCGTGGCGCAGCTCGTCTGTTATAAAGTTACTAATTGCTGGTAACTACAATTGCAATAACTCTTGTCAAACAAACTCGAAGAAAAACAATGTAATTTCATCTGAAAAAATATTTTCTCTCGTAATGGAAAATTACCCGACACTTTAACGTAATGTCATACTTGGTAACTCAGACCTTCTGTGTAAGTATCTGTTTACAAAGAACCTTAGAAGCCTTACCTAAGATATAAATATTTTTTGTAGACTTTGTTGTGAGCTCGAAATATTATCATACGAGTACTTATTTATTTAGGATATATAACTAAATATATACACAAGACAAATCACATACGAAATAGGCTACGTTGGGTATTAAGTAGGTGTACCCCTTCACTTACAGGAGACCACAGTTTGCATAATAAAGTTGTCAACTACCTATACTCTAAGCTAACTCAGATAACTGGTATGGTTGTACGCCCTAAGAGAGATCCGTATGCCACAGGGCGTGATACAGAGCGTGTATTCGCTTCAGCTCAGCCCATCGCAGTCCACTGCTGGACATAGGCCTCTCCCAGACTGCGCCACAACACCCCGCGTCCTCCGCCTTCCGCATCCAGTCTAACCCAGCCACCTTCTTTAGGTCATCTGGGGGGCGTCCTACACTACGCTTGCCGATACGCGGTCTCCGCGCGGTATTCACTTAGTTTGTAAGTGTTATGCCCTGACTGAAGGCCTTTATTTATTCATTAGCTGCGCCCCGCGGTTTCACCCGCATAAGTCTCCATCCCGTAGGAATATCGGGATAAAAAGTATTCTATGTATTATCTTGGCTATAAACTATCTGTGTGCCAAATTTCATCAAAATTGGTCGAGCCGTTTGAGCGTGAAGAAGGAACAAACATACACACACACACACTCACAAAAATTCGCCTTTACAATATTAGTGTGATACATCCATAAGATAGTCAGCGAAGCAACCAAAGGCAGACCTGCGGAATGATATTCATAAAAAAAGGTATGGTTGTTACAGGAAGATAAACCAAGAGGGGCAATTTTCGTATTTTTAAGAACGTCCGCAGTCTAATCTCAGTATCAATCTGTCAAAAATATCACCGATTTGCCTACAATTTTGACACGTTTTTGCCATTGACTGTCGCTGAGATGAGAGTGAGACAAGATTTTGAACGATTTTAATGACGAGAACTGGCCTTCTGGCCTGTCTTTTACTCAAATACATCCCAGAAAATATTCTGGAATTGATTTGGCCAGCCATTCATTCATTGAAAAAAAAAAAAAACTTTTCAAATAAAATCATCAAAAGATTTAAACCAGTGTCGTAACAAATAAATCAACTGAACGATCAACTGAACCCCGGACCGGCCTAAATCAATTAAATGAAAACTTTTGACAGTTTTATCATTCTACGAAAATGAATCAATCAAAATGAGTTGTCCATCCAAATGAATTGTTGAATCGTCGGTGTCGGGTTGAATCTATTCATAAACACTTAAAGGGTCCCTCTAATTAAAATGAAGGGTACGAAACAATAACAGGGTGATAATATTGGAGTTTAGTTGAGTTTAGTTTTAATTGATGAAGTGGAAACCATTACTATATAAAACGATTGTCCTTTAGAGCATTTCGTTATTATATTTACAAAACCGTCCCAAATTTTTCAAAGAGCCTCGTAGCTGGAGAACAATAAATTTATCATTCTGTAGCTGGAGTACATATTAGGGTGTCCAAACCCAGCCCCGGATCTGCGATTTTTTTGAACCGGGGCAAAACCTTGATAGTAGCGCCCCCTTCCTTCAGTGATTGAGAAAAACTGTTAATACTGCCAATGAGTAGCATTTTTGTGACCATTTGTTAAAATAATAATCCTTTAATAAATTTAAACTTTTTATCATCTAATAACTAATAACTTTTATTTGTGACATAAAACAGAAACACAGAAAAAATATAAAACCAGGAAAGCAATGTAATTCTTGCAAATTGTTGATTTCCACTACGATAATATATGATTTCACTAATAAATTACTTATTTTATTAACGCTGATTACTCGCAAACGCAATCAATTTGGCGCCCCCCATGAAACTGCCGTCCGGGGCAAGTGCCCCGGTTTGTCCACCCTTAGATCCGGGGCTGTCCAAACCACGTCCGCATTTCAGATGTTCCCACTGCTACTATTACGAACAGGCACGGAATTGTAAATAAGGTGTCATATTATCATTGGAGCTAAAATAGAATTCGAGGCGAAATTATTGTAATTGAATAATGTTACATGACAAGCTATGACTTATATTCCAGAAGTGTTCTGCAATTGCTAACCTGTGAGTGAAAAGCGAGATTATCAAGACAATTGGTATTTTGAATATTTGAATTTTTGGAATGCATGAAGAAGCCTCCTCGTGTAGCGTAGTTTGTTCCGCCAGTTAGTCAACTGAACCGAGCGCTCGGCGCATCCTAAACAGTCACACCCAACACCTTATTTGACAGGCCAATTCTTTTCTTGCGGCGGTAGGACTAACGCCCGCCTAGTTTGCGACCACCCTCCCACCGGAGTCCGGCGTCAAGCAGCCTGCTGTTTTTCGTCAATGTGTGTGAGTTCCAGTGACTTAGGCATATTTTAGGCATGCTCGTTCTATCATAGCCCTCATCCATTGCTTTCCATCAGGCGTGATCGTGGTCAAGAGTGGGGCACATTCAGCAATAAAAAAAAATATCGAAGTCGAAATCGTGTCATTATTTTATATTTTATTTTTTAAACTACCCTTTAACGGTCTAACCATTAAATTTAAACGTAACAAATTACAAAATAAAACAAAGACGAACTGATTCTAGTTACCCTTCCCAAAAGACAGTTTCGTGTCGAAAGGAAATGAAAAGAAACTCCCTTTAAAATGGTTTTAGAATATTTCGTCTGCATTAAAATCTAACACATACATAAATACACGCCTTCTTGCCATGGGGGTAGGCCGAAACTACAGAACGCCATCTTCTAAGATTCTTACAAACTCCTTTTGCCTCGCTTACATTCATATATCAACCGGTCGATTCTGTAAAAATCTCACCGTGAAATCATAAGCGAAGTGAGCTTGAAGTGAGCAGTGTCAATAGTGTGAATCCCTAATGACAGCTCATTCCACGCTCACTTCACCCAAGTTTTCAAGGTGAGATGGTTACAGAATCGCATGGCTGGTCATACACACACGCCAGTTGAGAGTACTACGCACTTTTCTGAAGAAAATCACCAATAAGGTCAATATATGTCCTCTTAGCGCATCACAATCACCATAAGGCAGTCAGCAAAATCACCATAAGTTCAATATATGTCCTCTTAGCGCATCCCGTCCCGGCATTTTTACTCAGATCTGCCTTGTTTTAATTAAATAATGTCTTTTGTTAGTCGCCTTTCATTCATCCTCTCAACATGACCAAACCATTTAAGCAAACTCTTTTAAAGTTTTGTTACTATATCTTCTTTATATTGTTTTTGCTTCCTTTTCGTTTATGTGTAATCAATAATTTTCTGTGAATCAAAAAGACCATTGTGGCAATTCTTGAGAGATCCATTTCCACAGGTCATTGACATGAATCTTCCAAAAGCACTTACCACGCAAAAGACTGTAATTATCAAGGACCAAACATAACCTCACATAGACCTCAACATGTAATACTACACCTTAAGTGAAGTGACGTCACGGATAGATGAATGGTGGAAAATGGAAGAAAAATGGCCGCTTTCGTCGTATCGGATTTCTAATGGATAGGGTGCTATGTAAGTTTGTTTTGATTTCTCGTGGGTAACCCATTTAGGTAAGTAATTTATGGATTCATTACTTGGGTATGAGTCATTATACTATGACGCCTTTAACTATTAATTGAAAGTGTAGGCGGAGGTAGGTTAGGTTTTATGTTAGGTTCTTGACGGAATAGTGTTTTTTCTTGCGATTTTTAGTTTGTAATAGTCGATCGTGTACTATTTATTTGCTAATTTATTGCGTACCCACCCTTTTTAGGGTTCCGTACCCAAAGGGTAAAACGGATCCCTATTACTAAGACTCCGCTGTCCGTCCGTCCGTCCGTCTGTCACCGGGCTGTACCTCATCAACCGTGATAGTTAGACAGTTGAAATTTTTACAGATGTATTTCTGTTGCCGCTATAACAACAGATACTAAAAAACAGGATAAAATAAATATTTAAGGGGGCTCCCATACAACAAACGTGATTTTTTTGCCGTTTTTATACTCGCGCTTGGCCGATTTTTTTTCCTTTTTATTTTAAGTGTTTGTCAGTGAAAACTTGTAAATAGCCTCCAATTTCATATTGTTTAAGAACACTGTATAAATGAAATGTAAATTTCCCGAACATACATATAATAATAAAATAAAATGCTACTTGTGAACAAAGCATATTACAGTATTTCGGAATTCATAACAGACAAAAATCTAATGAAAGAATGTTGACATGCTAATAAGTTACATCTATTGTTATTCTTGAAATAAGTTTTGTATATTGACATTACTATTATAAATATATTGACGTTTGTATATTGACACATTAGTATTGTATAATGACATAGTCTTATTGTTTGTTTTTATTTTGTTTTTTTTTTCTGTTTATTGACATTGGTTTCTATTGCTATATAATACATATATATATATTAATTAATTTGTCAAAGTGTGTCCTTCTGTATAATTTATTTTTTATTTTCCAGGCATATTTTCAATTTTATTTTACTGTCGAGACTTGTTTGACTTGATTGCTAAATCACAAACATTTGTACGCCCTCTGGCTTAACATAGCGCACTATTATATCTTTATATACCTATATTTCTCATCTTTATATACCTATCATTATTATACCTATATTCAATAAATAAATAAATAAGGGTTGATTTAAGGCCTAAATATAATCATATTATTGATTCGATAGATACACATTACACACGGTTGGCATTCTATTCTGTAAGTTTGACGTGGGTTGTCATTCCACCTCTTGCTAAGGATTGACACTATGGACAGCTCACTTTACCTAAGTTTCACGATGTGATTTTTACAGAATACATCGGCTGTTTTTTGATATGTGAGATGTGAACTCGTTGGTTCAAACGGTCCATATTTTAACATCCAATAGCCTCGAAAATGGTTGCTGTTTGATATCTTAATAATATAATAAATGTGAACGTTTGTATTGGTGGTTGTCAATGACGTCAAAACGGCTGAACCGATTTGTATATACCAATATGTATGCAATTTGGCACACATTTGGATTAAAACGGAATACTGTTTCATTTCTCATACTCGGAAAGTAGTGTTAATTTAATTCGAATAGCGGGTGGAAGACGCTGCTTCCCACTTTTGGGCAGGAAAGACTTATAGTAATTGCTTCCCTCTCTAGAGCGCGAATTAATTTTAAAAATAGAACTTTTGGTTAGGTAATCAGCTACGATATTTTTTTAACATAATTAAGAAAAATGCTGCGGTCTTGTAAGTGTAGAAACAGCCAGTGTGAATTTAAAAAAAGTACCTACTAAGCGGGATGAGGGAGTGGCCCGCGGAGGTGACGTGGTGTGTTCCATATTTAAAATTGAAAAATGACTATAGAATAATTTTGTACTATTCATGCTGAGTATTCATGTTATTATTATCAATAAATATTTTAGAAAAACTACTATTTTTTTACTTTCCTTATATTCGAAATGAAAAGTAGAGTGTTTAACACGGGTGAAAACCATCAATTCCTACTCGCGCGTTTAAATACCTCGTATGGGAATTGATGCCTTTCGACTCTTGTATGACAATCTACTATTTATTCCGGTAGTATGTTCCCTTGGGATATTTTCTGACATACACATGGGCGAAGCCGCGGGAAAAGTCTACTAAGAATATAATAAAGATCAGTCTCGTGAGGATGCCGAAAGTATAACAAACTCTTTTAAGTAACATACAAATTACGACGCTGTGGTACTGGAACGCGCGTCCATGACAATGTTCTTTTTTTGAAATTCATAAAGATACCACGAATTGAGTAGTGAGAATGTGGCTGTTTGATGAGTAAGGAAGAGATCGAAAAGCAAAGGAGTTGCATAATGAAATTTAGTACAACATTATAACACTCGTTTGGATGATATTAGGGTTACTATGAGACTGGTTGTTTTACTGTTGGCAATAAGCTAACTATTCGAGAAACTTTTATAGAGGATTTATAGCATGGGTGTAGATAAAATAAATTACGATACGACAGAACGACAGCTATGATACGATAGTTATTTGAGGAACCCTCATGAGTGATAGCTTAATATGACAGAGGAGGATCGTTAGAAATTTAATAAAGCGCTCTGATATTTCATTGAAAACTTGCTATTTGGGACGTCTGTCGTAGGAGTAATTTTGAATGTCATCTCAGTGTATTCAGTAGTATCTTTATTCATTCTTCAATATTCAATCTCTAATGTTCCCACTGCTGGGACAAAAAAAAAGAAAAAAAGTAAGTGGAAGTAAAAAAATAACAAATAATATTGTATTGTATAATATTATCACGAATTCACGATAAAAAATCACAACACAAGTAGCATGAAATGGGAACAAGTTCTTTACACTGAGAATCACACAATATTTACGCCTCGTAAATGATACGCCTCTAAGAACAATTTGTTTACGCACGTCTTATGTATATAAAAGCGTGTATACGTTGAGTAGTAATCAATTTGTGGAATTTAAAGTACATGAAGAGACGGGAGTTGCTGCAAGTTGTAAACTGATAGAGGACGCATTATAAATGGGTGCTAAATAGAAGACTGAGCGACAAGGCATATACAGGGTGTTTGGCAGAACGTTGAACATACGAAAATGGTGGATAGCTGGGGTCATCTGCTACTTACTCAGGCCTTATTTATTTGGCCCTGGCCGCCTGGATATTAATTTTTTTTTTTGTTTTCATCTAGTTTCACCACTTTTTTAACTTTAAAGTGTTAAGATGTAAATATTAAAAAAAAATATTGCCTGTTTTAGCCATTTTTAATAAAAATTACACTTTAAAGTTAAGAAAGTGGTGAAACTAGAAGAAATCAAAAAAACATTTTTAAAAAATATCCAGGGGGCCAGGGCCAAATAAATTAGGGCTGAGTAAGTAGCAGATGAGGCCCCACATATCCACCATTTTCGTATGTTCAACGTTCTGCCAAACACCCTGTGTAGTTTGTTAAATGAAGCAACGTCACGACCTCGCGTATTATAAGAGTGGAAAGTGACCTATGGGATTTCTAAACCTAACATGCTTTGACCTCGGCAAGTCCAATTTTCCATTGTCATCCATACTAATGCTATAAAAGCGGAAGTAACTTTGTCTGTTTGTCGGTCACGCCATAACGGCTGAAAGGATTTCTATGAACTTTGGCGCACAGCAGACCATTGGTCAAATTTAAAATAAGTACAGTCGGCTTCTGGATTAGAAATCAACTACGTGTTTAGTTTACAGGTATGTAAAGTTATCTGATTGGCTGTTGATAATTCAGACAACAAATCACAGCAGTTGAAATGCTTTTAACAATTTGTTAGCAATTTTTTGTTCCAGAAAACAGGCGACAGTGCAACGGTTGAAGTCATCACGCCAACTTTCAAATTCCTTACACTTGTCTCTTGAGCCAAACTCTTTACTTTATTTACAAGGGACGTGTTTGACATAGTTCTATATGGCTGGGAATTGCCTGACATCTGTTTAATTAAAAGCAATCGATGAACCTAAGTCTCAGAAGTGTTCAACGATTTCGGGCTTGATTAGATTTTCAGATTGGTTCAACACTGGGCCTCCGTTTTTGCTTCAAACAGCCGTGCGATTCTGTAACCATCTCACCGTGAAAGCTTGTGTGAAGTGTGCGTGGAGTGAGCTGTCATTCGCTAGGGATTAACACTATTAAGTGCTCACTTAACTTATGATTTCACGGTGAGATTTTTACAGAATCGACGGGTTGTGATCTCTTTTTTATGCCTACTGATAAAGCGCACGTTGTTAATTTAACTCCATATTATATCATAATCTCACAATAATGCTTCCACTGCTGGGACACAGGACTCCTCTCTTCGAGGGGGACTGGGCTGCAATCGGCCACACGGGCCCTCCAGTGCAGGTTGGTGGACGTCACAAGTTTTCGAATTTTTGGTTCTAGAACATGCTGGTTTTCTGATAATGTTTTCCTTCACGATTATAAAGAGCATTTACGGATTTAATGATAAAAAATGTACTATTATTATTTTTTAGACAGTATACTTATTATAATTCTGTAGTTTGCTACCATCAATTTTTATTTTACTTCCCCGTATATCGGACGGTGTAAATGCACCTGAATCGGAACGCATTATTGCAATAACGCTTCCGACATTCATCATCATCTGCCTAGCCTTTTCCCAACTATGTTAGGGTCAGCTTCCAGTCAAACCGAATACAGCTGAATACCATTATTTTACATGGAGCGACTTCCTATCTGACCTACATAACCCATTTATTGGTACGATACCCCTTGGTAAGAATGGTTGTCAGACTTTCGGGCATCTGACGACCCGTGACGACTGTCAAAGGTTCACGAATGACAGCCCGGACCAATGGTTTAACGTGCTTTTCGAAAAACGGAAGAGTCTTGGTATGTAAAGATGGTCACCCATCCACGGATCAACTGCGGCAAGCATAGCTTAACCTAATCGGTCAAACCGTTTGGCTGTTATTTCTTAGCCACAAGCTCCAATAATAACGAATCCGATATTATCGACCGATAATAACGTGCCTGTGGGGGAGAGCCTTAAAATGTAAATATTTACTGACTCCTGTTAATGTAAACATTAAGTACGTGCTTCTGGTAGTAGGGTGACACCTAATTTCCGACTTGCGGTGCTATCGCCGGTAATACACACAGCCATGGAATATTTAACGAGCATTCATTTTAAATACATTAATAACGTTTCGAATAAAGATTTGTTTATTTACATGTCAAGAGAATATAGTCTTCTGGTTTTGGAAACCGTTTCGGAAACCTTCTGAGAATTGATCGGGAAGAGATAGTGACTTTAAGTACCAAAAATAGTACCTAACAGGCTACTATTTTTGGTGTTTAAAGTCATTATGTCTGTCTGGGTTGTAGCTAAGTAATAAAAGCCGCACGGATAGAGACCCCCTCGTTCCTCGGAAAACACGTGAAGCCGTTGGTCTCGGCAGTTATTCTTGGATCTTTGACAGTCATTACAGGTTGGCAGAAGCCCGAAAGTCTGACAACCAGTCTTACCTAGGAGCATCGTGTTACCCAAGTACTTGGATGTGGAGGTCAGATAGGTTGTCGCTCCATGTAAAATACTAGTATTCAGCTGCAACCGGTTAGACTGAAAGCCGACCCCAACATAGTTGGGGTCAGGCTAGATCGATTTTTGTTTGTCCGGGTCAAAATAAATTCACCTATAGGTACACAAAGTCAAATGTCGCAATATTTCATGACTTCTGTGGAGACAGGATAAATTGCTTCAGTCTTATGCCTCCAAATATCATCTAGGTAATTGTTTATTGATAAATTGTCTAACGTATCTTTATTGACAGTATAAAATATCACGTACCTAATAGTTCGATGAAAAGAAAACATTTTTGTTCTTACCAATCATCCGACAAATATCTCCAACTTTTCTATCATGACCCAACTAAAAACCTACGAAACTAGTCTCGAAATAAATCACTACACGTCAAATACTTTTCAGAACTTTCCGGCCACAGGTATAACGTGTTCAGTGGCCTCCATTTCGTTCACAATCTGAAACTTCAACTATTTCAATCGAAATTCCTTCAGGGGTGGAGAAAGTTTTGGTCGAACCATATAAGAAAGGGATTGGTGTCATTAATCAAAGTTATAATTAAAGTGCACCTGTGATATATAAATGAGGTTTTAATCGTATAAAACTGAAGGTTTGATTAGAAGAAAATTCGGTTATGGAAACTTTTGCAAGAAAGGAAACTAAGAAAAACTAATGTTTATTTGTCACGAGCATACAAAAAGAAAATACCTAGATAATACATTGTTCCCTCATATTATTATTAGCATTTTAAGTCTTTGTTAATTGAGTTTTTTTTATTTTTTTATTATAAGCCTGTGTTTTCCCAGTACAGGACAAAGGCCTTCTTTCGATCTTTCTACTTTTCCCGGTCTACTGCAAATTTTATAATTACAAATAAATATGCAAATAGCTAGTAAATTGCACTTTATGCAAGTATGTTAGCTACTTTCATGCCTACTTTGTGACTAACCCTGTGTTCTGTGTTCCTGTCTTAAGATGTGTATCAATTGAATAGATTTATAATTTATGTTTTACATCATATCAAATCCTTCCAATTTTGACGTCTCTTAAGTGAACTTCATCACTGAAGGCCTAATAAAATCCAAAAGATAAAACAACTATAAAGGGTGTGAAGAAATCAAACGATTGCTAAACAAACAATGATTGATGTCAATGCTTTGTTTTCCTCAAACACAGCTAAATAATCAAAGCTTTGTTTATTTTAATTTTTTATGTCCGTACTTTTTTAATTGCCCAGGTGTGGGACAGGACAGGCTAGTAAAAAACACGTGCAGCACCGTCCACGTGATAGAAATAAAACTTCTTTAAAAATAAAGAATAACAGAGATTTAGAGCGAGAGAATGAAAGAGCTATATATTTCTTCCTCCCCATGTAAGAAATGTGTCTAAACGTGAGGCGTCCTTGTTTCATGCTCAATTCTCGTCAAATTATCCTGTTCCCTATATTTATGTTCGCATAACTCATCAAAATGTAGGTAACAGCAATTTTTTTTTTTTTGCCTAATGTATTCCATATCCCGTGAGAATTTCAAAAATTGCTGCATGCATCATAAATGGAGATCTGTGCAAAATTTCAGCGTTTTAGAGCCAAGGTTACTATTTGTTATTTTTTTTTTTAGTTTAAGAGAAGTAGTACGTCCTCTTTTTTCTCTTCCTGTCTTCTTTATGACACCTTTTTTCTTTTTTTTTTTCTGTTCTTGTTCTTTTTTGTTGTCTTCATTGTATCCTTAACCTAGGTAATATGTGAAAACGTCGTGGATTGTCCATTTATCCGCTTCCAATTATTTTGTAATCTTAGACGTAAATAATGTACAATTGTTTGTTTTCCTTAACAAAATAAATAAGGTTTAGGCTGGCTGTCGATGAGCCAAACAGTCAGTGAGCGAGTCAGGGGTTTCTTTTTAAGGAGTCATTTGGTTAGCTTAGTTACTGCGACCAACTTTGAAAAAAGGCCAGAAATTTAAAAGAAGGTTTTAAAAATAGCGATCATAATTCTTTTTTCTTTTCTTTCTTTTTTATAAAAGAGGTTGCCCCACACTACCCGCCACACGCAGCAATTGGAAGACCATAAAGTTTTTAGAGGCTAATTTGTTAAAAAAAAGCGATTATACTCGTAATTAGAAGACGACACACCAAGTGGTGCCGTTACATATTCGCAGAAATTACTTAGCTGGTAAATTCTTTTTGAAACTCAAATCTTTTATAAATGGGGACTCGTGTGAAACTGTTACCAAGCTTAATATTTGTTGCCAGGGTATTTATTGGAGACGTAAAAACAAACCACCTATAAGCTCATATTTCTGAAACATTAAATAACATAAATGCGTGTACTCCAGCGATGAATTAGGGTTATTTATTCGAATTATAGGTAGTAGTCATTTTAGCAGAAGCAATTCTGGATATTACAGGATTGATTGATACGGATGGATCTAAAGTAAGAGATAATGTTGGAGCTGCATTCTTTGATCCTCAAAGTAACACTCGTACCTCCTATAAGTTCAAGTTAAATTCAAACATTTTTTTCATGTATTCCGAGTTAATCGCTATCTTCGAAGCCATTTCATACCTTGAATCTGTGGATTGTCAATGTAGGATTAGCGTTGAGGTGTGTGTAAACTCAGGTTTAATATTTGATTGTGTTGAGGATTATTATAATAAAATACGATGCGTTAGGTTGAACGAGCAAATTCTATATTGGCCATCTTTCTTTTACAATATTCAAGGAGAGGGGTGAGGGAACAATATCACTACATACGAGTAGTATAAAACAAAGTCGCTTCCCTGTCTGTCTGTCCCTATATATGCGTATATCTTTAAAACTGCGCAACGGATTTTGATGCGGTTTTTTTTAATAGATAGAGTGATTCAAGAGGAAGGTTTATATGTATAATACATGCATAATATAGTAGCGAAACACTGGTAATTTTAGTGGTTTCTAATGTAATGTCGTAAATAAACACATTTTTTTGCGCTTACATTGTAAATGCTGGCTGAACGCGTAGAGATAGATCAAAATAATGTACTACAGTATTGTACACCTTAAAAAGGTCTACAAAAAAGTCCGCGATGGTATATGTCTATCTCTTAGGGATAACCCACAATAACCATTTTTTATCCTATACTTTTTACGAGAAATAATGGCTCTAAAATTATCAGTGTTTCTCCAATGCACCCGTGCGAAGCTGGGGCGGGTCGCTAGTTTTTGATAAAAACCAATCACGATCGAGAGATAGTAATGACGTAGCGTATGCTCTCACTCTTTTCCTTGAGATGTCGCTATGTGTATTTTTGGAGTATGAGTTCACAACATTATTCTGACTGTAAAAGCGCACTCCAACATTATAACGAGGTGTATTGGAAACTTCGGCATTGCGGAAAACGAAGAAGTCGATCATTAGCGAAATAAACTTGCTTATAGGATGTTCCGGTGAAATATAAACCTTTCTGGATTGATATTTTATATCTAGTTAGATTGAATTGTTATGAAATTTGGAAAGGATACGTCGACGAAAAGCAACTGAGAAAAGGTATTTGGTATCGGACGATGCAGCCAAACATTCAAAATTATCATTGGTTTCATAATGCTAATATCAGTAGATAGGAACTCGTGACAAGTTTGAGAATTCGTTCCGGACACATCCCATTGAATAGTTTTGCTGCATCGATGGGCAAAGTTACGTCTCCAAACTGCACGGAATACAATGTGGTCGAAGACGCTTTTTATATTATGGTGGAGTCTACCCGGAATGGAGCGGAAAGGTATTTAATTCGAGACCAATCTAATATGAACATTAGTCAATTAAGAGAATGTAATATTATTTTATCTTATCCAAAGCCGCTAAAATATTATATAAATTAGTTAATTTAGGAATTATGCTTAGATGTTAAGTTTTACATGTAATAGGTAGGTAATAGGTAACACGGGCTGGTGTCCGCAACTCCACGTCAATGCGCGTATTTTGCGTACGGGTGGGAAAATCGATTATTCGATCCACCCCAGCTCCTCAAGGAAGGCCAGCAACGCCTTGATGTTACTGACCGTCTCACGTAGGGTACCGTCTAGTTTTACATGTAACAATAGTTCCTATGAGAGTGTGGCATGTTCACTATTTGATGAAACCCTCGCTAATAAATAAAGATTTAAAAAAAAAGAATGACACCGGCTGGTGAAAGTCACTACCAGAGCGTCAGATCGATGGTTGTGTGGCGGCTGTCCTCTGATGACAGAGATGATATCAGGGGAGTTGCTGTCGTACTCTGCTGGGGAGTTTGTTACACCACTTCTTCTACCCAGAAAAAGTACTAGGAAGTGGTTCACCATTTCCTAGTGCGCCCTACGGTGCGGGCCGTTTTGGGGGACTGTCTTTTGTAATTTTGACGTTCGAAAAGTGCTGATTCTCAGCCTACTTTGAATAAATGACTTTTTATTTGATTTGATTTGATTTGTACCAAATCAACGACAAACTGCTATTCCGGCACAATCCTGATGATATAGAAGCTGCTGAACCACTAATATGATAACCATTTCTGGCGAAGGCGTCAAAATTATATATTTTTTTCACGCCGTCAAATATTTCCCATTTCTTTTTTTCTATTCATTATAACACCACTTACACTATCTTGTCTGTGAACACAAAGCCCTTTCGAGCTCTCGGACTATTATTTACATCACCATATATCCATATATTTCCATCAATGGTGCGAGCCATTGATCGCACAAAAAGGAGGATAGGCATGAATGATACGGAACCTTGAATGGAATCAAAGAGGTTCATTAATCATGAGTACATTTGGGCTATCTCGTGATATGACTGGTGTATTAATTAGTAAGGAATAAGATATATGATGGTGATTGTATTTATAAGCTATAATTTGGAGGTTCGCAGTCACTGAACCAGCTAAATAAATACATTAGACATTACTGTTTGCGAATGTTGAGCAAATGTAAACCCACCGTCAATTTCCAGTAAATACTACGGTTTATTATACTTATTATTATTTTATTATTACTGTTTGTTACAAAAGTAGTTTTTTTTCGGTTTGTTTTGATTGTTATTGTTTAGTTGTCATCTGCCGGTGTCGCGGGCGCATCTTGATTAATGTATGTGTTGTCTTTGGTCCCTGGCCCTGACATCAAGCGCTTGAGTACGAGGCTTTTGGCTACATTGTATATTTTATGTCTTTTTTATTTGTTATTATTATTTTGTTTTTTATTTGTAGCGTGCGTTTTGTTTGTGCAGAATAAACGTTTTTTCTTTCTTTCTTTCTTTTTAAATTGGATCATCATTATGGTTGAAGTTATCTAACCGTCACATAGTCAAACAGGACCCTAATTCACTATGACCACTTCACGATTCCTTACTTCGAAAGCACATCTATTCCTGAGTTAATCACGACATATGTAGCTCTACCATGAGTTGTTATCGAAAGCTTACTCGAAAAATTAATACAAATTTCACTATACACACACGTGTATCTTTTTGTGTACACTCCACCAAACTTTTGTATCTAGAATAAGTCTTATCCTGAGAATAAATTTTGAATTTTTGACAGTTTTTCCATACTAGAACTGTCAGACGTCAATTTTATTCCACGAATAAAAGATATTTGACTTTGGTAAAATCAGGCCTTAGTAGTAAAATAAAATAGTCCCTTGTTGATAAACTCCTTTATTTATAAATATTGCTTTAAGTTAGTTAGTGATTAGAGACCGTTTAAACATACATTTTTGACGTTTAAACTTTTCTTAATTTTAATCATCAACCCCTTTAAATATACCCCTTTGTTCAGGAAAGCACCCTGACTTTACCTACCTATTTTAGGAACATTGTTTGCTTGGAGGCAAAACACAGCAATCTAGGGCAACATGTCGTCAAACCCCTTGGGTTTTGTTGGCGGCCGTAACCACTTTCTGGCAAGTGGAACATTTGCAGCCTACAGTATAACTACGTAAAACACTCCCAATAATAATTATTATGGCCTCCATTTTGACAATTTGACAAAATCCATTACGTTGCACCATTAAGTCAGTTAACGTGAACATGGATGTAAAGAAGTTTACAGCGAAATTATTGTATAATCTCCTTCATAAAATGGTGACCAGTTTTGGATTATTTTTATATTAAGCTTATAGTATACAATGATCTTTAGGCACACACAACACATAATCAGCCATAATGTTCCCACGGATGAGACACACGCCTTCTGTGAGAGGGAGTTCGCCGTATTTTACCACGCGGGCCCAGTGCGGGTTGGTAGTCACATGTCTTCGGATATTTTGGCGCGTGGCCCAAATTGGATCCGCCATCTTGTTAAAAAAAAAATGCCTACCGACAACGCACCCTTGTCAACGTCAGTCACGCGCCAAAAGATGTTTGCGCTGTACTTATCGATTGACGTAAAACGTCACATTTTTTACCTCTTCATTTGCATCGTTTACCTATTACAGAGTCTTAGGGACATCGACGTCATCCTATTTTTTTTATCGTGTGGGAATTCTCATGGATATCCATCACCCTGGGGTGGGTGGAGGGGTCTGTCAGACTCTTAGTGACTAAAACTATCTTTAGCTGGAGTGCTGGAGTGCTTGCGCATTTCGTCATGCTCCCCCGGCCAGGTTTTGGCCCGCATGGATCAGCGGCTGCATACAGCCACGATTCCTCTAGAGAGAGGTGCGTACGGCGCGCTGCCATCTCGGACCTTTCACTGTTCAGGCAACAAACTCCCCAACTCTGTTGCCTGCAGGCCTCACCGTAAGGCGGCCGGAGATCGTTCCGCGTCCTCCGGCGCAATACATTCAATACATTCACTCCCTGCCACCTTGTATGAAAAAGTTAGACTATCTATGACCCACAACAATATCACCAACCACTAATGCTTATTTATTAGGAGAACATTAAGTTTTTCACTTAACAACTACTATTAAAGGTGAATTAAAACAATGGTTTAGTAACAAACTTGTTGGTTTATCAATACCCTTAATTTTCCCATTTAAGTTCTGTAACCCCCCCTATGATCGGTCAATTTGTGTAGGTACAGACGACAGCACATCAAGCTACTACAATCTGTCAAAAATCTTTATCGCTGAAGTATAAGGTTCAAAGTTGATTGGGAAAATTTGACAGTTTCGGGCAGCTTGATGTGCTGGCGTCTGTACCTTAGTAATTTTCACGATAAGCAAATTTTTATTATATTTATTATGGGACAATAAACAGCAATATAAAATGTTTTCAAATAACAATAATATAGGCTTATAAGTAGTATTAACAATATTGCAGCCCACTACATTATATCACTATTTCATCCTAGAACCATAAATTTGAAGACATATGTCTTTCACTAACCCGTACTCGGCCCAGACTTTCGGGTTGACGACGACCCGTAACGACTGTCAAAGATCCACGAATGACACCCAACGGCATAATGTGCATTCTGAGGCACGGAGGGATCTTGTTATGTGAAGATCGTCACCCATCCACGGATCAACCACGGCAAGCGTAGCTTAACCTGATCGATAGACCCATGCGGCTGCTATTACTTAGCCATAAGTACCTCACACAAAAAACGAAGAGAAAAAAACTATTAAAAAGATCCTCCTTGTTATTCGTCCAATACCAATAGCTATTCAACAAACAAACTGTAACTTCCTTTGTTGAAAACGACAGCAATCGTAACTTCTCAGTTTGACAGCCACCGGGTTGCTGTCACTGTCAAACTGACAAATTGCTCTAACACTGGTATTATATTCCGCTCTCTTCCGGTAATATTGATTTGATGAATCGGAGCTGACAGCAACACCCGCGTTGGCCCGAAAATGATCCGTTAAAAGGTTTTTTTGTTTACGAAAATATTTAAAATATACGAGAAATTGTCAGTTTATTTTTTAGGTACTTTCTTGACCCTTACAATATTTAAAACAGCAGGAGCATTTTGATTAAAACAACGTTCTTTAATTTAAGAGACAGTTATATTTAGTGACGATAGCCTTTCTCCTGGTCAGGAAAGAAAAGAAAGAAAATCTTAACACTTTCTGTCGAATTAGTGGACGTTGAATGCAGGTTCTCAATTTGATAGCGGTGCTAAATATTTTTTTTAAAAACTTGTCAAGTTGTAATCTTTTTGAAATAACTGCTAGACAAAGATGTGATTAAAGAAGTGACGTCACGGCTAAATAATTTCTTATTTTAATCAATAAATAATTCAAATGGTGAAGTTGAATGAATGATGGAGGTGAAAAAAAAATGAGTCGAGTGGACTTGAACTTTAAATTAATTTTTCTCGAAAATGAAAGCGAAGTGCGTCTTACCATTTTGCCCAGTTATTTAGGGGAGGCAACCCTACAACATACATATACAACGTGTAACGTTAAATGCGCAAAACCTGAAAATAGTTTGATAGAGAATAACGAGCAGAATTAACTGAACCACTTTTTAATATAGGTCACGTTTTTCAAAAAATCTTTAAAAAACGTTGCCGTGTCTATTTATTAATAGGTCAAGCAAGCCAATGTCAGCGCGGCGCAGCGGCCCGGTGACGACTCCTCCCTCGCTCGCTAAAGCGTCGTCGCAGACGCAAGAAACGATCAGAATGGCCAGTAAAACTAAAACAGCACATAAAACCTTTACAATTTTTTTAATGACTTATTTTCTCTCTGAAATAGGTCAATTGAATTAAAAATCAGTTGGGGTGTCTGAGGTTTTGCGCATTTAACGTTACACGTTGTATAAAAATCAGCGGAATCCGTGATTCTAAAGTTTGATACTCCCCTTTGTAGCCACGAGCACCTCACCTTTGACTGGATGTTAAAGTAAATTGCACAGTATAAGAAGACGGTTATTTATTCTTGGAACATGAGCATGTGCTTGTAATTAAACGCAACACAACCAGTCTTATCACGCTGTTCCTAGAATTATGCAATCGTATTGTGTTTTTCCATTTGTAATAGAAAAAGTATAATTGCTGCAGATGGCATGTTGATAAACGAGTTTATTGATTTAATGGATTATGTTTTTTACATTTTTTGTATTAGTAGTATTTTTTTTAATAAATAAAAAAAATTATTGGCATAAAAATATGTTCGAACAAAGTGAAGCCCTGACTCCTGCTCTAGGTAACAATACCTGTGTTAAAGGAGCCAGAAGCCAGTGTCTTCTCCCAATCACTAGGTTCGGGATCGTATACAATATAAGTCATTTGTATTACAGATACCAGGTGGACTGAGGAGAGCTAGCTTCCAACCATTCAGAGGGGCAAACCCGCAATTTTAAGAACAATTATCTATTTATTTAACACACACAGCAACAGACTATTGCCTCTCATTTACCAGAATGATCTTTTAGGTCTATGACCGTTTTATCCACTCTTGGGACAACTACATGAACAGATTATTATACTGGTACAATTTACATCAGTGGTCAAAATTTGGTATTGATGACTCCTTTATGTCGTAGCAGTAAGGGCGATTTTCGTAAAGAACATTTTACCACTGATGTGCTGCCTGCACTCGTGCTACAAAACAGATGGCTTATACCAGGTGGTCACAGCACTCACAGCACACTTTGTATCTCTATTATGTACAGCGTGCTCTATTTGGGATTTGTCGTAACATCTTGGCGCGAAGCCATATCGTTATATCAGAGTCATGTATCACAAATCAGTGAAATGTGTAGCCTATTGTTCAATGTTCATAGTTATGTTAGTAGATATTTCCGCTTTATCATGATATATATTTTTTGTAGCCAATAGAGAAAAAATTGCAAAAAAAAAACGATTTCCATTAATATTGTGGAAATTAGGACTACGTTTTTTCCGCAATATAAGAAGAGAGAGAGAGAAAATTGGGCACTACGATACACCACTGGCTTAAACATTTTCTTGTAAATCCAGTTCCTAAAGCCCACGGTCGCACGGGCGTAAAAATATCGCGGCCGGATTTTATCGCGCACTGGATTTTCAACTCTCGGTGTTGACCCGAGCATTGAGAATCCAACAGAGCGCATCTCAGCACGTCAAAAAACCACACTGTTGGATTTTCAACTCACGGCGCTAAGCATTACGTTGAACAACCAGTGCGCGAAGAATTCCCGCCGCGATATTTTTACGTCCAAACTGGATTACAAGAAAATGTTTCAGCCAGTGGTGTAATTGTACTGCCCAATTTTGGTAAAACCGTTTTCGTTTCCACAAAAACATTTCGAAGAAGTTACGCTTTCATCAATATAATACTCTTTACTTTTCACTACTATTTCCCATTCAGGGTAAGATCAAACAATTCAGAGGCACACAGGCGACATGAAATAATACCTTTTGTCACAAATATCAAGTACGTTTTCTAACAAATTGACTGGTATCTGAATAATACGACTGAATAATGCGTCACGTTTGATAGGCGAATTCCCCTTTATTTCTTAATATTTTATTACAAACACGAACTTTCAGATTTGGATATTTGTCTTAAAAAAAAAGTTACAGATTTTCCGATACATAACATAATTAGGCTTTAATTTTCCCTCTGCTGAAACACAGGCCTCCTCTCAGTGAGAGGGAGTGGGCCATAATCCAGCACGCGGGCCCAGTGCGGGTTGGTAGATGTCACATGACTTCGACTTTTTGGTTCTAGGACATGCCGGTTTCCTCACGATATTTTCCTTCACAGTTTTGAGAGCAGTGGTGATGAAATTATTTACAGAAATCATAGCGCCTGTCTGGGTTCGAACCTACGACCTACAACTCGTAAGTCGCAGTCAATACCAGTGGGCTACCACTGAACATCCAATATGAATAAGTTGTTTTGCAGAAGGTTTCAGTAAAGGTAGATTAAAAATTTTGTTAACGGCAGTCCGTGAACAAAATTTTTAATCTAACTTTACTGAAACCTTCTGCAAAACCACTTATTTTCAAAAATTATCGGAAATTCAGCAGATGATAATGATGGATGTTCAGTGGTAGCCCACTGGTAATGGCTGCGACTTACGAGTTGTAGGTCGTAGGTTCGAACCCAGACAGGCGCTATGATTTCTGTAAATAATTTCATCACCACTGCCCTCAAAACTGTGAAGGAAAATATCAAAATCATCATCATTGTAGTCGAAAGGCGTCCGCTGATGCACTTGGCGTCCCTCAATCGTCACCACATTGTTTTGTTGTGGACTTGTGATGGTACGAAATGCATCTTTGAACTAGGTAATACCTACTCCGAAAAACAAATCGAACGAATCCATTTCATCACCAAAAACGGTATACCAATAACAGAGTAAACTGAGATTGTATCGCCATAAAGGCACAATTCCACGACGCCACAGAATACATAATAGTACTGCATACAGATGGGATCGTCCCTTCCCCGCGCTCATATCAGATACCGCACCTCACCCCACACTTCGAGGTATTCGTCGTCGACTCTTTAGCAAGGGCGCTCGTAATCGTAAGAACCGCAGTGCTGTACTAATCACATGAACACACAATTTTGCGACTTAAGAGTTTTATTTGAGTTTTAATCGCGATGGTTGGATATTGTGCTTTAATTGGATGCTTATCTTCATCGAGAAATATCAGCATCGGGCAATTAAGCAATATTTAGTTAGGTACTTTATTCTGTCATTGTTAATTGAATAAATAAACCTCCTTTACATAATATCATCATCTGCCTAGCCTTTTCCCAACTATGTTGGGGTCGGCTTCCAGTCTAACCGGATGCAGCTGAATACCAGTATTTTACATGGAGCGACTGCCTATCTGACCTCCACAACCCAGTTACTGGGTAATACGATACCTCTACGATAACTATTATAATATTATTTTTATTTCATTACGAACCAGACTATATAAATAAATAATTGAATGCTACTCGTACAAAGTCACTCCATAATAAATAATGCATACGTTCGGGCAGCGCCGTCGTCGTTCTGTTCGCCTGACGCAAATTGCTATACTTTCCGCACCATTTTTTTACGCTACGCACATTGAGGTAATATGTACTATTATTACCTCAATGGCTACGCACGACAGCCAACCCTACTAGATTTCACGCACACATTTGCACGTGTACAAACGTCATTTGGTTATGTAGTAGTAATAGGTAATTATTTTGCGAGCGTTGTATGAAATAACCGAGGTGTCCGTGATGCCCTAATCGCCAATCACTTCAATTCACTCACCTAATCCGAAGGCGAGCCAATCAAGCCAATAACACCACGCTACCGTTTGCTTTCGTCCGGAAACTCGTGTATTTTGTTCTCATTTATTTTTTAATTACTGTGAAAAACAGAATGTGTGTTTGCAAAGAAAAATAGCTTTGTACCTACTGAGTAAAGTGGCTTATGTATTTGCAAAATACCAGGATATGTTGACCAGGAGGGATAAACAAAACGACATGCCGTTTTCGGATTATCTGCGTTTTGCCATCTTGGTTTTAACCCGTGAGAAGGCGCGCCTAATTTTCTTGCACGAGTAGGCGCGTGCGAGCAAATTGCTCACACTATCATAAATGTTTATATTTTTAGTGTTTCTATATTTATTGGCTTATAATGTATTTAAATAAATAACACAAGGTTTAGTAAGTAAGAAAACAAGTATTTTAATCAAAACTATTAAACATAATAGCAACTTCTAACGCAAATAACAAAACAACCTAGTATTAATTAATTTTTTTGGCACGTTTCATAAAAATCACAATAAAAACTGTTCCATAACAAAAACTAAAGAGTGTTATTCATCCATTAAATCTACACTAATGTGCCTCTCGAAACACACTGAACACATGTATTTTACATGTTCGGTGCAAAGTAATTGCTGGGCGCGTGATGAGCAAATTGCCGCACGTTGGTACACGGCCTCCACAAACGCCTTGCTGCGCGGTCGCAACGCCACTGAGCGGATCGAGAATTGCGTCAGGGGAGAGGGGGTGAATAGTAGTAGTAGTGAAGGTACTTAAGTGCTTGAATTGGTGTGGCATGGGAAAGACAAAAAAATTTTGAATTAGATTTTTGTGTGAGCAAATTGCTCATAGCGCGCCTTCTCACGGGTTAATGTATATGACTGCCTCGTTGGTCTAGAAGTTGCAAGCGCTATGACTGAGCATGAAGTCCTGGAATTGATTTCCAGGTCAAGCTGTCACTGGGTTTGTCCATCAAGAATTTCTCAGTCTGCTCGGCGTTAGGATGTGTGCCCGGTTGATAGCATAAGGCTTCTCCCCTGTTATATGGGCCTTAACCATGGCTGCCAAAATGTGGATGACACTGTGCCTTAGTCTGCGGGGATTGCAGGTGTGATGTTATGTTATTTATTACGAGATAGTAAATATTTCATGAATATTATGTTAATTTATTTTTGTCTATACAACGTGTAACGTTAAATGCGCAAAACCTGAAAATAGTTTGATCAGAATAACGAGCAGAATTAATTGAACCACTTTTTAACATAGCTCACATTATTCAAAAAATCTTCATTAAAAACTTTGCCGTGTCTATTTATTAATAGGTCAAGCAACCCAATGTCAGCGCGGCGCAGCATCCCGGTGACGACTCCTCCCTCGATAAAGCGTCGTCGCAGACGCAAGAAACAATCAGAATGGCCAGTAAAACTAAAACAGCACATAAAACCTTTACAATTTTTTAATGACTTATTTTCTCTTTGAAATAGGTCAATTGAATTAAAAATCATTTGGGGTGTCTGAGGTTTTGCGCATTTAACGTTACACGTTGTATAGGTACATACCGCTATAATAAACTGGTTACAACAAAGCACTAGGTACCAAAATTACGGGCAAACATGAACACACAAAGGAACCTCTACACCTATCTAACAGAGCCGCATCACTTCACTAAAACACTAACCGTTGCACTCAAACCTGCACACAAAATCCGGAATACTGGAGTGCAATCTCCCAAAGTCCCAATTAAGCGAGACCCAATCACGACATTAGCACATTTCCAGTTCGCTTTCAATCGATGCGATCGCTACATTAGGTACTTGATACGATTTCCGTGGCTGTGCAGCGATTTTGTGCACGTCTATTAAGGCACTAATAGTTTATTGTTTTGAAATGAATTGCATTTTAGTACAACGATAAATGTAGACTATTATAAATGAATGACAGTATCGTGGTTTTCCCTGTGTTACAATAAAAGATAAACAATAGATTTATCGGTTGTGTTGGGATGAAAATATCAAAAAAAATCGCGCGTCTATAAAGGCACTAATAGGTCATTGTTTATAAAACGCTCATCGTATCGTTTTATAAGAGAAAGGTTTTGGGGTCCTTGTAAATGTAAATGATAATCAATAGATGACAGCTTTTTTAATGATGAAAATAGCAACGAATTTTCCAATATTAACTATAATTTACTCCCATACTCTGATCAAATTAACGCCAAAGCTCTCAATTAAGAGAAGTATGACGGCGTTAGCACATTTTCGTTTCGCTTTCAATCGATGCGATCACTACATTAAACATCCGATACGATTCTGTGGCCGTGCAGCGATTTTGTGCTCGTTTATTAAGGCACTAGTAATTCATTGTGTTGTTTTTATCACGATTTAACACAACGTTCATCGTAGCTTTTAATGAATGAGAGGATTTGTGGTGGTTTTTCTTGTGTTGCAATAAATGATAATTAATAGATTACGGGTACTTTATGATGAAAATGCCAAGGATTTTTTAAATAATTTACTCTCATATTTTGATACAGCATAAGTACTTTTCAGTTTGCTTTCAAGCACAGCGATCGCCATATTAGCCATCCGATACGATATCGTGGCTGTGTGGCAATTTTGTGCTCGTCTATTGAGGCACTAATAGTTCATTGTTTTGTTTTTATCACACTATAATAGAACGTTGAATGTAGCTGTCGTATTTTTTATTGTCATCAATGAATGATTTTTTTAATGATTTTCCTTATATTCTCTGTAAATGGTATCAACGTTATGGTATAATAAAATATTATTATTATGTTGTATTGTGTGGTTATTAAAGTACAGACGCCAGCACATCAAGCTACCCGAAACTGTCAGATTTTCCCAATCGACTTTGAACCTTATGCTTTAGCGATAAAGTTGAAAATCTATTAAAGAAATCTGACAGATTGTAGTAGCTCGATGTGCTGGCGTACATTCATTCTTTCATCTTAGCCGAAAGATGTACACTGCTGGACATCGGGGTCCCCCAAGAACCGCTACTTTGACCGGTTCTGTGCTTCCCTCATCCAGCGGATTCCTAAGGCGGACTTCACAGGGTCTTCGGTCCATATACGGTTTACGTACACTTAGGTAATATTAGCTGATTACGCAAATCGACTTCAATTTACTTTTCATCACTACAATCTGACTCAGTGTGCACTTTCTCTATAACGAACATACATATGTGAGAATCACCTGCCATATAATACTGTATAAGTGACTTAGAGAATAAACTAGTGAAACACTACTGCTTCACTTTTCTCAAAAAAAAAAAAAAAAATACAAATCTAATGTACAGTTCACTACACTGTACAGTCCACCTTGTGGGGGGCCTTCCAACACTAAGTCTTCCAGTAAAGTCAATGGGTAAATTTGGATGACAGTCATTCCAAGTACCAGAGATAAAATAGAAACGTTGAGACGAAGAACAATGTTTATATCATACATCACTACCAAGTACGCTAGAAACCAGGACGTTTCATTAGTATAGAACTGACAGACAAAGACAGATAACTCAGCCCGACTCTAACCCGCCGGCTGCCGGGTGACACAGATTTAACGAAATTAAACCGCGGATCTTAAGACCAGTTCTAATTAATCCCCAAAAATAGATTTAATTCGAACAGAACTTCTCTAATCTCGAGAAGCGAAGCAATGAAGTGTGTAAGCCCACACAGTCTCGGTTTCGAAGGTATTCAATAGATTTTTTGTCTCGATTCGTGGTTTTTCGACATTTATCATCGAGTTTCAAAGGAACTAGAAGAGTATTAAAGAGATTTATAACGTTGGTCTCTGCGACGCTAAACTTGCTTAATTAACAATCCTTCTGGAACTTTTCGAATTAATTTTGTAAATTAATTTACTTCACAATATAATAAGTGAGTGTTAGAAGATGGATGGATCTGCTACAGCATAACGCGTTATTAGGCTACATTTCAAATTAACTTCAGTATAGGTAGATATAATGCTTATCAGAGCGAAAATTGACTGAAATGAATAAGTGTACGTTAACGTACATTTTGATCGCTTCTTTCAAATAGGTCTATCCTATAAATAATCTTCCACTCCACAAGTAAGATTCCTTTTCGAGGCAAAGAACTTTCCTCTTATAACTGTGATGATTAAACAGAAGGCTACTGAGACCATTCATAAAGATTTCATTTCACGGCATTTGATTTAAAACCAAATTCTTTCCCAAATTACTTCAAAGTCAACTCCTGAAAGGGAATATAATCAAAATGTCGCAAAAATATCCTTTGATAAACATCAAAAGGATCTTGACGAAGGAACTTACAGAAATTCGTTGCTCACCTCGTGTGAGTGCAACTCAATCAGTGACACAAAGGAACAACGTTTGGAGAATTCATAAGGGTGGTATGTACCACACCATCGCCGCGAACGGGTTGGAGCACGCGTCACACAAAGAATATGGTCTTTAGAATTGAAATGTGAATTTATGGGCACAAAAGAATAAATGCCTTTAGAATGTGCTTTCGAAGAGAATATTGTGGTCTTGACTTGACTAAAACTTTATTCTTCACTCTTGAAATGAATTTTGGCGAAATTTTATTCTTCATTCTTGAAATGAATTTTGGCGTTCCGCTTTTGAAAATGAAAGATAACTGCAGGATAAAAGCATAGAATAATCTGCTGATAATGTTCCCACTACTAGGATACACTACACAGGCCTCCTCTCGATGAGAGTGAGTGGGCCATGATCCATCACGCAGGCTCAGTGCGGGTTGGCGGAAGTCACAGGTCTTCGAATTTTTGGTTTTAGGACATGCCGGTTTCCTTCTTCCTTCACCGTTTTTGAGAGCAGTGAAGATGAAAAAGTGCCTGTTTGTGTTCGAACCCACGACCTACAACTCGTAAGTCGCGGCCGTACCACTGGGCCACCACTACTCTTTGACTAGTTGTAGTTCTAGTATGAGTTGAGAATTTTTCAATTATATAAAAATACTACCTTGAAATGTGAACACGACCAAAAAATCAATTAACATTCACGGAACAAATCGCCCGTAAAGCCCGCTCTATTTACCCCACATAAGACCAAAGGGGAAAGTTTAAAACCATTACGTATTTGTAAAACAATTTTCTGGGCTGATCTTCAGTGAAAAACCCATGCAAAAGTTTGTGTAACTCCATAAATGTGAGCATGAGTCGTTGTATAATGAAAAGTTGGGTCAACCACAACTTTAGAATATTTGCGACCTGCGGTAACATTAAGGCTCGTGCAGACAGGCGCGACTTGTCGCGCAACGTGGCGCGGGTGATTCTGCGAAGTTATCGCGCCGCAACACCTTTCACACTAGAGCGACGCGAATCGCGGCCGCTGCGCGAATATCGCCACGATATCGCCGCGTCACTATACAAAATGTTCCTATTGGAGTCGCGGCGCGACCATGTTGCGGCGCGACAGGTCGCCCCTGTGTGAATTGTCGCGGGCGTTTCCATAGAAATTGTTCTACGGATATACAACGTGTAACATTAAATGCGCAAAACGTCAGACACCCCAACTGATTTCTAATTCAATTGACATATTTTAGAGAGAAAATAAGTCATTAAAAAAATTGTAAATGTTTTATGTGCTGTTTTAGTTTTACTGGCCATTCTAATCGTTTCTTGCGTCTGCGACGACGCTTTACCGAGGCAGGAGTCGTCACCGGGCCGCTGCGCCGCGCTGGCATTGGCTTGCTTGACCTATTAATAAATAGACACGGCAACGTTTTTAATGAAGATTTTTTGAAAAATGTGACCTATATTAAAAAGTGGTTCAATTCATTCTGCTCGTTATTCTGATCAAACTATTTTCAGGTTTTGCGCATTTAACGTTACACGTTGTATATCGCAGAATCGCGTCGCGCCTGTCTGTACGAGCCTTTAAGTGGAACTAGTTTCTATCCACGACTTCGTGTAAAATTTCTTGTTCTCCCGACCCACCCCACCCCGTCACATCACATGACCTGCCCGCAATATTACTTCATTATTGCTTGACTCCTAAGGCCCATAGCGAGATATTATATAGCCTATAGCCTTCCTCGAGAATTGGGCTATCAAACGCAAAAATATTTTTTCAAATCTGTCTGGTAGTTCCAGAGATTACCCCCTAGATACAAACAAACAAACAAATTTTACCTCTTCATAATAATTAGTAAAGAAGGAAAGACTACTGCGAACTACTACATTCTGTGGCACAGGAAGTGGGTTGTCAAACATATGGGTATGATTGACAACCGAGTTGTTTGGTTTAATATTGTGCGCTTGAGAAAAGGAAGAACATTTTGCTGAATGATTGAAAATGAAGCATGTCAGATTCGACAGAACAATAATGTGAAATTGAAATGAGGTTAGTTGAATGGTTCTGAAATTTTAGAGTTCATTAGTTTGACACCCTCATTACGTAACGTAGTTAGATTGCGTGGGCCGATGCTTGCCAGTGTTGCGGGTTGTCCGAAAGAGTTACCGAGACCCTTGGCACAGGCAACTGAAGGAACACGGGTGGGTTTTAGTCAGTAAATGTCTGACGTAAAAAAAAAAACGTAATTTTTTATGATATTAACTGTACTTTCGGTTCCATACGCCAATAAAGACACCTAATATTTAAATTTTACATCTGAATTACGGAGAGACAGATGGGGCGAGTTTGTGCTTTAAGTTATGAAGACCCGCCCCTGCTTCGCACGCCCCTGCTTGTTGATAAAACTTCGAGATTATTTCCATATTCAATATGGAAATAATCTCGATGTTTTATCAACCACACGGAGAGAAAATTCTTTGAAAAATTACTGCACTCGCCACGCGCGCATGCGCCCGCGTGCTCGTCACTGTAAAGTGAGTGCAAGTGACATGTACAGAAAATCTTCTGAGTGAGATTGGAAAAATTCACTATTTGTCCAATAAATACTGTATAGCATAAGAATTTTTACTGTGCTAGCATGGTACTCTTTCCATTACCACTCAAATGCACTCAGATTATGAGACAGCACTGTATTTTTTCTAAGATTTTTCTCTCCGTGCATCGAGACGAGGTGTCCATACATCTCGCCGTTTTATAACCTTTATAGGTTAATAGCAATGTATTAACATATAAACCTGCCGGAATACATTCTCTAAGTTATGGTGAAGACCGTATCAAAATGCGATGCGTAGTTTTGAAGAACAACGCGGTTACACAGGCAAACACGAAATACATCTACACTAATATTATAAAGAGGAAAAGATTTGATTGTTTGTTTGTATTGAATAGGCTCCGAAACTGCTGGACCGATTTGAAAAATTGTTTTACCATTAGAAGCCGACATTATCCGTGATGAACATAAGCTACTTTTTACCGCGGGAAAATGCTTAATTCCTACGGGAAAACGGGTAATAAGATTTAAACGGCGGGAATTCCGAATTCTACGCAAACGAAGTTGCGGGCGGATGCTAGTTATTATTATAAGTCTAAGTTGTCCCACCGCAGGGCAAACGCCTTCCACTTCTCCGCTCTTTCCACTTCTTCGTTTAAAACTACTAAGGAACTGGCCTTTTCTTGTGTTTTTGACCTGATAGACACGAAATGCGACTTTAATTTATAATATGCATAGAATCTTCAACCACCAGTTAATTTAAAACAAGCACCATAATTTCGCATAAATTGCCAATAAAAGATGACGATGCCCTAAAGATGCAGTATCGTATTAAAGGTACAGCAATTTGATGTATGTCCTGACCCAGTCACATGAATCTCAAACATTAATGGTACGGCCCAAGGAGACCGTCGTTACGGCGCTAAATTGGACCGAAAATTGGTGTCAGAGTGAGTTAATATTATGTAAGGTAGGTAAATTACGTGGTGTTTAACTTTTGATTGACTGGGTCTCTTCTTGCGATCATAATTTTGGTTTAAATTGTTTTTTGGAACGAAGTTCTTTAACTCGGCTTGCGGTAGGGTGAACTGGAGAAATTTTCACGTAACGAAAAAGCGTTATGCCCCCTCCGTGCGACTTTCTCTTTCTTTCTATTATACATAATAGAAAGAGACAGAGAGAGAGAAAGTGTGAATTTTGACAAAATGAAAATGGCCAAGATGGCGGCGCTTGAGGTCTAGTCCAGTTGTGGACGGTTTCCGGCTATTTTTTGTAAGTAGTTTTTTGGAACGAAGTTCTTTAACGCGGCTTGCGGAAAGAGTAAACTGGCAGAAATCGTCAAGTAAAAAAAAAAGCGTTATGCCCTTTCATTGCGACTTGCTCTCTCTGTCTATAATAGAAAGATACGTACGGAGAAAGAGAAAGAAAAAATGTGAAATTGGTCAAAATAAAAATCCAAAATGGCCGTGCTTGGGTGAGGCCTAGTCCAGCAGTAGACTGTTTTTCGGCTAAAATGATGATGAAGCAAATCTTAAATTTTCCTTCTTGGTTATAAAAAAAGGAAAAGAAAAGAAGGAACAATTGTTTATTCTGCACAAACAAAACGCATATTATAAATAAACAAAGATATAAAATATAACATACAACGTAGTCAAAAGCCTTGTACTCAAGCATATAAAAAGTTGACAAGTGATAAAAAATTCAATTAAAGCTTCATATTTTCCTCAAATTATATACTTCTATAATCATTGAGTTTTACGATTATTTTGAAAAATAATTTTCTTGAGTTTTTTTTATACTAACAATAGATTGAAAGAAAATAACTACACTGGGCCGCAAAGAAAGTGGGTCGGTTATAAAAAATGCGATAACCTTCAAAGCATTTGAGCAATCCTTTTAAAATAAAAACTAAAGTAAGTAGGAAAAAGTAAAACCTTTTATTTCTTATTGGTGATTGTATTTAAGACCATAAAGGCGAACCAAGGCTATAAGGCGATTTTTTTAAATTTTGAAGACTTTGAAACTATTTGTTTTACTTTTGTTTCTGTTTATAAATATGGCATTATTGTGCAGAAATTAATTATTCTGATCAAATTAAATTAAAAACATGCCACTAACGACTGAGGCGTATACCAGAATTCTGACAATGCTTGATGATGGGCGCAGTCAGCGTTATACAGCGAGAACTGTTGGTGTGTCGCTATCAACCGTTCAAACAACAAGACTAGATCCAATATTTTCAGACCAAGAACAAGCCGAACAGGGTGCACGACAGCGCGGGAGGATCGATATATTATATTTTATGATGTCAACAATGTTGAGAAATCGGTTTCAAAAGGCTGTTGAAGTCCAAAATCACCTTCTACGTGTTGGAGGGAGCAATCCAAGCATATGTACAGTGAGACGGCGTCTTGCTGAAGCAAACTTGAAGCCATTTAGACCTGTAAATGGACCAAATCTCGAAAGGCAGCATTGAAATTCAAGGCTGAGGTACGCTAGAGAACACGTGAATTGGACTCTGGATGACTGGTCAAGAGTAATGTTTTCATCTACCTATACACGCACGATGGGAGGCAAAGAGTCTACAGAAGACCAGTAGAGCGTTATTCCCAGGCTTTCATTGAAGATAAAGTGTCATACGGCGGAGGCTCCATACACTTGTGGGCTGGAATTTCTTCCGGAAGCCGCACCGTACTAGTGGTAATAGCAAATGGCAGTGGTAACTGCAGAAACATACATGAATAAAATCTTAAATGTGTATGTTAGCCCATTTTTGGGAAACATGGGCGAGAACGCCATGTTTATGCAAGATTACACTCGTCCCCATACAGCTCGGATAGTGTTTGTCTACCTTGAAGATGTCGCTGTCACACGCATGGAGTGGCCAGCACGCAGCCTAGGCTTGAACCCACCAGGCATGCTTGGGACGAACTGGGACGCCAGCGAAATTCCTCTCTAATCACACTTCGTGAACGTAAAGAAGCACATGCCATGTCTGTCGAAGGGCCGATGGCCGGTGGAGCAGACGAGTCCTGGAGTGGAGACCGCGTATCGGCAAGCGTAGTGTGGGACGCCCCCCAGCTAGATGGACGGACGACCTAAAGAAGGTGGCTGGGGTAGACTGGATGCGGAAGGCGGAGGACAGGGTGTTGTGGCGCAGTCTGGGAGAGGCCTATGTCCAGCAGTGGACTGCGATAGGCTGAGTTGATTGATTGATTGAAAGAAGCACTGATAGAGGAATGGGAGGATATTCCTCAGCATTGGCTCAGAAATCTGGTGGGAAGCATGCCAAACCGTATAACAGTATTTGATACCTTAGCATATTTTTCGAAATCTAGTGAAAATAGTTAATGTTTCTTAACGTAAGTTATCCTACTAGTAAGTTGTCTTATTCAAAATTAACTTCATAATCTTAAACTTTTATGACATTGTTATAGGCACTTTAAAATTGTCTATAATAAGAGAAAGTCTTTATTACTTTCATAATCATTTTTATTTAATTTTATTTTTTTTTATTTTTGTATTGCTAGTGGGTACTAACAATATATTCTTTATTTTTGTTTTCCAATATTCTTCCTATACAATAATAATAATAATACATATATACAAGTATATAAAAAGGAGGGCAAATAATATAATCAAAGGATATCAAATAATTCGTCCGTATCGCTATCAATAGGAAACGTGCCCAAAAGGCTGGCAGCATTGCCACGTTGTATGTTATATTATATGTTTATTCAATTTGAATTTTATCTGATTTTATAATATTTGATGTTATATTTATTATGTTCTATTAATGGGTGCAATTCACCTGAAATAAATAAATTTATTATTTTACTTATTTATTATAAAGCCAGCTCCAATATTTTGGATATCACGAGTATTGAGGTTTTTGTGACCAACCCGCTTTCTTTGCGGCCCATTGTACTTTTCTGATGAATTTATCTTTAAAAAAATTCCTCAGGGATTTATTATTAAAGGCGTAAGCCGAAGTATTTTTTTTGTCCTAATTACTTTATCAAACTTCAGTCCTGAAACTAGATATCTTAAGATAAAGTTGCTAAGACTTATTTTCTGGAAAAGTGGTCGAGAAAACCAGAATCTGTATCTAAGTAAAATTATTATCTAAATTAAGTAATATTATGTTAAAAATGGTTGCTATGGGGTCTAATGAAGAATCCTTTAAAAAATATTTTCCGACGTAGTACTTACTACGGCCATAACCTTTTTGTCTCCTGTAACCATTTTCGAGTTAGAAGAGTACGTGTATGTGTGTTGATGTACAGTTGGGAAGTATTTTTTTATTTTTAAGCTGAATGAGCTCTTGACCTTGATCACACCTGATGAAAAGCGATGGATGAGGTTTACGATGGAAACAGCGTGCCCACAAGATGCCTATTCACTCTTGATTTGAAGGAAGACAGGTTAAATGTGGATGGGAACACAGACGCCGCCAGAGAATTGACAATTGTCAAGCAAATTGACAAAGCTTAACAATTGTCAATTTTCTGCCAGCGTCTGTGTAAGCTCTGTGTCTGTGTTCCCATCCACATTTAACCGTAACGTCAAATGGCCGTGTTTTACGTAGCCACTTCATAGAACTGTCTAAGAATGACAGATGTGATAAATTTGCTTGACAATTAATTTCACTGACTTTACTTACTAACCTATAAGACATAAATCCATATTTTTCACATTAGGTTGACAACATCAGCAGTAAGCTGTCATCATATTAAATAAGCATACATTCAATTAACCCTATATTTCCATTTTCGTGTAATTTTCAATTAACAAACAAACTCTTCAACAAATAATCATATCAATCAACGTGACGGTAATTAACTGCTACCGGGCAATTAATAAACCTCACGTTTCAATTACATATAAAACTGAACAGCACTTTGAAATGCCAATATTTTACATCCAACAAATCAGTTCACAATATAAAAGCTCTCTGCCAGGTTTTCGGAAAGCTGCAATACCATTTCTGCCGTGCAATTCTGTAAACATCTCACCGTGAAAGCTTCAGTGAAGTGAGCGTGGAGTGAGCTGTCATTCGCTAGGGATTAACACTATTAAGTGCTCACTTCACTTATGACTTCACGGTGAGATTTTTACAGAATCGACCGGCTGTTATTACTTATTTGTAAATACCAAACTTACGACCCAATGGGCCCCTTTTAATGGCAAGCGTCATCGTGGCAGGCCCGACTGAGATGGCGGACTCCTTCAACAAGAACTGGTCCTTAGCGGCTTTGAACAGAGAGAAGTGGAAGAAGAGTAGGGAAGCCTTTGCCCTTCAGTGGGATTTAAAATCATTTTAAATATTGAAGTGTCAATTTTATAAACAGCATTTTATCAAATGCATATACGCAAGTATATGGTACTTATATAACAATCATTTTTTTTTGTCTGTCTGTTTGTTCCTGCTAATCTCCGAAACGGCCGGACCGATTTTGACGGGACTTTCACTGGCAGATAGCTGATATTATAAGGAGTAATATTGGCAATACTTATTGTTACGGTATCACATTTCCATGGGATAATTTCTGACATCCACGCAGAGTTGTAATAGCGTGTGTAAACTTTAAAGGTTGGGGCTGCAGAACGATTGTTTTATAACTATGCGATATTATTATATCAATATCAGAACAAGGTTCACAAGAAACTATTTCAAAAGTTGTTACTCGACTTAGCTTTAACAATACCTACAACAAGCGACATCTATTGACTTGAAACATGAAACCTCAATCAAAATAAGTGAATCACAAAGAAAAAATCTATCATCCTGCAAATTAATTCCAATTTTAGAATCCTTAAAGCACAGCGACCCTTTAAAGGCGCTGCACCCACTGCACTTTCATGGAGGATTGATTCCTTTATGCCAATTTTCGTAATTAAAAACGTTCAAAAACTAGTAGCAATCTCATTTCAATGACAATCAAAGTAAAAAAAAAAAAAACAGAAAAGTAGGTAAATTAGAAGTATTTTTAGACGTCCTTAAAAATACGGGAATTGCTCTCCTTTTCATTTGATAAAATTAGAACACACGTGATATTCGTCGTAAAGTATTCCTGGAAAATATACAGTGTGAGTCTTTATAAAGTGCACATATTAAAAAGGGTGAAAATATAAACAATTTTATCGACGGAAAAAATGTCAAAAAAAATATTTTTTTAAATGGTAAAAAATGGTAAAAATGGTAAATTTTCTTCAAAAAATCCCAATGTACCCAGACGAGAGTAAAAAAAATTAAAAATTTTGTTTTTTTTTTAGATTTTTTTTGAAATTTTTTCGTCGATAACACTGTTTATATTTTCACCCTTTTTAATATGTGCACTTTATAAAGACACACTGTATATACCTCGTGAGAAGAACTGACAATACAATGGGAACAAAAAATCGAGTTGCGTTCACAGGAAAATTGCAGTCGTAACATTTTACGCGCACTGTTACGCGCGGATATAATGGTGTTATACACTTATTGTATCACAGAGTGACCACACAATGCTATGCTAATTTTATTTGAATGGGACTTCGTGTGTCTACATGTGATGTAATAAAATTGTTGGCAGAAAACTCAGGTGCGCAGAGGCGAATATCTCTTAAGTAAGTAATAAGAAAAACTTCATCTGCCTAGCCTTTTCCCAACTTCCAGTCTAACCGGATGCAGCTGAATACCAGTATTTTACATGGAGCGACTGCTTATCTGATCAGTTACTGGGTAATACGATACCTCTAGGTAAGACTGGTTGTCAGACTTTCTTCTGCCTACCCGTAACGACTGTCAAAGATCTACGAATGACAGCCGGGACCAACGGCTTAACGTGCTTTCCGAGGCACAGAGGGGTCTCGGTATGTAAAGATGGTCATCCATCCACAGAACAACCGCGGCAAGCGTAGCTGAACCTGATCGATCGACCTGTGCGGCTGTTATTATTTAGCCACGGGCCCCTCTAAGCGTAATAAGCAAAACAATGATGTATTTTACTAATGATTGATCCCTTCCTTCCCGTGAGAGGGACTCGCAGATAAAGAGGCCTGTGTCCCAGCAGTGGGAATACGAGTATTATACGCTAATTATACTATGATTTATCGTTGTATATATTATTAGGTTGGCTCGTAATATACAACGTGTAACGTTAAATGCGCAAAACCTCAGACACCCCAACTGATTTTTAATTCAATTGACCTATTTCAGAGAGAAAATAAGTCATCAAAAAAATTGTAAAGGTTTTATGTGCTGTTTTAGTTTTACTGGCCATTCTGATCGTTTCTTAAGTCTGCGACGACGCTTTATCGAGGGAGGAGTCGTCACCGGGCCGCTGCGCCGCGCTGACATTGGTTTGCTTGACCTATTAATAAATAGACACGGCAACGTTTTTAATGAAGATTTTTTGAAAAATGTGACCTATATTAAAAAGTGGTTCAATTCATTCTGCTCGTTATTCTGATCAAACTATTTTCAGGTTTTGCGCATTTAACGTTACACGTTGTATAAGCATAATTATTTCTTTTAGGATTGATTTGTATCTTGAGACTTATAATGTGGTATCGATAGTTATTTTCAGTCATCTAAACTAATATTATAAAGAGAAAAGATTTGATAATAATAATAATAATAAAGTAATAAAGTATTTTATTGACATGAAAAAGGTTACATCAAAAATATTATGAATCCCCTGGCCCCTAAACTAGTGTTAACTGTATCATAGGGACCAGTGACTTCGCCTGATTTTGTTGATACACATAGTATTAAGTAAAATAAAATAAATTAAATAACAAAAAAATATTAAAAGATTGTTTGTTTGTTGATATATTTTTTGTTAAGAGGGGGCCGTGGCTAAATAATAACAGCCGCACAGGTCTATCGATGAGGTTGTTCTGTGATGGTGGTCGCCGGAGCTAACGACTCTGCGCGAGGCGTGTGTTGCTGCGCGGCACCGGTACACCAGGCACCGCAGGCTCCGTATCCGCCCTCCGGATACGGAAGTGATTCAGGCGGAGCTGTACGAGGGGTACAGAGCGGCGAAGACGGCCCTCCGAGCGGAGATCCTGCGGGCCAGGGGACTGGCTCGTGAGGAGTCGCTGGGGACTTTGAACAGGGACCCATGGGGACGACCCTATAAAATGGTGCGGGAGAAACTCCGCCCATGGGCTCCCCCTCTGACGCAGAGTCTCCGGCCCCAGCTCGTGGAGGACATAGTGAGCGCTCTGTTCCCTTTGCGAGGGGAACACACTTCCCCGCCCATGGCTCCGCCTTCTGCGGTGCCCGATGCGGACCACACTGCTGACGACGACGACGATGCTCCGGAGGTGACCGAGGTAGAGCTGAGAGCGGCGGTACGTAGGCTTAATGCCAAAAATACCGCCCCAGGACCCGACGGTTTACCTGGAAAAGCCTGGGTTCTGGCCTTGGAGGCTCTCGGGCCTCGACTAAGGGGGCTCCTAAGCGCATGCTTGGAGAGGGGCCAGTTTCCACTACGTTGGAAGACGGGGAAACTGGTCCTCATTAAGAAAGCGGGGCGCCCTGCGGACTCTCCGTCCGCTTACCGGCCCATCGTGCTGCTCGACGAGGTGGGCAAGCTCTTTGAAAGAGTCATTGCAGACCGCCTCGTCGGGCGGCTGGTGCGGGTGGGGCCGGATCTGGCGGAGAGCCAGTATGGTTTCCGCAGGGGGCGCTCCACGGTGGACGCCATCATGCGCGTGCGAGCCCTCACGACGGGAGATGCTGTGGCCCGGGGTGGGGTCGTCTTGGCGGTGTCTCTAGACATCACCAATGCCTTCAATACCCTGCCCTGGAGTTGCATCAGGGAGGCACTCCGGTATCACCGGATGCCGACCTACCTCTGTCGCGTGGTCGAGGCCTATTTGACGGATAGGGCCGTCATTTACCCCGGTCACCAGGGAGAGTGGAACCGGCGAGAGATGTCGTGCGGTGTCCCACAGGGATCGGTCCTGGGGCCACATCTGTGGGACATCGGTTACGACTGGGTGCTGCGCGCCGACCTCCCTAGCGGCGTCAGTGTAGTTTGCTACGCTGACGACACGCTTGTCCTGGCGCAGGGGAGGTCGCACCAGACGGCGGCGGAATTAATGACACGCGGGGTTGCGACAGTCGTTGAGAGGATCCGGCAACTGGGACTCGAGGTGGCCCTGCACAAGTCCGAGGCCATGTGTTTTCATGGTCCTCGGTACGCGCCACCATCGGGTTCCCAAATAGCGGTGGGAGGGGTTCACATCGGCATCGAGTCGACGATGAAGTACCTGGGACTCGTCCTCGACAGCCGGTGGAACTTCGTGGAGCATTTCCGACGTTTGGCTCCCAGACTGGAGCGGGCCGGGGCTGCCTTGAAGCGGCTCCTTCCCAATCTAGGGGGTCCAAACGCCTCCTGCCGGAGGCTCTACGCAGGGGTCGTGCGGTCCATGGCCCTTTACGGGGCACCGGTGTGGGCGCGTTCTTTAAGGCGGCGACCAACCCGCCGGTTGAACGCGTCCCAGAGGGTCATGGCAGTCCGGCTGGTCCGGGGATACCGCACGGTCTCCGGTGAGGCAGCGAGCCTCCTTGCCGGATTACCGCCATGGGATCTGGAGGCAAAAGTCCTCGCCCAAATATGGGAGTGGCGCGAGGAGGCAAAACGCCGGGGCGTAACTCCGCTGCCTCGAGAAATCGCGGCACAGCGGACAGAGCTCCGGCGGGATCTCATGGCGACATGGAGAGTGCGTCTGTCGCAACCCAGTGCTGGGCACGCCACAATTGCGGCGATAAGTCCCCTCTTTGAGGAGTGGCTAGAGAGGCGCCACGGCGTCCTCACCTTCCGCCTGACGCAGGTCCTCACCGGACACGGCTGCTTCGGGAGGTTCCTGTTTCGTATAAGGCGGGAGGAAACGCCCGGGTGTCACCATTGTGTGGATCGCCCGGAGGACACGGTGGAGCATACAGTGGAGGTCTGCCCGGCTTGGGCAGAGCACCGCCGCGTCCTCACGGCGGCGATCGGCGGCGGCGATCTCTCGCGTCCGGCCCTGGTCCAGGCCATGGTACGGAGCGAGAGTGCATGGGAAGCCGTCACCTCCTTCTGCGAAGCAGTAATGCTTGCAAAGGAGGAGGCGGAACGCGTGAGGGAGAGGCAATCTTTGCGCCCTCACGCCCCTAATCGCCGCAGGAGACGCCCTGGGCGTCGGGAGTCAAGAGCTGACTCCCGGCCACCGTAGGCGCGGGCTTGCAGACGGCGAGCAATGGGCAGTTCGCCGTCTGGTAAGGACCAGGCTCGGGTCGACGGCGCGTTGTGTTCCACGCGCGCCTCAAAGAGATGTCAGCAGGGACGGGGCCCACTGGGGCCGATGCTTGCCAGGGTCGCGGGTTGTTCGAAAGAGTTACCGTGGCCCTTGGCACAGGCAACTGAAGGAACACGGGTGGGTTTTAGTCAGTAAAAGTCTGACACACCCTCCCGTTCCGCCCAGAACGGGAGAAGTTATTTGATAATTTCCCACCCAAAAAAAAAAAAAAACAAAAAAAAAAAAAAAAAAAAAGGTTGTTCTGTGAATGGGTGACCATCTTTATATACCGACACCCCTCCGTCCCTCGGAAAGCACGTTAAGCCGTTGGTCCCGGCTGTCATTCGTACATCTTTGACAGTCGTTACGGGTAGTCAGAAGCCCGAAAGTCTGACAACCAGTCTTACCTAGGGGTATCATTATTACCCAGTAACTGGGTTGTGGAGGTCAGATAGGCAGTCGTTCCATGTAAAATACTGGTATTCAGCTACATCTGGTAAGACTGGAAGCCGACCCCAACATAGTTGAGAAAAGGCTAGGCAGATGATGATGATGATATTTTTTGTTATGCCTTCACGCTAAAATGGCTGAACAGAGTCGGTTGAAATTTGAGACATGGATAGACCATGACCTGGGTGCGGACATATGATGCTTTTTCTGATATCCCCACGAAATCAAGACTTATGCGGGTGAAGCCGCGAAGCGGTATCTAGACCAATAAAGCTGAATAGTTTGTTTGAACGCACTAATCTCTGGAAATACCGGTCGGATTTAAAAAAAAAAAACTTTCTGCATTAGTAGCCCAATTCTTGAGGAAGATTATAGGCTATTTAACAGAACGCTAAGTGAACCACAAAATAACGGGACACAGCTATAACATATTTTTTTATTTTAAAACAAGAAAGACGCGGAGAAAGTTTCGAACAGAAGCTAGACAATCAATATTACGAGTATGTATGTATTTGTGTGCGTCATCATTTGCAAACGCAGAATGAATTCAAATCATGTTGTAAAAGTGAATGATGTCATCAAAGCCATTCAATTTACATTATACTATCATCCGCCCGCAACTTCGTTTGCTTAGAATTCGGAATTCCCGCCGTTTAAGTCCTATTACCCGTTTTCCCGTAGGAATGAAGCATTTTCCCGCGGTTAAAAGTGGCCTATGTTCATCAGGGATAATGTCGGCTTCTAATGGTCAAACAATTTTTCAAATCGGTCCAGTAGTTTCGGAGCCTATTCAATACAAACAAACAATCAAATCTTTCCTCTTTATAATATTAGTGTAGATGTATTTCCGAATAGCGATCAGTAATCATTATATTTAAAGATGCTGATATTGTCGTCAGATATCCTGCATTTCCTTATTATTGACGATCCTTGAGCAGTTATGACTGGGTTGCATGAGGCTATTTTAACCTTTCGTATAGCGTATGGACGTGGATCCACGCGAGACACAATCGCTTTTTAATTATTTCCGTAATTCTACCGGTTAAGTTAGGATATCAAGCAAGTAATATCCTGGCTAACTATTCTGGCTTGCATTGAGCTAGAGCTGTTTACAAGATGCTAGTAAATTTTAAGCCAAAAGCATTGCGGTGATAAACGTAATCCCTAGAGTAAAATGATCCGATTTGGTACTATCTTCGCTGGCTATAAGAGAGCTAAGAAATAGAACCCCATCCTTATAAACTATCACAATAGCTTACTATACAACTAATATACACTAGCTGACTAACCTAAAAATGAGGATAGTTCTGGCAGTGCGATTCTGTAATCATCTCACGGTGAAAGCTTAGGTGAAGTGAGCGTGGAGTAAACCGTCAGTGTCATCCCACCTGATACTAGGGATTGACCAAGCATACATTTACAATAATAATCGAGATTTTATTGATTTTGCTAATTCTATTGGTCATTTTAAAATATAATTTCAACGTTTGTGTTTTAATTGTCAAAATATTACTATTTTGTGGGGTTTTAAAATAAAATAGGAAAACAGAAACTCAGTCAGAATATCAATGTTGGGTTTTTTCCTAGACTACTCGTAGTCCTCATATAGCCTGAGGCTCGAGCGCGTCACGCACGAACAATAAATAAAATAAAAGATTCACGTTTAAGACAGCTACTAGACTGATGAAAATACGCATCGACATTTTTTGTTAGGTATTATGAGCGATTGTAGATCGAGTCTAGTAAAAACTGCGACGTTCAGTGAGAAACAAAGAATGTCAATAGGGATACAGAGGCCAGACAAGAGTAATTGATAAAGGGATAATTGTATTTATGAAATAATTGAGTTTTCTTAAGTGCCGATAAATTGATCTAAGAGTATACAAACGTCCATCATCGCGTTTCAACCTATAATCATCATCTGCACTGCGATTCTGTAACCATCTCGCCGTGAAAACTTGGGTGAAGTGAGCGTGGAGTGAGCTGTCATTAGAGATTAACACTATTGACACTGCTCACTTCATTTATGATTTCACGGTGAGATTTTTACAGAATCCACCGGCGGATCTACAAGGTTGTAGGTGTCTGTGTGAATTTAGTTTGTTTCTCACAAGATTCCTGACGACAAATAAAAACTTGTGTCTAAAATCATTCATGTTTTTCGAGTAAAGAGTTTATTTTTTATTATATATATGATATGTAAGTAATGTAATGAAATTAACAACTGAATGAGCGACTTTTATCTTGTTTTTATACGTAAAAAACATAATCAATTAAATTATTACGAGTATCAAAGTCGTTCTGTATTAGTAGGTAACCGTTAATAAGCGCCATTATAAAAATTGGTCATTAATTATTCTTACCAAGGGGCTCAATACGAGCCGTAATAATAGCCGCACAGGTTGATCGATGGCAAGCGTAGCTTAACCTGAAGCTACGCTTGCCGCGGTTGGCCTGTGGATAGGTGATCATCTCTACATACCGAGACCCCTCCGTGCCTTGGAAAGCACGTTAACCCGTAGGTCCCGACTGTCATTTGTGGATCTTTGACAGTCGTTACGGGTAGTCAGAAGCCCGAAAGTCTGACAACCAGTCTTACCTAGAGGTTTCGTATTACCCAATAACTGGGTTGTGGAGGTCAGATAGGCAGTCGCTCCATGTAAAATACTGGTATTCAGCTGCGTCCGGTTAGACTGGAAGCCGACCCCAACATAGTTGGGAAAGGCTAGGCAGATGATGAATTATTCTTACCAAGTAGTATTTATTTTATTAGCTAGGATAATCTAATCTGACCCTCACCTGCTAGTCGATTCTGTAAAAATCTCACCGTGAAATCATAAGTGAAGTGAGCACTTAATAGTGTTAATCCCTAGCGAATGACAGCTCACTCCACGCTCACTTCACCCAAGCTTTCACGGTGAGATGGTTAAAGAATCGCACGGCTGGTATCGGCATAAGTTTGAGTTGACTTAGGTACCAGTGTTGATGACGTAGGTACTTAACGTCAACTGTGTCAATATGCCAAACTTTTCAGTTGATTTAACAACTGCTAACTGGCGATAAAATATTAAAGCAGTCTACGCCTCTACGGAATTCACACCCAACGTACGTTACAATATTAATGGTATAAATTCGCTTAATCGTCTTAGGCACTGCCACTTCATTAAAAGGAGTCTTATACCGATGTGATAAGACTTAAATTCAAGCGGTGAAGAGTCGAATAAGCCGCGGCTAGCAGCTGCAATGCTTCGCTTAAGCGCTTGAGCGTCAATATGTTTCAGCGTTCCTCAACGATAACTTTAAGACTAAGTTTCGACAGCAAACCTTAAGATGGAGTGATAAAGTTCAAACTAGAACGGAAAGCTGAACTAGATCCACAGTCAGCAGGTACAACTTGCCTTCCTCTAAGATTATGCACCGATGATTTGCGAATATAGCCTCTAAATAAAACTTTGTACCATTATTTTAAAGTTCAGATTCGTTAAGCAGGGCTCAGATACACTTTTACGCCTCAGCGGGCCTAAGAAGCGTTAAACTTACTTTTCACGTGTCATCCTATGCAAGACAAAATAGATAAATCCAACAATTTTCTCACCGAGCCCCCAGTCAAAAACTAACCTTATTTTCCTCGCATACAGTTGAAAATACATTGGAAAATCTTACCGAAGGTGCCGTGAGAAGTTGGAGTGCTTCGCTCAAGTTCTTGAGTGTTAATGTGTTTCGTTCCCCATCTTCCTCTTCAGGGCCTGGGAGGTGGACTGAGGACTGTCGAGAGCGAAATTCTGGCTTCTTAGCACTGGAACCACTCCCATTGGCGAACTGGTGTTGGGAGGACGCTCGGCGGAATGGACACGTCATGTTGGTTAAGAAGTGGTTCTGATTTCAAGTCATTTGTTTTGAAGGAGAGGTTCGAACACTGAGTTAGCACTGACACGTTGTAGATGTTATCTGTAAAGGAGAAAAATATTTTGTTAATGACTTTCTCAATAACCAATTTAATAAAAACTTTTAATTCTTAATAACCGGCTTGGCTAACGAATCATGATGACATCACGAAATAAATAACAGTTCAGTCGCTACAGATAAACTTAAAATCACTTAAATATACCCACTTGAATAAAGGAACGATGGTTAAGTTTTGTCGATAATATACCAAAAACGGAAACGCAATTCATTAGAGTATGTAAGCAAAATACAAATCTATACGTAGTATGAAACAAAGTCGCTTTTAGTTTCTGTCTGTGTTGATGCATTTATTTTAAGATCTGTATAATTAGGAGCATCGTTATTTATAATCTACTCGTATCTCGCGAGATTATAACTTATCGAGAAGTTGTGAACTGCAACAAACCATTTACAATTTAACGCATAATTTTTCGGTAGTTTTCATCTGTCAATGACAAACCGATAAATTGTAAACTGCCGTGCGATTCTGTAACCATCTCACCGTGAAAACTGGGGTGGGGTGGGGTCGTCAATAGTGTCAATCACTAGCGTCAGCATGACTCACATTCACAGCTCACTCTGTGCTCACTTCACCTTAGTTATCACGGTGAGATTTTGCCAGAATCGACCGGCTGGTGTCACAATTGCATGCGACGGATCACACCTTGCACGCGCTAATACTAAATAGACAAGTAACTACGTCAATCTTGGAAGTAAGGGTTGCTCTGGGGTTGGGTTGCCCTGGCTTAGTTACGGCGACCGCCAAGACCGACAAATCAAGGACAGTTCACAATTTTACGGGTGATAAAATCGGACAGATTGTGAACTCTGACGTTCACAGTTTGACGGTTTGGCATGAATAATCAAATCAAATCAAATCAAAAGTCATTTATTCAAACTAGGCTGAGAATCAGCACTTTTCGAACGTCAAAATTACAAAAGACAGTCCCCCAAAACGCCCGCCCTTCACCACTTCCTAGTGCTTTCGCTGGGAAGAAGAAGTGGCGCAACAAACTCCCCAGCAGCACAGCTGTCTGTTCAGTTAGAAAATACTTGACTGAATACAATACAAGGTATGCAAAGCAATTAACATTACAAGACACAGGACACTAAATTCAATTATCTGCCATATGTCAGCTAGCAACGCCAATATACCAAGAAATACAATAAAAAACTATACGTAGGTACTCAAGCAAAAATTAATAAATGAAAATTAAATAAAAGCCTCCAGGTATGAAGGGCGTGACCGCTAACATATTTATGCAATGCTGGGTTCTGTTTACATAGCTGTCGCTTGAAGTCACAAATGATAAACTAGGACCATCGAAGGAAACTAAATAAACAAGTTATTACTAATTATAACAATAATAAAACCATGGTCAGCAAGACGACCAGTCACCACAAGCAGCACCCGTTCACGAGCATAACGCAAAGATCAGCCATTACCCCCTTCGCCATATTTGAGGGAAGGAGGCAACCCGACCCCCGACGCTACCGCAAGCAGTGACATCTGAGGGAGCATGACGAACTTGCTGCCGGTTGCTCAGGTAAGAATAATATGATCAATCGTCGAGGTCACTAGCTAACCACATATTGCAATCAACTCATTAGAAAACATTTAAATGGGTTGATTATGTCAATAATATAATAAAAATAAAACTAAACTGATTTGACTTATACAGCCCAATAAAAACAATTGTATAATGAGCTCATAGTATAATAACCTATCAGTAAACTAATTCTGGAGAAAGAACATAAACATTGTCTTGAGTTAATCAGGGCGACCAACTATTCTTATCGTTTAAGTAGTCGTTGATGGAGTAGTATGCCTTTGAACAAAGGTTGGATTTTACTTGAGCTTTAAATGCATTAAAAGGCAAATCTAGCAAAGAAGAGGGTAGCTTGTTATAAAAGGCTATACCAAGCCCAACAAATGAGTTATGAACCTTATGAAGCCGGTGAAAGGGAGCACGTAGTTTGTCCTTATTTCTGGTGTTAACATTGTGAACATCACTGTTTTTAGTATACAAGTGTATATTTTGCCTAATATATATGATGTTGGCAAATATGAATTGTGATGCAACCGTGAGAATACCAATATCTTTAAATAAATCTCTTAGAGAAACTCTAGCACCTAGCTGGTAAATAGCTCGAACAGCTCGTTTTTGAAGGACGAATATATTTTGTATATCAGCTGCTTTGCCCCACAGCAGAATACCGTAGGACATAACGCTATGAAAATAACTAAAATATACTAAACGAGCTGTATCAACGTCAGTGTATTGTCTTACTTTCCTGACGGCGTAGGCAGCCGAACTGAGCCTTCCTGCTAGGCTCGATATATGTGGTCCCCACTGAAGTTTGGCATCTACTGTTATTCCCAGAAAAACTGCTGAGCTCACAGTCTCAAGCGCCTCTTTATCTAAGACGATGTTGGGTCCTAGATTTCTAACATTCGGTAAGGCGAACTTTACACATTTCGTTTTCTTGGCATTGAGAACTAGGTTATTTGACGTAAACCAATCCGTAACTATTGAGAGTGCACTGTTTACCTCGTCAAAATCTAGTCTATTCCTGTCTACTTTAAAAATAAGAGATGTATCATCAGCAAACAGTACAACGTCACAGATTCCCTTTAAATGGAATGGTAAATCATTGATATAAACTAAGAACAAGAATGGGCCCAGTATTGAGCCTTGCGGCACACCTAACTGAACTGGTAGCCCGGAAGATTTCACACCATTAACATCTACACATTGGAACCTATTATGTAAATAACAATTTATTACGTTGAGAGCTTCGTTTTGGACACCGTAATGACGTAGTTTACGCAAAAGCGTGTCATGGTGCACGCAATCAAAGGCTTTGGAAAGATCACAGAAAACTCCGATAGCATTTTGCGAGCTCTACCAACAGATCTACCAACTAGAGCAATCGAACATGAATACCTTATATTATAAGATGTATGGTTAAAATGACATCATTAAAAAAAAAATTTGCTCGATGTTTTCTCTATTCGAAAAACTGTGCGAGACAGAAGCGGGTTGCTAGTTATGCAATAATTTAAAAGTCATATCTAACTCCTAAGTCCATACTCAAACTGCTAATCCTAAAACGTTTAGTCCAAATAAACAGAAAGTTGTAAATAGTTCAGCGCCCAAAGAGAACAAACGGTCCTTTACATAAGCAAATAACATAATAGTCGAGAGCTAAGGTACCTACTGCAAATATTTGAGGTAGGACAGTAAACAACTAATAGTTGGTATTAATTACTTTACAACGATTTCAGACAATTACTTATTAGTCTACTCTGACTCGTGGCTAGGTAATATCAGCCACACCGGTCGATCGATCAGGTCAAGCTATACTTGCCGCGGTCGGTCCGTGGATGGATGGCCACCTTTACATACCGAGACCCCTCCGTGCCTCGGAAAGCACGCTAAGCTGTTGGAAAGAGATTAGCCAGTCAGTCATGTTTGTAGCGTGACTTCGTCTTACTGCCATACTTAGATTCATTTATCGACACTTATACTCGTATTATAAAGAGGAAATATTTGATTGTTTGTTTGTATTGAACAGGCTCCGAAACTACTGGACCGATTTGAAAAATTGTTTTACCATTAGAAGCCGACATTATCCCTGATGAACATAGGCTACTTTTTACCGCGAGGAAATGCTTCATACCTACGGGAAAACGGATAATAGGATTTAAACGGCGGGAATTCCGAATTCTACGCAGAAAAAGTTGCGGGTGGATGCTAGTAATTATTAAAACTTAAAAACGTACAAGCTATTGAGATTTTGTAACCGACTAGTATCGAAGTGAAAAAACCCCATAAAAACAATTCAGGGATTTCGCACGTCTTTATTCCCCAAAGGGTTGAAGATGCACTTATAGTGTTCACGTACGTTATGTTAGGTTTGTTTAATAGCAGCAGGCGACGGGTGCGGGGGTTTCACCCTCGCCTGCATTGCACAGGCTTCCACCAGTGCCGGACGGGAATGGCCAGGTGTTCCCGGCCCATCCCGTAGCCCCCCGCCCGGGGGGACATGCAGGGCCCGCCAGCTAGGCGGGCATGCGCCGGGGGGATTGTGGACGCAAAGGCTGAGCCGGATTCCCATGACCCCCCCATCAAGGCGATGAGGGAACACCGCTGAGTTTTAGTGGGTATACAGCCACTCTGGCAGGGAGTCCCACATACTCCGTTCCGTCCCCCGACGAGCGCAGATGCGTAATGTCATTTCTCAGCGAAAAAAAAAAAAAAGGTTTGTTTAATAGGACCTAGCCTATTCCCATCAGCCAGAAACAAATCCAGACTTCGGGCTACTTCTGATAAATTCTGGATGGAAAAACTCAATAAAACTTTACCAGACCATATTAGTCAATAAATTGCCTATAAATGACACAAAGAGATATTAATCTCAATCTCTTACAAGAAATCCAATTTGTCAATATATACGTGACGGTCGTGTTGTATGGTGCAAATATGTAGTTTGATTAATCCTTATTACGTGCGAGGCCATTTATTGGCAATTTCCTTCGAGGACACCGTCCTTTTTATGAATATCTATCAAACGTATTCTATGGGACGAATAGAGCAAGCTATGGGGTACCGTTATTCTCATACACAAAGAACTATAAAAAGGATTATTATTAATACATAGTCATTCATACATGAGGGCCCGTGGCTAAATAATAACAGCCGCACAGGTCGTTCGATCAGGTTAAGCTACGCTTGTCGCGGTTGGTCTGTGGATGGGTGACCATCTTCACATTCCAAAACCCCTCCGTGCCTCGGAAAGCACGTTAAGCCGTTGGTCCCGGCTGTCATTTGTAGATCTTTGACAGCCGTTACGGGTAGTCAGAAGCTTGAAAGTCTGACAACCAGTCTTACCTAGGGGTATCGTATTACCCAGTAACTGGGTTGTGGAGGTCAGATAGGCAGTCGCTCCATGTAAAATACTGGTATTCAGCTGCATCCGGTTAGACCGGAAGCTGACCACAACATAGTTGGGAAAAGGCTAGGCAGATGATGACATGGTACCGAATTCCGTTATTGTGGTTTCGTATTTGTGTATTACTTAAACTTACTTTCGTACGTGTGGTATAGTAAATCTATTCTAGGTGCTTCGTCTTCACACATAATTAGTAGTGGGCAGTACTATTGTTGAGCTTATGATTAAGTTATTTCTGACTATTTTTAATATACTAGAATTTTGAAATTATATAAAACTAGCTGCGCCCTACGGTTTCACCCGCATAAGTCTCGATCCCGTAGGGATATCGGGATAAAAATTACTCTATGTGTTAATCCCAGTTATAAACTATATGTGTACCGAATTTCATCCAAATCCATTCAGCCATTAGAGCGTGAAGACGTAACAATCATACAAACACACACACACACACACTCAAAAACTTGCGCCTTTATAATATTAAGTGAGATGATCAATAGAATTAGCATAAAAAATATTGGTTATTAAAATCTCGATTATGATTGTAAATGTATGCTTGGTCAGTCCTTAGTGTCAGGTGGGATGACAATGACAGCTCACTTCACAAAGGTTTTCACGGTGTTACAGAATCACACCGCTGTTCAGTTTGGCACTTGATGAGAATATAATAATATTCCACAACTTTCACACAACGCCATCCAGTCGCAAACTAAGCAGAGCTTGTGCTATGGGTACTAGACAACTGATAAACATACATATATATTTCTAAATACATACATATTATAGATAAATTACACCCAGACACAGAACAAATGATCGTGCTCATCACACAAACATTTGTCCTGGGTGGGAATCGAACCCACGACCTTGCGCATAGCAGTCAGGGCCACTGACCACTAGACTAACAGGCCTGTCGCGATGAGAAGCAATTATATTTTCAAATTGTCAAACTTTTAAGCTGAACCTATACAAATCACTCAGTAACTAAACAGCACCCTAAAATTATGTTAAAGACTTTTAATCATTATCTGAATAATTTTGAAGGGTATTGCTAATCCATTGCTTCGTGTGCTCGAAAAAATTATCTGCACAACAACGTAAATAACGCAATGAATGTTGTTGAACTGTCAAAATGAAAGCCATTGCATTATACAATTAACCCGCAGGTCTTTTGCACAGTTTTTGAAAGCCTAATTCAATCCCCGATTAGTAATTCAACTGTCACGTCTCATTTTCGGTTTTATAATTCATTATTTAATAATAATAATAACGTTTATTTAAAGAAACTTAGACATAACTTACAAGATATTTTAACAAAATTATTTAAGTCAATACAAGTGGTGTAGTCATCTGTAGTCGAACTAGGCAGAGCCTGTATTTCGACTATCAGCGCCAAACCCCTCGAGTGTTAAACATATATATAATTAGCCAGTAACATTTCATTTGTATCTTGTACAATATCACTTTAACAATTGATAATATATTTTCTTTACATGTGGATTAGAGAAAGAATAAAAAGAAAATATATATACAAAATAAAAACATAAAAAGAAAAAGAGTTTGTGTAGTGTTTGCATGCAGGCCCTCTTATTTGTGTGAGATGAGGATGTACGTGTGTGGTGTGTAAGAGGATGTGTATGGCGTCGTCTAGTGTTCTGCTGTGTATGGTGTTGTGGTGTGAGTGAACGTGTGAGTGTTTGTGTGCATGTTGTGAGAGATGTATGTTATGTTTTATTATAATGGTTTTTTTTTTTTTAGGATGCTATGTACAGAAGAAGTTCAGTCTGCTCATAGGTAAGACTTTTCAGGTATTCAGTAAGTTTCCTCTTGCATTGCATTTTTGTTAACCTGTATATGTTAAGGATTCTGTTTAACCTATTGTAAATTAATGGACCAATGGAGTGGACAAAGCGTTGACTAAATTTAGTTTTAGACAGCTTAGTTCTTTCGCATACTATGTCTTTTCTTCGTTTTTGGAGGAGTAGTGGGTTGTAGTGTAGTTTGCTGTGCTGTAGGAGGACAACGCTTTGTATGTACAACTGTCTCACGGTCATGACCTCCCATATTTCGTATAATGTTGTTGTAGGGAACCGGATAGGCTTGAATGTCGCCACCTTCAATATTGCACGTTGAGCGACCTCGACAGACTTCAAAGTTGTTTTTGATGTCCCTCCCCAAGATGATAGACAGTATGTTATAAGCGACTGACAAAGAGCATAGTATATCCGCTTTAGCAACTTAAAATCAGCAATGTGCCTCAGGTTTTTAAAAATATAAATGAGCTTTCGTATTCTTCCGCATAGCAGCCTAACATGTTCCTTAAAATTGAGATTGCAGTCAATATTAACTCCTAGATATTTCACTGTATGCACGCGTTCCAGTGAAGGACACTTGCAGTTTGTTCCGGAGTGACACACATGCGATATGATATTTCGCACGATGCCATCTCCAGATATATTTCGTATGCTAAAGCAGGTATACTTTGTTTTGTCCACATTTAATGTAAGAATATTACTCTGAAGCCACTTTCCCACTATATCAAAGCCCCGCTGCGCAGCACCGAAGGTCTCTTCCCATGTATCGGCAGCAAAAGAAAGGGCAGTATCGTCCGCGAAAGAAATGATTTCACATATTATTGTTTATTGGAATAACAAAAGCCAATGAAGTCACTTCACTTAAACTTCACAGCCACAACAGGTTAAATTGGATAAGGTAAGCGAGCTAAAGAAACCTTTAGATCGAAAACAATCTAAGTTGTCTTGGAGAAAAGTTTCTGCGCCCATGAAAATGAGTCAAACCCAATTTGAAGATAAACCAAATCAAATCCTTATCTGAAATCTAAATCTTCTTAGAGTGGAAGTCACCTCAGAAACAAACGAAGGTAGGTACAGGCAACAGCACATCCAGCTACTACAATCTGTCAAATTTCTTTAATAGATTTTCAACTTTGACGCTAAAGCATAAAGTTCAAAGTTGATTGGGAAAATTTGACAGTTTCGGGTAGCTTGATGTGCTGGCGTCTGTACCTACGACTATAAATTACCTGAGCGCCCAAGCAGACAGTCTTGTTATAACTTTACCTATAATAATAATTGACTTAGTTTGATTGTAACTAAACAGGAATCTTACAATGGCCTTAGGAAAGTTGTATTCCTACAATTTCCCAGTTCAAGCGAATTGGAAATTTAAGTGTCGTGTTATTTTGAAGTTGGCTCTCTTCTTGTTAATCCAGTTTCGGGAGTACTCAAATGGTTTCAGAATTTGTTTAAAAAGAACTTGCCAAGTGCGTCTGCAAGTCGGACGATGTACAATGGAGGGTTCCGTAGTTGGGATGAATTTATAACAAGAACAACCTTAACAATGTAGTTCAACAACATGTATTTCGACTTAACATAATATGTAATGAATGGTCACCCATTTGATTTGATTTTGATTTGATTTGATATCGATCCGTGCGACTGTTATTATTTAGTCACGAGCCCCTCCTTGATTTCCATACTCATCAGCTATAAAAAAGTTAATTACTTATTTACCGACAACTCATTAAAACGTTACGGTCGCTTTCAGCCTCTGAATGGGCTGCAGCGCAAAAAGACGACGAGGCGCAATAATGTTGTGCTCTGCTTAAATTGACTGTTCCCACAACGATGACCCAGATATAAAATACTGTTTTTATTTGTAAAACTTCATGAAGGGTTTATTGTGCGGAAATCGCTTCAAAAACAAAAAAAAGAGTGGAGATTTTTTTGTTTTTGGAAAATACAAGTTTATAAAAAAAAAAAAAAACTTATATTTCAGATAGAGTCCATTGATTGGTTATTATAGGTACAAAAAAAATTGGAAACTAGTGTTAGTACTTATAGCTACCGAAAAAAAAAGTAGTAAAGTATACCTAAGTCACAGTGGCATGTAGGCATATCCAATGTCCTAGTATGGGGCTATCCCACCTGTCCGCTGTGGTTAATAATAGAAAGAAAGTTGATTTGTGATTACATCAGATGACGTTCTGAGAATAATCTACTAAAACATTATATTTTTTTAATTATCATGTACAGACGCCAGCACATCAAGTTACTACAATCTGTCAGATTTCTTTAATAGATTTTCAACTTTAGCGCTAAAGAATAAGGTTAAAAGTTGATTGGGAAAATCTGACAGTTTCGGGTAGCTTGATGTGCTGGCGTCTGTACTTCATAATCAGCCTATAATGTTCCCAATGCTGGGACACAGGCTTCCTCTCAGTGACAGGGAGTGGGCCGTAATCCACCACACGAGGCCAGTGCGGGTTGGAGGATGACACAAACGTATCTTCGAATTTTCGTTTCAAAGACATGCCGGTTTCCTCTCGATGTTTTACTTCACGGTTTTTAGAGCAGTGGTGATGAAATAATTTACACAACGTAAAACGTCTGTCTGGGTTCAAACCTACGATTTGCAACTCATAAGACACGGTCGTTTCCACTGGGTCACCATTGCTCTCAAGAAGATTGCCGTGTCCTTACGTACCTACTTGTAAAATTATTGGTCCCTGCCGAACAAAAAACCAAATAGGTATTTTAAGGATTTTATCGTTGAAAATCCGAGTATCCTATCATACAAAATGTTGCCAGCTTTCCATCTAGATATTTTAATTAAAATCTGTTCCTTATGAATTTACGTTGGTTCCCCTAAAAGTATTATTTTCATAACCCCTCATAGTACAGCAGCAGATACTCCAAAAACAGATGTCACAAATAGAAATAAACAATAATACAATATATAAACACCTTTATCCGCCCTCAACATTCGACGTCACACGTGCAATTACATACACAAACATCCAACACCCAGAAAGCGGAAAAAATATCTTCGCCTTAAAAAAATATTTTGGGAACCTTTTGTGTTGTGTCGTATCATTTTTGTGTACACTAAGTGCCTTTAGACACGCCCCGGACTGGCTGCCAGATATCTAGTCAGCCCGGTGGAAAATCTATGAATGGGTAAGCCGTGGAAAAAGCTTTTTAAACATGTACTCAATACGTTTTTCCATCGGATGTGCGATGCTGACGCTGGCTATGCTAAAGGGGCACTAATGTTTTTCGCTCACTTTTTAAAATAAATGTTCTTAATTTGATTTCTATCTTGTTTTTTTTTTTTTTGTTTGACAAATAAATGAGTTTATTGGCTTTCAAATTATACTAGTTTAATATTAAAGGGTTTTGAAGGTCCGTGGCATACCTACGTGTCCGCCATTTTTTTTTTTTCACTATGGTAGCTACGCTTTGGACCTTGTATAAATCGATAACTGATATCGCGAAAGTAGGTATGCCAAGCTTCATACAAAAATCTTCAATCCCCTTTACAAGTAGATTGGTAGCTAACCAATCTTAACATTTTTTTAAACCGTTGCCGCACACTAGGAATTTCTCCTGTATTGTGGGTGCGTTTACAAACATTTAAACTCACAAACAACCAGCCAGACCCGGAACAACTACTTGTAGGTCATGCAAATATTTGTTCCGTGCGGGAATCGAACCCGCAACACGCAGCGCAGCAGTCAATCGTTTAACCACTGTGCCAACCGCGCCGTCGATTTATGAAGGAACATCACTCCTATTTTTTTTACTAAATCGGTCGAAGAAACGTAGACAAAATTATTACGCCTCAAAAGAAATAGCTGATTCCAATCTCAATAAAAAAAAAACAGAAATATATATCATTTTTCACAACAGCAAACAGTTTGATTCAACTTATTTCCTCGCCTCAATATCTGGATCAGATAGCCAATTTCCTGTCATTTAGGACCATTTTCGCCTGACATTATTGTCAGCCTTTAGGAACACCTTGCGTCTAAGGGTCTCGATTTTGCCCAATTCTATCCACATGCGGCGTTGGGGATCCCCATTCAATGTTGACCTTTCCTTGCGTATTTCAGGTAGGGTCACCATTTTGAGACAGGTTGAATTTATTAAGTAAGAAAAAGGATATTGGAATTATTTATCAGATGGTAGCTGCTGTTTCTTTTATACAAAAAAAAACACCTCTTTATTTTTTACTACGCTGAAACTGCGACAACGTTTTATTATAAAAGGATTACGGATTATCTATATACAAATAAATAAAATTGAAATGTCTGCTTTTAATGTCAAAATAAAAGCTTTTTACTAAATGCATAATAAATTCATATTCATAATCTATTTATTGCATAGTGAATTTTTATTTTTTTGTCTGTACGTCTGCCTTTTTGATCCGGCTAATCTCCGAAACGCTGGACCGATTTTATTATAGATAGAAAAAGAAAGAAAATGAAAAGGTATCAATGTCACGCGAATGAAGTTGCGGGCAGCCGCTAGTCCAGAATATAAACATAATAATTATGTTCAATTTTATAATTACTTCGAATTTGTTCAGGTCTTTCATCTCAGAGAACCTAGTCGGATAGGATACACCAAATAAAACTAATACTCATATAGTTTTAAAACATAAGTTATTTTTGAGGTGCAAAAGTTTTTTCAACAATTTTCAGAAATAAATATCATCACTATTTATAGGATACGGTAAGACATTTATTTCTCAAAAATAATACAATTCACTTATCGTGAGAAATACAAGTTAATCATAATACTTGATACACGAACTTATGAAGAACGGTAGGTAATACCTATTTTGAAAGAAGAAGGAAAGAAAATACCAAGTATTCAAGCAGTTCAAGAGCTGCTACTGGGCATGAGGTCTTGGGTTCGATTCCCGGGTCAGGCAATGCGTTATTGGATTTTACACCTGTTTCCCAGTGCAGCCCGGAGTCTGGATTTGTGCCTCATTTATGGGAATAGGCTCGCGCTCTTTGACATAATAATAATAATCTTTATTACACAAGAAAGTGGTTACAAAATAATCTGAAGTCCCTGACTCCTGTGCTAGGTGATAGACCTGTGTTACAAGAGCCAGTGCCCTCTCCCAGTAGGAGATATTACAGAATCTTATGCAAAAAGATTAACAAAAAAAATAATAAAAAATAAAATAAAAAGAATATGGTAACAATAAAAAAGTAAAATAACTAAAAGCGGTTAAAAGAAGCCTGTATTGAGTTTGTGAGTGTGTGTGTGACATGGGACTTAAACATTGCTGCCCAAATGCGGGTGTTCTATAGGAAAGCCTCTGCCCAACACTTCCGAAAACCAGGCATGATGTTGTGTTTTAAAATAAAGAAAAGCTTAGTTTCGAAAATCGCTGAATCATAATATACATAGTTTATATTACACTGCAATGCTGCAGAGTGCAGACGTTGTCTTTTCCTTTACTTGTTAAAGTGTTTTAAGGCTTCGTAGAAAATTGGACGCCGCCGTTATTAAAAGTTATGGCTGTATTCTCGTCTACGGAGCCTTTTGTTTTGGTTCACGAAATTTGTTTTCTTCTATTAGGTTATTCTGTAAAAGTATTCTTGTTTTCTGTATATGTAGTATTAAGCATTTTTCAAGTGAGACGGTAGGGATATCCCGTGACCATTGTGACGCAAACTGTAGGCTTGCCGCGGTTGGTCCATGGATGGGTGACCATCTTCACATACCAAGACTTCTGTAAGTGAAGTGGTAAGTGCCTCGAAAGCACGTCAAGCCTTTGGTCCCGGCTGTCATTCGTGGATCTTTGACAGTTGTTACGGGTCGTCAGAAGCCTGAAAGTCTGACAACCAGTCTAACCAAGGGGTATCGTATTACCTAGTAAAATATTGGTATCCAGCTGCATTCGGTTAGTCTTAAAGCCGACCCCAACATGGAATGAAGAGGTCAGGCAGATTGATTTTTAATAGTTGTTCCTTAATTTTCATACTTTATTTTATAATAATAATAATAATAATATAATATAATAATAATATATGTCAGATTTCTTTAATAGATTTTCAACTTTATCGCTAAATTATAAGGTTGAAAGTTGATTAGGAAAATCTGACAGTTTCGGGTAGCTTGATGTGCTGGCGTCTGTACCTAAGTATTCCTCAGATGCTTAAAAATATGTGTACAAAGCAAATCATTTTGTAAAAGTTAAATGAATAATGTGCACACGTGAAAAGTGTCTAGGGATCAAGTAACTATAAAAAAATATCCAATAAATATTTACCAAATCTAGTCTTCCACACTGGCTTCTTACTTTAATTCATATTATTAATGTTGAAGTTATCAACGTATACCTATATATATATTTTATTTTTATTTGTATATATATATATATATTTTGTAAACATTAAGAAAAAATGCAATTTTTGCGGACAAATTGTGGGAAATTAACTCAAGTTAATGTCGTCAATAAAATGACAAAAAAGGCAAACATGAGAATTTTTATTTTAAAGATACAAAAATGAATAATCTGTGTTTCTACCATTGACACGAATCACAAATCACAGCGATTTCGCATGCTTAAAATCAGTTTATCAAAATCTCTTTGAGGAATGGCCGCCTACGTTCTTTCTAACAAGTCAAAAAGTGGTTGTGTGGTACGAACGGCATCCATACTCGGCAGAGCTCTTCTTTGGAGCATATCCCATGCATGCTCAATTAGGATGAGGTCTGGCGATTGAGCAGGCTACGGCAGAACGTCGATGCGGGCATCGGCAAGAGTGCGCGTTAAGACTCTAGCCGTGTACGTGTAGACTGTAGCCGTGGACGTGCATTGTCGTGCATTAGTCGAAACAAATCACCCAACCGGCTTCGTAAAGGGATGATCAGGTCTGAAACAATCCTCTCCGCATAAATCTGAGCGTTGAGGTTGCCCCTGATTCAAATGAGATCGGTTCTCCCACCGATCCAAATACCGGCCCAAACCATTATTGTTCCCGCTCCATATGAATGAACTTCCTGACAAAATTTCAAACGTTCTTGACGTCCAGAGGTCCTCCAAACTCGAGTACGTCTTGTATCCGGCCTCATACCGAAACGAGATTCGTCGGAAAAGCAAACACAACGCCAGTCTTCTTCCTCCCAATTTATGTGTTTGCGAGCCCATTGTAAACGGGCCCTACAATTGCGGGGTGCTATAGGTAGAACTCTCAGCAGCCTTCGGAAACGCAGACGCACTTCACGTAAACGATTTCGGACGGTTTGGTCGCTGATCAGCAAGCCTGAAGAGCTGTGGAGCCTCTTAGCCAACATCATGGCAGTCATGGTACGATTCCGTCGAGCAGTATTTTGGATGTACCGGTCCTGTCTGCGAGTGATGATGCGAGATCGTCTTCCATATCGCTCGGCCACGCTGCCCGTGATACGATAGCGTGTCCAAACTTCCAGAGGCAGCTTATGACGCTCTGTGTTGTGCCAAGAGCGACAGCCACATACCGTTGCCTGGAACCAGCTTGTAATATTCCGACGGCTCTCATAATTTCATGTCAAATGATGTCGTCTCTCCATATAAATGCAATTTTTTTCAGTTCCGATGCAGACATTGTAATGGTTCTGTAAAAACGCTATTACACACTTTTATAGGAATCCTGATTGACAGTTGATTTTCTATTTTAATAAAAATTTAATGAAAATCCTTTATTCAAATAGTGAAATTAACTAAAAAGAATCAATAACGATCCAAAAAAGTTAAAATAATAATCCTCAATTGTGGCGATACTCTGAAACGTACTTGATCCCTAGACACTTTTGATGTGTATATTCTTAGAATTCACGCGAGTTCCACGAAACGACTACCTATGTCAAATGACAATACAGTTTTCTTAGAACTTAGTTCAAACGCTCGACTCCGTATCTACATCGAGTGCCATTCAACACGACGCCACTGAAAATTAATTATATCACAGAACAAGTTCTTAGAAATATAACGTTTCTGTATATCTTACATCTTTGGGAGCTTTGTCGAAAATAGATTTCTGGTTAATGATTTAATAGGTGTTCAGGCGAATAAAATTACGAGACATGTGTTATTTTCATATCACCATAATTTCAGCAGAAAGACGTCTATAGCTGTATGACGTAGACCTTCCCAAAGTGTCACATCGACTGATCTTATTCTTCCTGTGATGATTTTCATATATTAACTTAGCTCACACATAACTATGGGTTTTGGGTACCTGCCTGTTATGAGTTCCAAGGTATTTGAATAAAATTGTAGCGGCATCTATATCTTCACATACGAACTACGCATCACACTGACCGTCAGGCAAAATCCTGCATCGCGCAAGCAGTTTACCGCGCAACTATGATATAGACACCGTGCCGATGTTAGTCGTCGTCGTCGTCGTAGTTGCCTACTAGACACGACACTTGCCAGACACGTCTGGTCGGACGATCCTCCCTTTTCTACGGAGGTTGAGTGAACTTTACACTCTGTTCCTCATACCTCTATGGAATCATTTCTCTGGGACTCGTTTGAGCTTCATTGTCTTGGTTATTTTCTGGTTGTCATCGCTGTAGATTTTGTCTTTCGGGAGTTCCAGTGGTTGGGAATTGTGTAACGGGCCTTAAATACATCCCACCCAACCAAGAAAAGAGACATTTATTTAATTTAATAAGGTGCAGAAAACCCAGCCAAACAGTTTATTTATTTTATTTAAAATCTTTTGCTCGATTTTTAACACTCTTCCCATAATCCGAATGATATTTATGATTTTGTATTGATGTGTGTTCTTGATAAAATATTTTTTACGATGAGGTTATGTAACACGGACGGAAACGGTAGGAGGGAATATGATTACGTAAGTGTCAGACTCAGAGCAGCAGTTGTGGCCCAGTGGACCCCTACTTCCGAGTTGTAGTAGGCTGGAACTCAGGCAAGCACTTTACCTTGTGTATTTAATTTCATTATCACTGCTCTCAAAACGGTGAATAAAAATATCTTGTGGAAACCGGCATGTCCTAGAACCAAAAAAATCCAAAGACATTTGACATCCGCCAACCCGCGTTGGGTCCGCGTGGGATTATGTCCCACTCCTTCTCAAAGACAGGATGCTTGAGTCCCAGCAGTGGAAATAATATACACAATTATGTACTTATGCGTGTGCTAAGTGCAAAACCTTAAGAAGTTCTTTTAAATTAATTTCTATGTCAACTCTTAACTATTTTTTTCACTGCTGTACGAGTGCTACGAATGAATTATATGTCCAAAAAAACAGAAACTTTATGTACTTAAAAACTTTTGCGTTACAATATCTTGGATGGAAGCCTTGGGCTAGGCTGTGGTAAAGTTTATGATGGAAATGGAGTTTAAATACTAAACTTATTTAGTAGAAATACTTTGTAACCACAGCCGGGCAATCTTAGACGTTGAGTTTTATTAGGGAAGTAGTACCTAGCTCTGCTATTTTACAGTCAACTATGCTTCCATTAAAACAGTATCTTCGATGGTCCTAGTTTATCATTTGTGACTTCAAGTGACAGCTATGTGAACAGAACCCAGCATTGTATAAATATGTAAGCGGTCACGGCCTTTATACCTGGAGGCTTATATTTAGATAGTAAGTTTTTGTTTACATTTTTAATTTTAATATATTATTTTTTTGCTTTAGTACGTGTAGTTTTTATTGTATTTGTTGGTATATTGGCGTAGCTAGCTGACATATAGCAAATAATTTAATTTAGTGTTCTGTGCCTTGTAATGTTAATTAATTTGCATACCTTGTCATTCAATCAAGTATTTTCTAACTGAACAGACAGCTGTGCTGCTGGGGAGTTTGTTGCGCCACTTTGTCTCCCCAGCGAAAGCACTAGGAAGTGGTGAAGGGCGGGCGTTTTCGGGGACTGTCTTTTGTAATTTTGACGTTCGAAAAGTGCTGATTCTCAGCCTAGTTTGAATAAATGACTTTTGATTTAGTATCCACTTTCTGCACTGAAATTAAAATTGATTGCACGTAGTTGTAGTCTGGTATTTTTTTAGGGATCCGTACCGCAAGACGAAGAAACGGAACCCCTATAAGTCAACGGAACCCCTATAATTAATCACTTCGTTGTCCATCCATCCGTCTGCAAAATACGTAGGTCTACGGTCCCTAGGAGCTCTAAAAACAAATCAAGCTTCTAAGTCAACGCAATAAAAAGCTGGCCATATATGCGACATGTTTTGATGCTTGCAAATACGAGTACATCAAAAACCTATAGGTTACTTTCCGTAGACTTAGAATCATGAAATTCGGTAAGAAGCAAGGTTTCACAGCAAGGAAATGTCCAAAAATTGTTAATTTGTAGTTTTATCACAAAAATTTTTTTTTTTTTGCGTTTATAAAATTGTGTGACCGTTAAGTATCAATTTATGAGAGAATATTTTTTCAACTACAAAGTTAAGTTTGTTCTTGGGATAAATTCATTTGGGTTTTGGAATTTTTTGAAATCCGACTGGTATTTCCAGAGGTTACGCCCTACATACTAACTTACAAATAAATGTTACCTGTTTAAAACATTAGTATACATCTAAGCTACAGTAATATCTGCCTTTTTCATAACACAACAATTATGATTCCAAAGCCAAAAACTTCAAATATTGTTTGTTATTCGACTGTCTAAATGAATTCCTCCGGGGCCTGGCCAAACGATGCGATCAAGCCGCGTCGTCAAATTCTTTATCCGCCATTTTGTGCCAAGACAAACGAGTGAAAATTTACCCTGTTTCATCAAAATTCTGGAATAAATTCTCAGTGTAGAATTTATTATTCTGAGCCCCGCGTTTGATAAAATTGACGTCTTTTTATGGAATGGAGGCAAAGAGGTAGATAATTTTATGACAAGGTAATATAACTTGTCAGAAAGGCTTATTGTTGGTTGTGATACCTTTTTTAATATTATGTTCAAATCTGAAATATGTTATGTATAAGACAGAATACGTTATTCGTTTACATCTTTAGGGTTTTGTACCGAAAGAGTGAAAATGGGACCATAGTTACTAAGGCAACTCCATTTATCTGTCCTGCAGGGTAGTTTAAATTACACTCCAGGGTCATCTGGGACTATATGGCGAATATAAAAAAAAAAAAACATAAAAGTGAACTATGATATTTTTGTGATGCCATTAGTGCGCGAGTCCAACTCACACTTGTCCGGTTTATCAGATACACAAGTTTCAATCTTGTCGCTTTATGTAATTCAAATAGGATGCGAAAACCTTTTGTAGCTCTATAAAGCAATAAAATGCAACACTGTATGCGGGAATATACTTGGTTATCGTGCCACGAGCGCAGTAATAGCCCTAAGTTGGCATTTACAACTTGATAGACCGTTGTCCAATAAAATGTTGATGTACAACATTATTTTTAGTATTTAATTTTGCTTTGTTCAGAATAAGTAACTGAATCAATTCCAATAATTTTTACACCGTGTTATATTCTGTCCCAAAAATATTTAAAAAAGGTTACAAGTTGGACACCGAGCAACACTAAGTACATATCCGCAATCATATGCGCACAACGCAGGTCGGCTGGCGGCGCGTGGTAAGTAGTAACCATCTTTTTATACGGACAAGCAGGTAACATAACAAGCTTATAACTTTGTGATTTTTCATGATACAGTTTTGAAATTTTGTACATAGACTCTTTACATAAAAGTAGACACGTGTTTCGGGTTTCGCATATACTAAAAATAATGTTGTATATAGATTAGGTAAATTCGAAGACATGTGACATCTACCAACCCGCAATAGGCCCGCGTGGTATATTTCAGCCCACTCCCTCTCACAGAGAGGAGGCCTGTGTCCCGGCTGTGGGAAAATTATACGCTGATTATGCTTTTAAAGATTAGGTATGCTATTTCTCAGCAGCAGCTAGTCTAGATTCGGGCCCGGTTGATTTCAATAGGCCGAGCCGTGGTTGGCGAAATTGGATAGACTATAGATCTCTTCCCTTAAGAGAATCCAGGTGTGATGTTATGTTGTGTTATTATGTAATTTCATGTTTAAATATGTACACTTTGAATAGCTATCAGTTTAAATTGCTAGATTTTGACTTTTATTTCTTGTTTAATACTTCAAGCACATAAACTTCAACACATATTTAGAGGGGCCCGTGGCTAAATAATAACAACCACACACGTCGATCGATCAGGTTAAGCTACGATGCCGCGGTTAGTCTGTGGATGGGTGACCATCTTTACATACCGAGACCCCTCCGTGCCTCGGAAAGCACGTTAAGCCGTTGGTCCCGGCTGTCATTCGTAGATCTTTGACAGTCGTTACGGTTAGTCACAAGCCCGAAAGTCTGACAACCAGTCTTACCTAGGGGTATCGTATTACCCAGTAACTGGGTTGTGGAGGTCAGATATCCAGTCGCTCCATGTAAAATACTGGTATTCAGCTGCATCCGGTTAGACTGGAAGCCGACTCCAACATAGTTGGGAAAAGGCTAGGCAGATGATGACTTCAAGCACATAAATGTACAGAGGCGGACTTAATGCACTAGGCATTTTCTACCATTCAACCTTATAATGTCATAAAAGAGCTGTAGAAGGCTGCCAGAACTATGGTTTGCCACGAATCTTAGCATTCAAATATTAAACGGTAGCTTCTCTTCAAACCACTATTAAATACTAAACAAACTAAATAAAGAACATGGGAGTCGATCGCATAGGCCACTAAGCGACCAGCCGGTCGATTCTGGAAAAATCTCACCGTGATAACTAAGGCGAAGTGAGCTTAGAGTGAGCTGTGAGTCATGCTGATGCTAGTGATTGACACAATTGACGACTCACTCCACGCTCTCTTCACCCAAGTTTTCACGTTGAGATGGTCACAGGATCGCACAGCTGTTCAGGTCATTAACAGAACCTACCCGGAATTTGGAACTACCCGCGGAAGTTTATGTTTCCCAAATTAAGGGTTTCGACGCGCAAAGAATATTAACGACAAATTTTGGCAGCTAGGTGAACCTTCTCCACTTAAGTATATTTTAACCTCTAGAGCCCCAGCGGCACAAAAAACGTGCCAGTAAACACTGACCGATTTAAAACTATATTTGTAGTAAAGATAAGTCTTAAAATCGTCCGCTATATACAACGTGTAACGTTAAATGCGCAAAACCTGAAAATAGTTTGATCAGAATAACGAGCAGAATTAATTGAACCACTTTTTAATATAGGTCACATTTTTCAAAAAATCTTCATTAAAAACGTGGCCGTGTCTATTTATTAATAGGTCAAGCATCCCAATGTCAGCGCTTCGCAGCGACCCGGTGACGACTCCTCCCTCGATAAAGCGTCCTCGCACACGCAAGAAACGATCAGAATGGCCAGTAAAACTAAAACAGCACATAAAACATTTACATTTTTTTTAATGACTTATTTTCTCTCTGAAATAGGTCAATTGAATTAAATATCAGTTGGGGTGTCTGAGGTTTTGCGCATTTAACGTTACACGTTGTATATCTAAAAGAGCCCGCTCGCGGTGCTTGACCGGAGCCCCAGCGGCACAAAAACGTGCCAGTAAACACCGACCGATTTAAAACTGTATTTGTAGTAAAGATAAGGCTTAAAATCGTCCGCTATATATTTCTAAAGGAGCCCGCTCGCGGTGCTTGACCGGATAAATAGCATTATAAGCCTATAGTGTCTCCACTTTTTTTTTTTTTTTTTTGGTATCGGGTTGGAAAATCCTCATGGAGTCCCTCCGCCCTTGGGGAAGGGCGAAGGGGACTGTCAGACTCTTACTGACTAAAAACCAACCCGTGTTCCTCATGTACCCGTGTGTCGGAGGGGCGGGTATCGCCGAAGCATTCGTCGCTACCCCCCGACGGGTATTGGCCCGCCAGAACGTCAGGCGGGCCCCGTCACCCACTGCGGCCGTCACCCCGGCCGCAGGACTCCACTATGAGGCGCGCGCGGAACACGACGCCGCCGCCTCGAGGCCTGCTGCTGGTCGGACGACAAGACGCCCCAAGTCTGCCGTCCGCAGGCCGATAGTGTCTCCACTGCTGGGACACTGGCTTCCTAAATCCACCCAAATCCACCGCGCGAGCCTAGTGCGGGTTGGTAGACGTCACATGTCTTCGAATTTTCGGTTCTAGGACTTGCCGGTTTCCTTACGATGTTTTCCTTGTGCCTTTTGCAGTGGTGATAAAATTATTGCTCCTATCTATCTATCTGCTTTCAATTTAAGGCTTTGTTTGTTTAAAAAATGTTGTTACATTTATAAGTACTTGCATGACGCTAATACTTAATGATGCTAATACTTAGAGGGGCCCGTGGCTAAATAATAACAGCCGCACAGGTCGATCGACCAGGTTAAGCTACGCTTGCCGCGGTTGGTCTGTGGATGCGTGACCATCTTTACATACCGAGACCCCTCCGTGCCTCGGAAAGCACGTTAAGCCGTTGGTCCCGGCTGTCATTCTTACATCTTTGACAGTCGTTACGGGTAGTCAGAAGCCCGAAAGTCTGACAACCAGTCTTACCTAGGGGTATCGTATGACCCAGTAACTGGGTTGTGGAGGTCAGATAGGCAGTCGCTCCATGTAAAATACTGGTATTCAGCTGCATCCGGTTAGACTGGAAGCCGACCCCTACATAGTTGGGAAAAGGCTAGGCAGATGATGATGTATGACGCTAATACCAGTTGTATGCCATTATATCTGGAGGAACTTTGACTCCTAAAACACAGGCTAGCGTCTAGTTCAGGAGACATCAGTTCGCCCTTTAATGTTACTCTTTTGTACAGTACTTAATGAATTCTCTTGTACTTGTGTTTGATTTTGTTTTTGGTGTATAAATAAACATTTTATTACTATTTATTACTATTATTATTAATTTACAATCAATCAATCAAATAATTTATTTGCTATAAATATGGTACATGAGTTGTTATAGTAACAGTTATAGACCGAGACATATTTCACCTAAGTTACAGAATATAATTAATAAAGACACGAATTAATGAATATGGATTAAACATAATTATAATGGAGGTTCACATTATTAATTATATTATTACAAGATCAAAATAGATTAATATTAAACATGAAATAAAGTTATGCATCCTTAAAAACATTGTAGCAACATGAACTTTTCTTCAAAAAATCTTTTACAGAATAAAAGCTTTCCTCTATCAACCATCATTACACAAAGTAAATCACCTGTTTGGGTTCGTACCTGCGACCTACACCACGTAAATAGCGGCTTTTTTCACAGGGCCAACACTGTTCACTAGCCTTTTTTTATTAAATGCCACGGACCTCATTTTAACCCTTCAAGGCATCGTCATGTAAATTTGCATCAACCAATCCAATGCCATATTTTCGTTTCCACAGAGCACGGGGATTCCCCAATTGTTAGAGATATTCAACTCATTTTGTTCCCAGTAGATTCGTTCTGATTACATAAAGATGTAAATTTCTACCAGGCCATTTAAAAAATAAAAAATATTTTTATGAATATATTTTTTTAATGACGTCATAATTATCAACTTCTGTGTTTATTTCAACCGTAGTCAGGGCCAAGTTTGGCAAGCGTTAGTCACTTAATGTCCCGTGAAACGTTTTGACATTAGGACTGCGCTGCATAGTGAGACGTTGCGTCAAAATGTTTAATGGGACATACTAAAGTACAGAGATTAGTGAATATGGCCCTTAACATAAAACAAATTAAGTAATATTTTATTCAGCAAAATAAGAAAAATATCAATCTTTTAGTGCAGGGCAAAGCATCTTCTCATACAGAGGAGGCACGAGCACTGATCACCACGCTTGCTAAAGACGGCGTGGTGATTTCAAATTTGGATACATATTAACAATAAAGTCCAGGTTTCCTCACGATGTTGTTCCATCATCGATGTCAATAATGTCCAAGATAAATTCAGAAAGTAGGTACACATGAATTGAAAATGTCATATTGGTACTTGCTCGGATTTGAACCCACAACATCGTTCGCGCAAGGCCTTAACCACCAGGCAATCATGACATACATAATACTTAACTATCATTATATTTAAAACCTCAATAATACCATCATTATCATTTTCCTCAATAATACCAAATATCGAAGCATTTAGGTACCACAACAAAACCACGTAAATATGCATAACCAAACCAAATGCGTTTTGTATGGCTAAAGTTGGCATTTGGTTTACGGCTTTCACGAACATAACTCGTTATTTAATACAGCATGATTGTGATAAACATTCCTATATTCCTAAATGACCCTTACCCCAAAGAAATAAAGCCGAAATTGGTAAACACAGACACTAATATACCACATAATGTATCATCAATAAATTGTTTGCCAATACTCGCAATGAGTTTTTCCGAGTTTATGGTGTGTTTATCATTCGAATAAGGCAACTTCCTCGATGTATTACGGGTATAAAAAGTGTCCAATAAATTCGTAAAAAGGCGGCCATTTTGTATAAGAAATGGTCGTTTTGAAAGAACGCTTGTGTACTTGCCTACTTGGAGGGTTTTTGCTATTCATTGCCTATTTAATCTTTATTTTTCTGGATAGAGGATTCAATGGCGGCAACAGAGATGATTAAGTGCCCGATTTTGGGGTTTCTTTTGATCTTTAGAAGGTTTATTTTTATGTTTGAAAGTAGAGATATTGAAAAACCAATTTTCTTTCCATTTTGACATGTTGAGTCTTTGCGGGCCCTTTTTTTTATATTTTTTATATACGTTACTAGAAGGCCAGAATTTATACATAACTGCTCTAACATTTTAAGCATTATTAAATATCACTCTCAACTACAATTAAGGAGATATTATTTTTTGTTTATTTAGGCTATAGGTACGTTATATCAATATCAAAGAAAAATACAATTATTAGGTATTATACGCACAATTTCTTAACCATTATTACATTCAAAATCAAAGCCAATTCATTACCCACACCGGACTTTAATAAATTCTCATTAATTCGACATAAATACAAAAATATTACAATAAAGAATTCCCGTTTTTCCTCCTTTCCTCGTCCCTAGAGAAAGTGCCAATTGCCAAGATAAAATACGGCATATCGAACTCATAGGTACTTGGATTCTTTATGTGGAATATAATTCGCAACGATGCTGACTGGTCCTAAAAATATATTAAGGATATAATATTGCCATGCCGATTTCGGCTACGTTGACCATTTCAGAGGGGCGATTCTCATAATTTTAAGAACGCTCACAGTCTGATATCCGTCTCAATCTGTCAAAAATACCTGTAATTTCCCTACATTTCTGACAAGTTTTTGAAATTGATTGTCGCTGAGATGAGATTGCTACTAGATTTTGAACGTTTTCTATTACGGGAATTGGCTTTCTGTTTTTGACGGCTATGGATTACGAGCGTGTGATCTTGTACTCGTATGACTGATAATATAGCCTATCTTGGCTGAGAATTTACGTGCACAGTGCGGACATGCTATAGTAAAAAAAAAAAAAAATATATGATTGACATTTAAAAGTGTTTGTTCAAACCTACTTACAGAAAATAAATCATTTATCATTTACCATTTTTAACCGACTTCAAAAAAAAAAACGGATTACTATTCGATGATACGTGTATTTAATCCTCATTGTGTTCTTGATTATGTAATAACATTTCCTGTCACTGTTGTTGATATAGCATGAAATGGTAAACGAATTTTTGTGGTGTGTATGATCATAAATAAAAATGAAAAATAAAAAAAAAAAACAAAAAAAAAAACATAGAACCATCTCCAAAGTGGAGACTTTAAATCGGTAGCAAAAAACTAAAATACAATTCCAAAGACACCAACTTTTCACATTGTAGTTTTTTTTTTATGTAAAAATGTTTCTTCGTAATGTATTGTATGTTGGAGGGTGGCTTACTCTTGAGGTGGTCTCACCTGTTATTGAGATCACTGAGCATAAACTAATCAATTTCTATATTTATGTCTATAATTTAAATGGTTTACATAATAAAGAGTATTCTATTCTATTCTTTCTATTCTATTTTATATTCTCCGCCAATTCCTCCTAACGAGACGGACCTACATATGTTACATCTCTTCATATCTTTTCTGAACATATGCAAACGCATGGCTAAATTCCATTATCATTGGATTCCAATCGGTAATTGCCACAAGAACGGAATAGCGTATTTGAAAGCGAAAAGCACTAAGTGCCCCATTTCTGGATAACGACCACAATTTTAAGCGAAATGAGTACGACTTTCTCCGTTTTTAGCGTTCTACATGAGGGATTTTCACTCGTTCGATAGGTTATGAAATTGGCATGTTTGATTTAGTAATACGTATGTCTATGTAGGTACATTTCGATGAAAGGTTCCATGTAATTGTATATTGAACTGACAACCCGGTAATGTTTAATGGCCATTTTACTTCCTTTCCTAAAGTTTTTTTTTTATTATTATATGACTAGCTGACTATTAAAAACCAGCCAAGCGCGAGTCAGATTCGCGAACGAAGGGTTTAGTACCATTATCTATAAAAAACGGCAAAAAAATCATGTCTGTTGCATTGGAGCCCCCTTTAATATTTATTTTATTCTGTTTTTTAGTATTTGCTGTTATAGCGGCAACAGAAATACATCATTTGTGAAAATTTCAACTGTCTAACTATCACGGTTCATGAGATACAGCCTGGTGACAGACCTTCGGACGGACATCGGAGCGGGAGTAATAGGGTTCCGTTTTTCCCTTTGGGTACGGAACTCTAAAAAAGGATATGGTAGAAAATTGAATCGAAAAATATCAATCAAATCAGCCTATCGCACTCCATTGTTGGACATAGGCTTCTCCAGGCCACGCCACAACACTGTCCTCTCTCCGCCATCCGCATACAGTCTGTCTCAGCCAACTTTTTAAGTTCTTCGGTCCATCTAGGTGGGAGGCGTCCCATACTACGCTTGCCGATACGCGGTCTCCACTGCAGGCCTCGTCTGCTGCCGACCATCGGTCCTTCGACAAACACGGCCAGCCACCGCCACTTCAGTTTGCTTACTCTGCAAGCTATGTCGGTAACTCCGATTGTTTTCCGGATAACTTCGTTTCTGATTTTATCCTTCAGAGAAACTCCGAGCATAGCCCGCTCTATAGTGCGCTAAACGACCATATACTTGTGGCAGCCTGACCGTCAGTGTCTATGTTTCAACACTGTATGTCACTGTATGTCATAACCAGTGATCAGAATAGGCTGAGTATATTTACCTAAAGCTTAAAGAACAGAGACGGAAATCGGAGACTTCCTTATGACTATTTTTTTTTCCGGTAAATTTACCGGAACTTTAATTATGTAACTTTCAATATCTCATTTTATCATTAACATTATAATCATCATCTGCCTAGCCTTTTCCCAACTATGTTGGGGTCGGCTTCCAGTCTAACCGGATGCAGCTGAATACCAATATTTTGCATGGAGCGACTGCCTATCCGAGCTCCACAACCCACTTACTGGGTAATAAAATACCCCTTGGTAAGACTGGTTGTCAGACTTTCGGGCTTCTGACTACCCGAGACGACTGACAAAGATCCACGAATGACAGCCGGGACCAACGGCTTAACGTGCTTTCCGAGGCACGGAGGGGTCTTGGTATGTGAAGATGGCCACCCATCCACGGACCAACCGTGGCAAGCGTAGCTTAACCTGATCGATCGACCCATGCGGCTGTTATTACTTACCCACAAGCCCCTCAATTCACATTACTCATTATTATATTTATCGACTCATTAACATTATAAATGCTTTAATAAATCGTAATCAATGTTCTGATAAATAAAATAACCAATATTAAATATATATTTATTTTTATTTTTTTATGTTGGTTGAGCATTTAAATATAACATGAATCAAACACATCCACATGGATGGATCCACGAGCAACAAGTAGTCAATCTATTAAATTGGAATAAATTGAATAAATATTAAGTAATAGCTATTGATTTTTACTATGAAACAAAAAGTTTAAAAGAATCGTCAAAATCGTTACCCGAGAAATGTATATTTTTAATTTAGATGAAAATAAAAAAAATATGTGCAAAATGTTCTAAGAAAGAATGTTTAGCTAATAGAAGCTTTCATTGTAATAATTTGATGTAAAAAATTACATAGTTAAGGTAAAAAAAATTTAGTCATAAGGAATTTTCCGATTTTCGTCTCTGTTCTTTAAACTTTCGGTAATTATACTCAGCCTACATATTCCGATCCCTGGTCATATCGCACAGATTGAAGACATTACGACCTTTTGCCCCAAGAAACATACAATATCCATATTTTCTACCCAGTTGCTCTTATTTGTAACATCGGTCAAACTTCTTTATTTTAATTGCCATTTCCACATGATGTGAAGGGTACATTGCAAACCCTTAATAAAATAATTGCACACATGTTTCCAGTTATTCACCAATGTCAGCATTCGTTAAAACAAACACCACATATGTAGGTCAAGTAAATGCTGATTTCTAATTACTAGCGGTCACGAACTACACCGTACCTAATTATAATCCCTAAAGTTAATTAACAGGCGTCCTTGCATGACGTCACTCGTTAGTAAGAACTCTGTCATAAGTAGATGTTAGATGACGTAACCACTGACCTTGATACCGTTATGCAGTTGTTTTGTATATTGCAAGCGTTCACATATTTACGTCCATCTATCTGCCTAACCTTTTCCCAACTATGTTTGGGTCGGTTTCCAGTCTAAACAGATACAACTCCAGTAATTTACATGGTTCGGCTGCCTATCTGACCTCTACAATCCAGTTACTGGGTAATAAAATAGAATACTCTTTATTATGTACACCATATAAATTACAGATAACACGATACCCCTTGCTAATACTGGTTGTCAGACTTTTGGGCTTCTATCCGTAACGACTTTTAAAATATCTACGAATGAAAACCGTGATTTAACGTGCTTTCCTAGGCATGGTGGGGTCTCGATACGCAATGGATCGCCCAACCAAACACCGACCGCGGCAAGCGACTTCGTTAAGTGTACTTTTACACCCGTAATACATTATTATAACGGGTGTAAAAGTACACTTAACGAAGTCGAGAGTACAATAAGTAGTAGTGATAATTATATCCTAGTCCAAAAATCACTACAATAACAAATTTTACTTGCAAATGCCTTGATGCTCAATAAACACAGACTACTAAACATCAATGGCTTTGTATCCCCCTCCCCCTTTATACCGTTATGCACCATTACCCCGTATATGGAACACCACAAGAGTGTACGACTATTGTTCCACCATTATGGGCTATATTTTCACCTATTTGTAAGTCATCTCATAAAAAATCTGCCAAGCGTATGTTGGATTTGTCGTATTATGGTTCTGTAGTTATTCATCATGATTGTTGTCGTACAATCTTAATACTGGTTTTATGTCACCGTATAATAATGAAAATCGTTAGCTTATTATCTCGCGCAGTCATAAACTATCGAAAAATTGTGAACTGAAACAAACCATTTACAATTTAACACATTAATTTTCGATGGTTTATAATGTGTCCAGAGGAAACTGACTAATTGTATCAAAATTGCATACGACGGATCGCACCTTGCGCTATTACTAAAAAGCCAAGTAACCGCGACCAACTTGGAAGTAGCGATCTTGTAGTAAGTAACTTAGTTATAGTTACGTTCGAACAGGTCACCTTCATTTTGGAAACGTACAAACGAAAAGTCCACTAGCTATTTATAAAAAAATTATGACCCAAAAATATTATCAACGTCAAAATCGATTATAAACTTTACTTTCTGAAACATTTTGCTGTTTCCCGAGTCACCTTGGTTTTTATCGATCCTTTTAAGCTGCTCATGAAATTGTTCAAAACAGTTTTGGTCGTGGATCTAAGTTATAATCTGCATAAATTTAATATTTAGACTGCTTGACACACATTCTTGTGACAGACAAGCAGACATGACTAAAACATAATATCGTTGTTAACAGTGACTTGTCACTCGCGGAACCCCAAAACCAGTCCATTGATTTTCCATTAATAGGACCATAACGCTATCATTTTAAGAGGCAATTCTGTGTGACGGCCTATTCAATCGTGCTAATATATTTTTACTGCCGAGGAATTGCCAAAATATTACCTATATTTACTGCCCGCGATTGTCACTATACGATTGGTATTTAATCAGTGGGGGGATAAATGTTCCCTAGTTCCTCCACTGATTAAATGCTGAGACCAACTGGTTATATTGGGGTGTTTTTGTAGGCAATAAAAAGGGTAGTTTGCAACGTGTTACGTTCGTGATTGATGTTAGATTCGTTCTTGTTTTTGTGAAGTTTTATTGGTAAAGTTTTTTTGAAGTAATTCGATAACGAACAGATTGGAATGTTTGAGTGTTCTTTGTTATTGTGAGTGGGCAACTGTTTACTTGAGAGAATGTTGTTATTTCCATTGAATGGTACATGAAATACGAGAGAGGCTTACTGCCGTTGGAGAAGAGTCTCACATGCCTGTTTATTAAGTCACTGATGTCTAAAACCACAGTGGATCACTGCAATGTTCGGTAGAATTGTTCTGAGTCAATGTTCGTTCAAGGAGGTGTAATGTATATTATACCTTACCACAATATTTATTCATCAGATAAAAGATATCTGACTATTGAAAAATCAGGCCTAAAATAAATACGGAACGGAATGTATCATTCCTCTTTTTGGTAATAAAATGTTTTTCTTTCTTTTGTTTTAATTGTAATCATGTCATTGTTGTGAAAACCTGTTGAAATAAATGTACCTTTTACCCTTAGGTATATTCAATGATATTATAACTAAAAAAAGGTAGATAGTTGGAGTTTCTTGCCGGCTCTTCTTCATATGAAACGGCCAATAGGGACCGTGCACCCATCTTCTGACGTTTCATAAGTGCCCATGTAGGCTTATATAAAATAAAATATTTTTTATATTTTTTGCCAAATTACGTATCATTTTGTCCCTTTTTCGCCCCCGATAATTACGACATGTCGTCCTACTTCCACGTGTAATCTAACGATATACATTATGCCGGTTTTGAAGATCAAATGTTGGGTAGATGATCTACCTCGTTTTACTTGTGTAATATTGCTTATACCAATACGTTATGTCAAAATGTGAAAAAAAATCAGACGAATTTTCCCAGACATTTTGACAGTGGATTATTAACTTGACGCGATATTCGTGACGGAATCAACTTCCAAACAAATTTCGTGGTTCATTTATAATTCTTTTCATTTTCCATCACACAACTTTATACCTTATTTCCTTTAAGATATAGGTGGTTTTGATTTGTATGTGAAATATTTTAGAGTACACGGATTTGAGGGTAGGTGCGTATACGGTAAATTTGTGTTGACAATGTAATTTGGGTCACATTTGCTTCATACGACGCTAATCGTGTTGTACAAGTATAATTTAATGGGATGTGTAACTGTATTATCAATTAAATTTCACAGTATGACAATTACTGTGTTAATGAGCCTATGCCTAAACAAATTAGAGTGATTTGATTTCACTGATTTTATAACAGCTTCATAAGAGCCGCGAGCAATGTTAAAAAAAAAAAATTATGCAAATAACGGGTGTAAAAAGACGCTTAACAAAGCCGATAGTCACTTGTTATTCCCGCCATTGTGATATTTTTTTTTGTACTGCCGTGCGATTCCGTAACCATCTCACCGTGAAAGCTTGGATGAAGTGAGCGTGGAGTGAGCTGTCATTCGCTAGGGATCACTTCACTTATGATTTCACGGTGAGATTTTTACAGAATCGAACGGATGGACCATAGCTCTTTTAGTCAAATGCGTTTCATTTCTGAGTAATAAGAAGGTTATTTGACTCATCACATGCCTATACCAAGCCAAAAGATTCCCCCCGACGAGTCCTTCCTTTACCCAGTCAGCCTTCCATCATCTGCCAAGGCTTTTCTCAAATATGTTGGGGGTCGGATTCCAGTCTAATCTAATGCAGCTAACTGCAGCCAGTAGTCCAGAAAGACGAGTATTTTACATAGACCGACTGCCTATCTGACCTCCACGACCCAGTAACACAATACCCCTTGGTAAAACTGGTGGTCAGACTTTTGGGCTTCTGCCAACCCGTGACAACTGTCAAAGATCCACAAATGACAGCCGGCACCAAAGGCTTAACGTGCTTTCTGAGGCACTGAGCAGTCTTGGTACGTAAAGTTGGCCACCCATCCACGGACCAACCGCGGCAAGCCTAGCTTAACCTGATCGATCAACCCGTGCGGCTGTTATTACTCAACCACAAGCGATCCTCGCCCAATCAGCCTATATTAAACCTAATTGCTTTTAAAGTCTTCAACTCCAGCAAAAACTAACCTTGCACAACTTTTCAGCGCCTCATTACTCAGTTCCCATTTACTGAGAGATAAAGCATGAGCGAAGCGTCCGCGATGGAAGTATAACTCACTGACTTCACATTGTCTGGCCGTACGACCTATTTCCAAAAATAACTGTGCCTAGGTGTCTCCACAGGCCAAAAACTTAAACTGCAATGTAGGTCGTATCGCTGACGTTTGCTAGAATCGATGTTGTTATTCTATAGCTTAAGTTTTGGTATCTAATTTTGAGGCTAGAGTGTCTTAGATCATGTTATATGGTACTTGGACTTAAAACAACATGAAACTTGTCTAAACATGTGATCGTCATGCATGAGGTTCAAATAAATAAGAGGATTACCCCATCGAACCACATTGCAACAGAATGACGCGGTTCCCGTGACAAAAATCTGACGCAAATTAAAGCATACTAGTGCGCGCTTACGTGAGCGATACGGTTGGTGACGATAAAAAAGCCAATCTTTTAAGAAAAATAAAATAAAAATGCATGTGCAGCACCGTACACGTCATAGAACAGATTTTTTTTTAATTTTTAGTATGAGAGACAGAATGAGTAATATCTTTCTTCTCTCTCTTGTAACGAAACGTGCTTAAACGTGACGCGTCCTTGAAATTTCACTCTCAATTCTCGTCAAATTATCGAATCGCCGCCTAAGAAGTTACACTTCAAAAAATTTTAACAAAACATTAAAGCAACGCGTTGGTAGAAGCTCCTTCACAAATGCATTTAAGATTCACTCAGTGTAAACAACTCTATGAAAACTAAGTTAGAGTCCGAAAAGAAAAGACATTTACAGTTGGAAAACAATTGTAAATTCAAGATCTAGAACAGAGCATTAGAAATGCAGACAAACGAAGTTAAATTCCCATTATCTTCTACTAACATTCGCTTAAATGTGTCTCTGCAATACTGTTTCCCAGTTTCTACATTCAGAAGCTCTTATGCGACGATGCAGAGTTCCTAAATGTATTAATAGATATAGTTTAAAATTGTGCCACAGAATAGAAAGGTATAGAAGATTCGCTCCCTGCAAAAAGCGAGGTACACGCTTCACGTACGGCGAGTGCCAGCGCACTTGCTACTGGTGCTCTTAAAGAATACCAAATTGTTTAAGATCGAGAATTAATTAAATGATTCGCAATTTAAACATTACGTTAGTAAGAAAAATCTGCTACTATGCAGTAGGTAAAACAAAAACAGGCGCAAAGTACAGTGAAGAGATTAGGGCACCCTGAACAAATGGGTTAGGTCAGGTTAGAACTGTGAACGACCACGCGCGAGCCGAGCGATCGAAGCGAGCGGTGTTGCCGCAGCGGCCGGCGAGCGTCTTTGAAATTTGTTCATCTAAATTGGACGCAATAACTAGAATAGAGCTACCCAATTCGATATTATTTGCTGGTATTTTTTTTATTATTGATGGCCATTAGCATCTCGATTGACTTTAATTGTTGACAGAATACATTTTGAAGCTGGCCAAAATGTCAGTATTTAGCTAAGCATTTCCACCTAATATCGCTCGTTCGTACGCGTCTATGAGTGCGCTTGACTTCACTCGTTGTATGGAGCAAGGCTTCTGTACCTATATATTTTGGGGTTGCGCCGTACTAAATTCCAATATAGTTGGAAGATGGAGCACCGAAACCTGGAGTGCAATTTGATCTCAATCTATTTTGTGCGTAGGTGAAAGTTGGGTAGACCATTTGAATATGACAATTTTGAAGATAGTTGAAAGTATTTGAGAATAATAATAAAATTGAGTACCTATTTACTTGATTTCTTCGTTCAGTTCGCAACAAACTTATTAACAATGCGTCCAAGAATGCTAAGTTTCTTTCGAGCAGCAGATATTTATTCTTAGAAACTTCTAAAAATAAATTTCTGGTTGTGCGAACTACTTCACTGCATCGAATAATGTACGTATGTACTTACGTAATAAATATTTAATAACAAAGTATTTTATAAATAATATGACTTCTAAAAAGGAGTGTGCGACTAAACGCCGACAGACACTACGCCAACATACTGAACACCGACAAGACTTCGACGGTACTCTTCGCCGACAGGACACTTCGCCGACAGGGCATAATTAGGAAATCTATTATAAGGTCTATATACTATTTGAGGTCATAGTTCTAATCTAACCTAACCTAGAAGTTTCGATTTTGACTAACTGTTTATTGTCTAAAGATTGTTTGCTGTAATAAAGATTATGTACATATACAGCGTGTAACGGAAGGGGGGTATCAACCCTGAAGGAGGTGAATGTGCTCATGAAACTCAACAACTTTCCCCAAAGAACATAGGTCGAAATATGAAAAAAAAAATTGGCCCTCCCTTACAAAACTGACTACCAGCTGATTGATTTACTATGGGAGAGCCACATTTTTTTTTCATATTTCGACCTATGTTCTTTGGGGAAAGTTGTTGAGTTTCATGAGCACATTCACCTCCTTCAGGGTTGATACCCCCCTTCCGTTACACGTTGTATATATTATATTATGCCCTGTCGGCGAAGAGTCCCGTCGAAGTAAAGTCTTGTCGGTGTTCAGTCTGTCGGCGTTTAGTCGTACACTGACTATAAATTGTTCAAAAATATTGTAGATTTTTCCACCGATAATGAACTGTCGTCCGTTTAATTGTCTTAATCTGAACCAAGCTAGAGATAATGAATCCCCTCGATCCCTAACGAACAGCTAAATGTTACGTAAAGACTTGTATGGGCAAATAAGAGCTGTGTCAATAAAACAGAGCTACCCTCATAGTTTACCCGTCGCAGTTCTCTGAGCAGCCTTGGTCTACAAATAAAAATGCGTTTGTTTGCCTTTTAAAGTAATATAAGTATGGAAAAGCTGTTGTTGACCAGTATTGTTTGTAGCAGTTTCCTTTTTCTGTTTGGTTTCTTTAAAAACTTCGAAACGTCAGCTTCGAGTAATGTTTTGAAGAATAATGTCACAGGAAAAAAGACGATTAGAAATTTTTTTTTTGAAAAATAGAATAAGTGCGCTTTCTTCATTTATGTCAATCAATCAACCAACTCAGCCTATCGCAGTCCACTGCTGGACATAAGCCTCTCCTAGACTGCGCCACAACACCCTGTCCTCCGCATTCCGCATCCAATCGACCCCAGCCACCTTCTTTAGGTCGTCCGTCCATCTAGCTGCGGGGCGTCCCACACTTCGCTTGCCGATACGCGGTCTCCACTCCAGGATTCGTTTGCTCCACCGGCCATCGGCCCTTCGACAGACATGGCCAGCCCACTGCCACTTCAGTTTGCTTACTCTGCAAGTTATGTCGGTTACTCCGGTTCTTTTCCGGATAATTAGGAAATCATAAAGGGAGTGGGCTATCATCTGCCACTCGGGCCCAAAATGGGTTGGTAGAAGTCACATATCTTCGAATTTTTGGCTCTATTACATGCCGGTTTCCTCACGATGTTTTCCTTTATCGTTTTGATAGGAGTGGTGTTGAAATCACAAAGTAAAGCGCGTGTCTGGTTTCGGACCCACGATCACTGGTAAGTTGGGGTCGTTGCCACTGGGTCACTACTGTTGTCTTCATACAATAACGGCTGTTCAAATATAGAGTGTTTTTTGAGACCTTAATGTCAGGTACTGGGGAAAATTATAATTTTCCCCACTACCGTCACCGTTACCGTCAGTGATTGTCGTGAAAATCTATAGATTTTCTCAACAGTCTACATACATTGATGGAACCTCTTTCCTAGGAAACAAAGATTTATTAGTTTTCTTCATAATTTTAGCGTCCACTGTAATTACCTAACATCAAAAGAAGTATTTAGTTGTCAGTATGCACGAGCATAAATGAGTTATGTGCGATTGTTACGATTGGTCACTAAAATTTTACTCTACAAGAAGTTTGGATTTGACGTCATTTAAAAACAAATGTATTTTTACGTCTATCATCGTGACTACATCCAACACGATTTTTATTTTTAAAGACAACAGATCCAACTGCACATCATCATCAAAGCTTGCTTAAAGAAAAAAACAAAATAAACAAAAACACATCACTTCAAAGTTGCAATACAAATTCACGAACGTCGTTCTTTGAAACTACTAACAAATCATTATTTCTAATAAAGCGAACATTTTTCCGAGAAACGGCGAAAATACACGATGATGTACGATGCAGTCACTCTGAGTAAATATTCCAACTCACTTTTTCCATGATCAAGTGGTGCTTCAAGTTTCAAGTGGTTTCCATTGAGAATGGAAAGTTCTATAATGATGCAATTTCAATAAATTCTTTCAAAGAGTTTTTTTTTTCTATTTCATGAAATAGCTTCTACGACTGTGCAGTGAGTTTCATTACCAACGCTGAGTGGTTTATTCTCAGTAAGCAAAATTGTAGTGGGCAGAATACTTTTTTACCACGGCATGAGCTATTCGTGACGATATGAGTGATAAACACATAGACATTTTATAGTTCCCTACTTATTCTTTAATTTATTTATTGCCATAAAAAAAAAATGTGTAAAAACAAAGTGAAGACCAGCTCGCGTAACATGACCAATTGTATCTTTATTCTAACAAGAATAGACAAAGTCCTTTCTATCCAACTTGACATCAGCTGCTATAGGTGTGGAAAACCTCAAACGGCGCAAATACTCCTACCTCTTCGGAACTTATATGTTCGAGCCGTTTGGGGTTGAAATACTAGGGCCATGGGGTCCGAGTGCCCACCTATTATTTCGGGACATCGGCAAGCGGATGGTCGACTCTTCACGTGACCAGAGGGCTGGCCTATTTTTTGGTCAAAGAATCAGCATTGCCACACAAAGTGGCAATGCTGCCAGCCTTTTGGGCACGTTTCCTATTGACAGCGATACAGACGAATTTTTATATACTTGTACATATATTTTTTTTTTTCTGTTAGCTTTTTAAACTATGTAAATACTTAATAAATAAAATATGCAGTGTACATTGTTAATTACACACTCGACATCTCATATGCCCGAACACGGGGCGACCCGTAAACTCGCGTTTCTATGAACAGAAAAACATATTTATTCTTTCCATAGCAACAAGGAACAAATTTTAAAACCAATATAGATTCTTGTCTAGGTCCAATGTGATATACATTATTTGACACTTGCTGAGAAGAAATGTTTCTACCCCCAAGTGTCACATGTAGAGAAAAATTGGTCGTCATGCTTGAGATACTCGTCATGTAGACTTTTGTCGACTGAGGAAAACAAACATTTCTTCTCTTTATAGCCATGCTTAAGACGGTAGAAATATTTCCACAATCTGTCATTTTGTCTATTCTTCCATCGACAACATCCGTCTCTATGGTGGTTACGCTACGCGTGCTGACTTCGGTGCTTGGTAAAAACCTCTGTCGCAGGAGACAGTGTCTTCATGTCCATGAAGCTAAAATAATTGTATCAGCTGGCTTTTGTTTTATAGCATCCGTTAACTACAGCGCATGCGAATTTTAATAACACGATTAAAATATGACCTATCACAGAAATAGAACAGTGGTAGCTCAGTGGTATCGGTCCCGACTTACGAGTTGTAGGTCGTTGGTTCGAACCCAGGCAGGCGTTTTACTTTGTGTAAATAATTTAAACACCGCTGGTCTCAAAAAGGTAACGAAAAACATCGTGAGGAAAGCAGGATATCCTAAAACCAAAAATTCAAAGAGATGTGACATCCGCCAACCCGCACTGGGCCTGCGTGGTAGATTGCAGCCCACTCCCTCTCGAAACTAGGAGGTCTGTGTCCCAGCAGTGGGACACATACCTCCCAGAGACCAGAGTGGGGGTTATTGGCTGATTATGCTGATACTATCAGATCATTCTACCTACGAATGAAAATTATGAACAAAATGACGTCTGAATTGTCGCAAATCATCATCAAGCAGAAGCAATCTATCAATACTATCGATAGTATTGCTCCTAAACATATGCTGGTGTTCGATAGTGTCGATACTATTTTTGTAGGTATATCAATACTATTTCCCTGTATCATGCTATCGATAGTATCGATACTATCGATAATATCGATACTATCGATAATATCGATACTATCGATAGACTATCGATACTATTGATATGACGTCAACTATCGATAGACTAGCGATAGTCGACTATCGATAGACTAGCGATAGTCGACTATCGATAGGCAACACTAGAAGCAATCAGTATACGGGTATACGACGTACAGACGCCAGCACATCAAGCTATCCGAAACTGTCAGATTTTCCCCATCAAGTTTGAACCTTATACTTTAGCGATAGAGTTGAAAATCTATTAAAGAAATCTGACATATTGTAGTAGCTTAATGTGCTGGCGTCTGTACATTTGGTAATCAATGCAGTGTACTTTGCTTAATTTTCTTGATTGGACAAATTAACCCACAATCAAGAGAAGGACATACAAATTGCTGAGCTTCACAATGTTGTAGAGACCTACGTTAAAAGATCACGATTGAATAACATTCATGCCACGTCACTAGCGAGAGTACATCCTCGTAGCTCATTAAATGTAGTGCCACCGAAGTAAATTCAATGCTTAAAGAAAACATTCGATAACATAGTTCAAAATTTGATTATTGTTATTTATTACGGAATTACTATAAATTTTACTTTAACAATGTTGAAGCCTAAATGCAGCTAATTTTCTTTAAATCTATAACATAGATATAAAGAAAATTAGCTGCAATTATATGTTAAAAAAAAACAATCTTTTATTTTTTGTCTGTTTATTTAAGCTAATCTACGAAACAGCTGGACCGATTTTGACGAGACTTTCACTAAGTCATATAAAATGTACTTACACAAATATCTACGTTATATGTAAATAAACTATAAAAGAGACTAGAATAATGTAGTAAGATCCCAAAAATAAAATATACGTGCCGAATACGCAACGATTAAACATTACAACGACCTCTGCATACAGAATACGATCACGCTCTCCTAGAATTCGTGTCACGTCACGGTTAAACTACGGAGATGCAGTTTCCCCGAGGCCACCGTTGCGCCGCCAACGAGCCGAGTCCAAGGCCTTAACGAAAAACTCAATAAAGACGGAATTTGTTCAATGACACAACCGAATAAAATGTGGAGGACTTAAAATAGGGAGAAGTAGACGTTCTAGGGTTTTCGGCAAGCAGAATTTTATGTTAAGGCCTTTTTTTTGTTGGTGCTTACTGTTTACTGAGCCAAATATCACGCCTGTATCCCTCCTACTTCATATGCGAACATACATACTATTTAAGTATATTTTGTATCTTTTGTAAAATGTCAGTAGTTTATTCTTTTTATTTTTATCACCTTTAGCCTACCTAAGAAAGAGCGGCGTCTTCTAACACAGGCATTATCTGCTTAAAAGGAGGCGCCATTCACCAACAAAATGTAAATAACTATTGATAAATGATAAATGATTTATTTTCTGTAAGTAGGTTTGTACAAACACTTTTACATGTCAATCATATTTTTTAAACTAGATGAGGTCGGCGTTTCCTATCTGACTACTCTGAGAAGAAAGGCCGAAACAAACTCAGAGGTCACAGTCTCTTTTAAAGTCCAGACATAATCTTGGTCAGATCATGTGAAGACCATGTAGATTGGTGTCTGAAATGGTCTTTTGAGTAAAGAACCACACAGATTGAGCGGACCTGTCCAGTCAGTGCACGCATTTGTCAAAAATCGTGCAGCTCAACTCAGAACTTGAGGAGCCTTACGATTCGACGAACAATACCAATGAAAGGACATTTGGGTAGGCCGCATAAATGACTCAAACTGCCAGATCATGATTAAAACTAACTAAGAAGGAAAACCGAAAAAAAGAAATGACCCACATAGTCTTCACACTCACAGTAATAATAATAAAAAATAAGATACTTTACAAAGTAAATATCCATGTCATTGTTTATATAAAATTCATCAATGTCAATGTGTATATAAAAATCCGGATATAATCTTTGATCTTTGAGGACCATGTAGATTGTCAAGAAATAAACATTTTTGTTTTTTTTTTTTTTTTTTTGTATTTCTATTCCTTGAACGGCTAGGCAAAGGTGCACCTAGTACACCCACATTTCGCCATGTAGCAGTGAGCGAGCCTGTTGCCGTTAGCCGAGCAGAAATCCAGACTCCGGGCTATTACTGAGAAATTCCAGGTGGAAAAACCCAATTACAATTTGGCCGATCTGAGAATCGAACCCAGTCAGTCAGAATTAGTAACTCTTTAGTTACGCTTACAACCACTAGAAAAAAAGACAATGGCGCCGTTTCTCTTCTTCACAAACTAAGCTAAATTTAAGTTCACTGTGTATTTTTTCTTTCTATTTCAATAAATATTAGTTTAGTCCTGTCAAATTAGTCACCACTTGACGGAAATTGGCGTATTTTTAGTACGCAGTTTTTTAATCACGTCTAAACTTGTCTATGAAGTATCTTAATTTGACAGGACTAAACTAATATTTATCTTCTGTCCTTTCCTTAATTAAATAGAAAGAAAAAGATGCACTGAACTTAAATTTAGTTTATTTTGTGAACAAGGGAGTCGGCGCCAATGTGCAATATTGAATGCCTATGACTTACGTGCTCGGCTAAAAACTCAACAAAGACGGAATTTGTTCAATGACACAAACAGATAAAACGTGGAGTACTTAAAATAGGGCGAAATTTAACGGAAAAGAAACTTTCTAGGTTTTACAGCATAATGTTTTATGTCAAGAACTAATAAAAATTTGGCCTGCTTATACGATAATGATAAAATGATAAATGATAAATGATTTATTTTCTGTAAGTAGGTTTGTACAAACACTTTTACATGTCAATCATATTTTTTAAACTAGATGAGGTCGGCGTTTCCTATCTGACTACTCTGAGAAGAAAGGCCGAAACAAACTCAGAGGTCACAGTCTCTTTTAAAGTCCAGACATAATCTTAGTCTGATCATGTGAAGACCATGCAGATTGGTGTCTGAAATGGTCTTTTGAGTAAAGAACCACACAGATTGAGCGGACCTGTCCAGTCAGTGCACGCATTCGTCAAAAATTGTGTAGCTCAACTCAGAACTTGAGGAGCCTTACGATTCGACGAACAATACCAATGAAAGGACATTTGGGTAGGCCGCATAAATTACTCAAACTGCCAGACCATGATTAAAACTAACTAAGAAGGAAAGAAGAAAAAAGAAATGACCCACATAGTCTTCACACTCACAATAATAATAATAAAAAATAAGATACTATACAAAGTAAATATCCATGTCATTGTTTAAATAAAATTCATCAATGTCAATGTGTATATAAAAATCCGGACATCATCTTTGATCTTTGAGGACCATGTAGATTGATGTCTGAAGTGGTATTTTGAGGGAAGAACCACACAGATTGAGTGGACCTGTGCAGTCAGTGCACGCATTCGTCAGTAACCGTGCAGCTCAACTCAGAACTTAAGGAGCTCAACGATTCGACGAGCAATACCAAGGACAGAACATTTGTGTAGACCGCATAAACCACTCAAACTGCCAGACCATGATTAAAACGGAAACAATGACCCACATAGTCCTCACATTCACAATAATTAAAATAATATAAGATTTTAAACAGTAAATGTTCATGTCATGTCATAAATAGATATTTAGAAAGAAAAAAAATAACAAAAGTGTAAATCAGCAAAATAAAAAATAGACAACATTCACTGTCTAGACCTATTGGAGCAGCTCAATCCCAAGCTTTTTTGTCCTCAATATAGTCTTTTACAGTATAATAGGCTTTCTGGCATAGTTTTAGCTTTATAAAAGATTTGAATTTATTAATGCTTAGTTCTTGAATGGGGCTAGGAAGTTTATTATAAAAACGTATACATTGGCATCTAAACGAGCCACCTATTTTCTTGAGCCTTGTTGTAGGAACAACAAATTTATGTTTTTTATTTTTATTTTTATTTTTATTTTATTTTATTGGGACATAAAACAGTTACACATTACAAATATGGTAAATAACAAAATAGGGTAATAGAGGTAAACATGTAACCCACACCAATGTCCGCGGAATAAACTGTTGTGGAGAAATAAAACAAAGCCACACATCCATTGATGCGTAGAATTATTTTATGCGTCAATGCACGCATCTAATGGAGACGATTTAGGTTAGGAAGAATGATGATCATGATTATTGTGCAAGCAATTGAATAGCCATCCTTTTAAATTTTGTTCGAGGTAGTGAAAATATATCAAGATCGAAAAAGTGTGCGTTATATATTTCTGAGAGACGACGAAGGGGCGCCCTTGCGCCAGCATTGGTTCTGCACTTAACAGTGTAGAACAGCCGGGGCACGCGCGCCCCTCGCCGTAATACAGTTCTGGGTACAGTATAACAAAGTTTATTGGTGATATCAGAGCAGTCAAAGTAGTTATTACATATGCCGTGCAGCATCACAGCCATAAGAAGGGTGCGCCTGGATTCCAAGCCTCGGAGTTTGTATTGTTTTAGTAATTGTACGTACGATAGTTTTGAACGGTAGCATTTATAATGAATGGAGCGTAAAAATTTTTTTTGGACCATTTCAAGCCTTTGCTTATATTTATCATATAGAGGACACCATATAGGGGTTGCGTATTCCAATTGGGAGCGTATTAAGGTTGTATACAAGACTATAAATGTATGCGGTCGCTTGAAATCACTTGAGGAACGCATAACGAAACCATACATACTATAGGCTTTGTTAATAATGTTGTCAATGTGAAGGTTGAAATGCAGTTTAGAGTCAAGAGTAACTCCTAAATCACGAATATAGTCAACTTTTTTGAGAGTGGTGCCTTGTAAAGCGTAACAGTATTTAATAATTTTTTTGTTTTTTGTGAATGATATTACGTTGCACTTAGGTAAGCTAAGGTGAAATTTATTGTGTGAACAATATATGGAAAGTCTGTTGAGATCTTCCTGAAGCAGCAAGCAGTCTTGTATGTTTTTGCACGACTTATAGATTTTAATGTCGTCGGCATACATTAGGAAATGGGAGTTAATGAAGCAACTTTTTATGTCGTTCACGAATAAAATGAAAAGCACAGGGCCCAAAATGGAGCCCTGAGGCACCCCAGAAGTGACGATAATGGAATCCGATTCAAAGCCGTTGATAGCCACCTTTTGGGTTCTGTTGTAAATATAGGACATGAACCACCGCAGTAAATTGCCTCGAATGCCATTATAGGCCATTATGTTTGTTCCTAGTATTTATATTATGGATATCACTGTATTTCTTAAACAGATTATTGATATATTCTTGGCTATTGTTTTTGCCAAGTAATTATTAAATATAAAGACAATGTGCCATTATTGGATGCCTCATACCTACGTACTCAACTAAAGACGCAATAAAGACGGAATTTGTTCAATGACACAATCAGATAAAATGTGAAGGACAGTAAAGGATAAAATAGGGGAAATTGAACTTAGAAGTAAACGTTCTGGGTTTTATTGCATTTTATGTCAAGATCTGATAAAGGTTTGGCCTTGATATATTGAAACTTAGAACTTTATATATTATTTTTAGGTGCTGTTTATGCCAAACATTGTTTGAATGAGTGGCGATTATTGAAAGCCCGTTACTTAGTATAAATGAAAGATAGCCAAGAATGGCTTCCCTGAAAGCAGGAGAAAAACTTCATAAATAGGAATATTACAATTGGTTCATAAATTACCTTGTTTCATCATAAAGCCTTTTCCCAACTGTATTGGAGTCAGTTCCCAGTCTTACCCGTTGCAGCTACCAGTATTTTACATTGAGCGACTGCTTATCTAACCTCCACAACCAAATGACTGGGTAACACGATACGAGTACTGCCGTGCGATTCTGTAACCATCTCACCGTGAAAGCTTAGAAGAACTGAACGTGGAGTGAGCTGTCATTCGCTAGGGATTAACACTATTAAGTGCTCACTTCACTTATGATTAACGGTGAGATTTTTCAGAATCGACCGGCTGCTTGGTAAGACTGGTTACAAGACCTGATTTACAGCGTATATAAAATTGTTTTGCATTAAATTATTGTAACACTAGCTGTTACCCGCGACTATGTCTACGATACAGGATGAAAAGTCTTAAGTAGCCTATGTCCTTATTCAGTTCATGGCGTATCTGTGTGCCAAATTTAATCTAGATTCGTTCAACCGTTTTAGCGTGAAAGCGACAATTAAAACAAAAGTTTATTGCAGTTACATACAATTAAAACACAATGAGTTGGAGATCACCTTTTAAGCAAGAAGATGCTTGTGTAAGGTGAACTCCACTCTTCCACTGTCACAAATAACAGCCGGTCGATTCTGTAAAAATCTCACCGTGAAATCATAAGTGAAGTGAGCACTTAATAGTGTTAAACCCTAGCGAATGACAGCTTACTCCACGCTCACTTCACCCAAGCTTTCCTCGTGAGTTGGTTACAGAATCGCACGGCAGGTATGCAATTGATAAACTGAGCCAAGAATAACAAAAATAAAAATAAAATAAAACAAACAAACTCACTTTCACATTTCTAATATTAGTTAGCGTCATTACACCTACAAATTAATATTTTTGTCAGGAAACTACCCACAACCACGTACTAAATATTAATGTAAGCATTACATACTAATGTTATTCGTGTCACGCCACTATCGAACCAGAGGGAATGCAATCCCGCGAGGCCATTTCTGTGTCGCGCCAGACCCAACATATTCTAGTCCAAGGCCTAGGGTGGGAAGTCAATAAGCGTGAAATTGGGTTGACTATAATGGAAAAGTTCAATATTATGGACTATAATTTTAACGTGTTTTAGAAGAGAAAACTACAGATTCCTTAGATATTTGGTACTGTTTTATTCAACTGTCTAATAGAATTTGAAAATAATTTCAGCACTCATTTAACTTATTTGTTTCCTAGGAAAGCGTTTCCGTCTCATTATAACGGCTGTCATGAAAATCTGTACATTTCACCAGTATTTGGCGTGCAAACCACGCTTTTGTCAAAAAACACTTGAACAGCGGTTGTTATGTGACCGTTCACCGCTTTCTCAGTAAATATCCCATCATCATTATCAGCTTACAACAGTCCACTGTTGGACATAGGTCTCTTCAATTGCATGCCATATAATAATAACAAAAACATTTTATTTCGGACAACTACGAGTATGAGATCCATAAATTGTTAGTAAAACAGTAAAACAGCTTTGCACTTAAAACACTATTGTAAGTAACTTAAAACTAAAGACGAATGAAAACGAAGACCAGAAACTAAGGAACAAGTCTTCGCACAAATTGCCTTATCATGGCGGAGGAGGTATCAGTCGCCACAGCTCTCAGGATGCTATTGCGACTGCCAGCCACCCTACGAAGACCGTCGCTCCACCTAGCCAGAAGGCGTCCTACCTTACGTTTCCCAATTTGCGGCATATATATTTTTCGGGTATTAGCTAAGAAAATTAATTTGTCATTTCAAAAGTCAAGCGCGACAAACTCTTACATCAGTAACATAATTTCAGAACTAATTGTAACACTATGACGAATTGCGAAACCAACTCACTAACTCCAACATGAACCATATCAAATTTCGTCCTCCAGAAATTACATTCGGATGGAGCAAACCACTGTAGAATAAACATGCAGTAATTTTCTTAACTTTATCTTCACGTAGTGCAAAATAATTACAAACTACACATAAACTGTGTCTTTACTTTTAATAAAATATAAATAACAGCTATTTGCAGCACGCGATTTAGTCACGCTACATATTTTTCTAATTTAACACGTTGTACTGAAACGAAAATTTATTACTATATTTACATATCACTTAAGTGTTCCAGTGAAAAAGGTGATTAACGTATAACATTATGTGTCTTTGGCCTCGAATTTGGATGAAATAGGGCATTTATATTTAGCCAAGTTCTGGCGAAATACGAAGTTGTTATAAATATACATATGTATAAATTATTAAGTGCTGTGGTAAGCGATGGTTCTGAAAAATGTCAATTATTCTTTAATTCTGTACTTAGTGCTACTTTCTTTGGGTATTTATTTTATAATAATATGTATATCGGCCCGAATTTCGGCTCTGGCCGCCAATCTCACCGGAAACTAGCCATCGACGCGGGAGATATAGAACAGAACAAAATTAAATAGAATACTATTTATTTAGGTACACCACATGGATTCAAGATAAATGTAACGTAGACATTTCACATAGGGCGGTATTATCGCTAAAAGCGAGCGTGCGAGTGAGCGTGTACAGTATTTGTATCTCACGAAACGACGTGCACTTTACTTGTCGTATCAAAGCGTACAAACACGCAGTGAATCTGTGTGTGAGCACAGTAGCTCTTGGTACCCATCCGAGACATTGGCGAAGTTGGAAGTTCGTGTTATGTGCTGACGCTACTCGTCTTCACGCACACATTTACAGCGTGTTTGTATATTTGGTTACCAGAAGTAACACAACACAAGCGCGTGTCACTTCGTAAGATAAAAATACTGATTATAATACACTACACAATGCTATGTCGACGCACTTGTGCGTTGACACAGGTGCACTTTTTCTCCCCTCACTCCCTTAATCCGATGTGACGGCAATCCGTCACGAACGGAGAGAGATCGGGTGGGGAGAGTTTTAGGTAGATAATTGCTAATGTATCTTAGCACAATACACCACATGTTTATACTAACCTACACCGAGAGAAAACTCTTAGAAAATTTACTGTGCTCGTCACTGTAAAGTGAGTGCAAGTGACATCTACAGAAAATTTTCTGAGTGAGATTGGGAAAAATTCACTATTTTTCCAATAAATTTTACTGTACAGCATAAGAATTTTTACTGTACATGGTAATTTTTCCATTACCACTCAAATACACTCAGATTATGAGACAGCACAGTAATTTTTCCAAGATTTTTCTCTCCGTGTACCGCAAAAATAATCGGGGATAAATATAATGACCACCATAAAATGCTTTCATACCCTTAGTTTTGTAACCAAAAATATCTACTTAACACCAGAAAAATAAAGTCTAAAAATAGAATAGTACCAGCTATTTTAGTCACGACTCCACTTTAAATTGTATTCGACCACCAAATTTAGTAAATGATCACCAAATCTACTAAAAAAAACGGAATATTATTTTCCAGGCGTCTAACAACTTAAAAGGGCGACTATCTATTTGCTACTAAAAATAATGACATGGCGACTAATATTAACAGTGCAGTGGCAACTACATATAGGCATCTCTGAAGACTCATTTCCAGAAAAACACAAGATTGAACTTGAGAACTTACGATGCAAGAGCGAGCGAAGCGAGCTCGTGACTTGGGGCACCCCGACACGGACAGGTTAGGTTCGAAGGGGATGAAGGGGGCTCAAGTGAGCGAGCGGAGCGAGCGAACGAGCCCCCGTCATCCGCTTCGTGTTAGGTTCCTTTAAACCCTGCAGACAGAAATAGGGGCCCCGCGAAGCGAGGCTCCGTCGACTACGCCTTATTATTATTAAAGATAATAATTAGTGTACTTGATATACAACCTCGTTGTTTAATTTAAGTATGCCCATTTTCTACTTTTCATCCGCCGTCAGTAGCTGCCAACCTACTATTTTTGCTACCGTCTTTAATTATTTTTTAATCCCAAATTCAGATTAATCTGTCGCCGCGTTAAATACACGCCAAAAAAAACTACTTTTGGGATAAGAATGATTTATTTGGACTCATTTTGGTTAAATAGGATAGCAGAATTTAAAAACTTTGGTTATAATTTTACTTTAAAATGTTGGTTTAATTTTGGTGATCATTTACTATTTTTGGGTTACTCATGATTTACTTGGAGTCATTTTACTTAAATAGGATTGCAAAGTGTTAAAACTTTGGTCATAATTTTACATTAAAATGTGAGTTTCATTTTGGTGATCATTTACTACTTTTGTCTGCTATTTGTTACTATATCTGGTGGTAAGTTAAACATAAGCCAAAATAATCTAACCAACAAACGTAAATAAAAAGACAAAAAAAAAACTGTTGGCTTTCTTTTTATCAAAAGCGCTAAAGTGCTTGCATGCACGACACTTGTTACCTACCTACTTTAGCAGTTAAGTAATGCTCAAGGTAAAACATGAGCTGAATAATATAACAATATCGTAGCTTGAACATAAAGTTTTGCGGCTTCCTTGGAGCACATTACCATTGTCGTGGCTGTCGTCTCAATTATAATTTTAAAACGTGTTAGAAACTAATTACCAGACTGTTCAATAATGTAAGTAGGTCTTCTCCTTAATGTGTCGAAGGCACAACAAACCCTTTTTAGGGTTCCATACCCAAAGGGAAAAACGGAACCCTATTACTCCTTCTCCGCTGTCCGTCCGTCTGTCACCAGGCTGCATCTCATGAACCGTGATAGTTAGACAGTTGAAATTTTCACAGATGATGTATTTCTATTGCCGCTATAACAACAAATACTAAAAAAACAGAATACAATAAACATTTAAGGGGGCTCCCATGCAACAGACATGGTTTTTTTTTCCGTTTTTATAGATAATGATACGGAACCCTTCGTGCGCGAATCCGACTCGCGCTTGGCCGGTCTTTTTGTCTGGTGCTGGCATTAGGTCTTCACGTGTGCACGTGACAGGGCATGCGGCGCAAGATGGGAGGTGAGGTGAGCCATTAAAGATAGAGAGACGCCACATATGCTCCGATGGGGGTCTCCACAAGTCCTATCGACTTTGCTCATCAACACAAATGTTTTACACCACTTTGTAGCATACACTTTTAGAACTTATCGCATTCATTTGTTTTTAGGGATATTGTCCTTTTAGGTCAGTCCTTTAGGACGAAGCTGTGTCATAATGTGGGTTCTTGATGAATAAATAAAGTCTTTGATATTCAATGAAATTGTTTATTCTGGAATCACTTCTACAGGTCATATTATATGTATATAAAAAATAAGCTAGATGAGGTCGACGTTTCCTATCTGGCAACTCTGAGAAGGAAGGCCAAAACAAACTCAGTCTCTTTTAAAGTCCAGACATAACCTTGGACTGATCATGTGAAGACCATTTAGATTAATGTGTGAAATGGTCTTCTGAGGACAGATATCTTGTTTCAGTGGCGCATTAAGCCCAGCTTTCATCCAACTTGATAACATATTAAGGCCAGATAGTTTCGATCCAGATTAAAAGAGCCGCGCTGACAAACAGTAGGTCCGTTACAAAGCCTGGATCAGACTGTCAGTAACATTAAGGATAAGTATCTTTTTTATATCCTCTGGGTACTGAAACAAAAGATGGACAAAATGTGGCGTCGTTGTGTAAAGGCCATTGTCCAGCAATAGACCGATATAAACGGTTCATATTGATTGATTGATGGAACACTTATCCTACTTAACGCAACGCTTTGTTTGTTAAATATTTCATCACTCAAATATCCACTTTTAGTACCTACAGATTACCTAAAATTAGAAGCAACCATAATACACACTGTTTTCTTAACGTCTTCTTGAAAAATAATGGTTACTGTATTACGGTGCGTTACGTGAACTTACGCGTTTACGTAAGAGCTTTTCATAATATTACGCTCAATTTTACGGGAGCGATCTTTACAGGAGTCGCTTTCTGAATATTTCAGCTGATTTTGGTATGTAAATCATTAGTAATACAATATTTGCTACCGATATCTTTTGTGTTTCGTTACTAAAATGTTTTTTTTTTTTTTTTTGTAGTGGTTCCGTGACAAACAGCTACAAATAGGTTTTTCAAAATATATTTTCACTCCTGAGCGTGATTTGAATTTCATATACATACGAATGAAGCCGTGACTCGCACCAGCGTGCGTCCATGACCGTCCGGTCGATTCTGTAAAAATCTCACCGTAAAATCATAGGTGAAGTGAGCTTGAAGTGAGCAGTCAATAGTGCTAATCTCTAGCATTAGTCTACTGAATCTCACTTCACGCTCACTTCACCTACGTTCTCACGGTGAGATTTTTATACATAGAATAGCACTACAGAAGGCCAATTTCCGTAACTAAACACGTTCTAGCAGCAACTCTTAACAGAGAGAATTAATGTCAGAAACTTTAAAAAAAAAAATAGGGAAATCAGAGATATTTTTGACAGACTGAGACTGAGATCAAATTGTGAACGTTCTTAAAAATACGAGAATTGCCCCTCAGCCGTGCGATTCTGTAACCATTTCACAGTGAAAACTTGGGTGAAGTGAGCGTAGACTGAGTCGCCAATAGTGTCTATCCTTAGCATCAGCATGACTAACAGCTCACTCACAGCTCACTTCACCTTAGTTATTACAGTGAGATTTTTCCAGAATCGACGGGCAGATGTATGAACGTAAATGAAGCACTAGTATGTGAGGATTGTAGCAGTCCGCGTTCTGTAGTTTCTGCCTATCCCCATGGGAAGAAGGCATGTGTTTATGTACGTGTGTGTGAAACCACACCGACGACATTGTTACCATTGCGAGTAGGTAGTACCTGGATGGCACAGGAGTCGTGCTCTAGATAATGATGATGATAATGGGAGTGAAGACGTGGATAATACTCTGAGAATAAGTAGACAAATAACAACAGGCAATGGAAAACATTACGAGTACTTTTATTCAAACATCAGGGTTGACCAAAATGATAATTTTATTTACGTCTTAATACCCAACCTGATCCCTCAAGCGGATTTACGTTTGTTTTTTTTTATTTCGGTCCGATCCCTTGAATATAATATGATGAAAATAATATATTTTTAGAAAATCATGTCTTTTTTTCAAGAAATAATAATCTAAATAAACTTGCTTCTCAAGTCTGTTTGGTGTTTGTTTGGTGTGACCGAGTTTTTCGTCTAAACTACGCAACAGATTTTGATGTAGTTTTCACTATCGTTTAGAGAATTTATTCCGAAAGGTAATTTATAAAAAATGAAGAATGAAAATTACATACATGTAATATAGAAATATCGATATCTTGTCAGGTCGTTAAAACCGTGCAAACTTTACTAATTATTCACATTTTTTTTTATACAAAGTTTTTTTTTTCTAAAATACCAGCTAACTAGAAACGAAGAAACAAATATTGAAAGTCCTTTTTGAAAGAGCCATTCTAGTACTTACGTCGATGAAGCTATGGCAATAAAGCTAATATTCACGTACGCAATAGGTAATCAACCTGTCAATACTCGTACCTCGGGTATTGCAATAACCCTCCGATGGGTTACTGCTTGACCCGTTTCGATATCGACACTCCCTGATTTGAGTGGCTAGGAGTTCTAATAACGGTTATAAGGACTACTTGGAGTCGAGAGCCGATTCCGGGCCACCGTAAGCACGGGCCTACGGACGGCGAGCAATGGGCAGTTCGCCGTCCGGTAAGGACTAGGACCGGGGCGACAGCGCGTTGACATAATCAACCCATTGCAATGTTTTCTAATGAGTTGATTGCAATATGTGGTTAGCTAGTGACCTCGACGATTGATCATATTATTCTTACCTGAGCAACCGGCAGCAAGTTCGTCATGCTCCCTTAGATGTCACTGCTTGCGGTAGCGTCGGGGGTCGGGTTGCCTCCTTCCCTCAAATATGGCGAGGGCGGTAATGGCTGATCTTTGCATAAATATGTTAGCGGTCACGCCCTTTATACCTGGAGGCTTTTATTTAATTTTCATTTATTAATTTAGCTTGAGTACGTATAGTTTTTTATTGTATTTCTTGGTATATTGGCGTTGCTAGCTGACATATGGCAAATAACTTAATTTAGTGTTCTGTGTCTTGTAATGTTAATTACTTTGCATACCTTGTATTGTATTCAATCAAGTATTTTCTAACTGAACAGACAGCTGTGCTGCTGGGGAGTTTGTTGCGCCACTTCTTCTTCCCAGCGAAAGCACTAGGAAGTGGTGAAGGGCGGGCGTTTTAGGGGACTGTCTTTTGTAATTTTGACGTTCGAAAAGTGCTGATTCTCAGCCTAGTTTGAATAAATGACTTTTGATTTTGATTTTGTTGTGTTCCACGCGCGTCTCAAAAATATGTCAGCAATTAATGACGGGGTCTGCTAGGGCCGACGCCTGCCATGGTCGCGGGTTGTTCGTCGTAGTTAAGCGGCCAGTCTATAGCTTGTTTAGTTTGTTTGCAAATAACACTTTTTTTTTTAATTCCAATGTAATGATTTTTTGAAAGTTCAGTGGAAATGTCCGCGACTTACGAGTTGTAGGTTTACCCAGACAGGCGTCTTACTCAGTGAAAATTATTTCATCACCACTGCTCTTAAAATGGTAAAGGAAACATCGTGAGTATTTGGTATGTCCTAGCACCAAATAATCGTCCTCTATAACAAAACAAAAGAAAAAAAAAAAAACAAAATTATCTAGAGGATATATGAAGCTGTCTTCGTGTACTTCTTTGAAAACAAGTTAAATAGTTTCGTAGCTCTTTAAGTTTAAAAAAAAACATGGAAACTTGTTACTGACTAGAACCTACAACGTAATTCTTTCAGAAAAATGAACAATTTTCTCGTAAAATTCCAGTAATTTTGATGAGAATGAAAGCCTGAATCACTTTGTTTGGCCCCGAAAATATACATTTTATTTTCATAAAAACTATTTTTTTGTTTGTTAAAATAAATAAATCACATGAAAAAGTATCGCAGGGAATATTATCAACAAAATGTAAATAAAATAGAAAGAAAATAAGTCTAACATCAAGTTTTGTTTTTATTTTTTATAGCTGAATTGGCCCGCTTCTGACTTCGATCACGCTTGATGGAAAGCGATAGATGAGGTGTATGATAGAACGAGCGTGCCTAGAAGATGCCTAAGGCACTGGAACTCCCACGCATCGACGAAAGACAGCAGGCTGCTTGACGCCGGACTCCGGTGGGAGGGTTGTCACAAACCAGGCAGACGTTAGCCCTACCACCACAAGAGAATAATTGGCCAGTCATATAAGGTGTTGGGTGTGGGTGTTGGGTGTATATTTGCACGAAATAACATCGTAAGTACTTTTTTTAGCAAAGAAATATTACGTAAAAAAAGCATTGGGCAAAAGTCGCTCATTATGATGATTTTTACTGTTTTACAATGAATTGAGTGTATCTCTAAGAATTGTAAACCTCTAAAACTAAAAATAACAATATGATTTGGTCATTCCATGTGTATTTCGTACTATATTATTTATATTTCAATTATTTGCATGTTGAGTGCCAAACGGGTCGGTGACGAAATCTATACATTTTTTGATGTAATTCAAAGGTATTTGTTTCATAAAAATTTGTAAGTATTGATAGTCATAAGAAAATATAGTTCGTTTTTGTGTAGTTTTTACTAATATTCAAATTTTAAAACCTAAAATACCATGTGATATTAGCTATCTCAAAAAAAAAAATCGGATTATTTCCCTCCTCAAGAAAATCTTATCATTTTACAGTTATTGTGGCATATTTTCATGACACATAGATAGCTATCAGTCAGTAGAGGTTTATGTAGTATCCTAGTATTTTTTTTTTTTATTGAAACAACTCAATATAACTAGGATGAGCGTTTACAAAGTAATACGTTGTTGTAATACGCAAATGCATAAAAGGCTCCGCGCAGTTATGAAGTTTGAGTTTCAATATTATGAAAATATTAGATAGGACTCTCAAAAAAACACCGCGGTTAGATTACTTATCTATTCATAATGTAACCTACAAAATTTCGTATAAATTGATAAAGCAGTTTTATCAGAAATCGACTTAACACAGGAATATTTACACTTTCAGCCAGTTCTATTATAATCAATCATCTTTTGTTTATAAATACAAATCTGGTAGAAGAGCACTGTTTACATTTTATAGTATGGTCTGTTTATTCAAGAACCCAAAACAGCTTACGTTAAGTGAATAGAGTCAACAGAAACTTGAGTGGACCATTTTTTGTGAGCAGGGTCATAAACATGTCGCACGCCGCCGATAGCGGGTGGCTTGACAGATAATCCTACGTCACGGTGAATTGGGACCTAGCGGTGTGGCGTTTAAACGTCAAAAATATATGAATAAACTGTCGCTAATCATAAGTTACCTTTAAGGTGATCCCTCACCAGGAGCATTCGCCTGTAATGTAACATTTCAAATTCGATTTTGAGCATCACATTACAATACTACCTCCCTGACTGACGAGCATTCGCGTGTAATGTAACATTATATATTGCGGGGCGGGGAGCGCTCCGCGGCCCGCCCGACGCTTTTAATTACAAATGGAGCGCATTGATGTTACAAGTTGTTTCAAGGTATTACACATTGTATCATTACAAGTTGCGCGCTGTAATGCTCGATTTTCCTCCCTCACTGATGTAATGCTCCAATCTGTAACGTTACATTACAGGCGAATGCTCCTGATGATGGAGCGCCTTTAAGCAACGTTTATGAATAAAAAGGTAATTGTTTGCATGTCAAATGGTATAAGTTACAAATACAGAACGAGTAGGTAATTTTAGCGGTACTATAAAGTTTGTCTGCAAAACTGACCTAATGTTGTACAGGCGGGCAGAAAATAATTGGTTACACTCGACCATTCAAGCGAATTTAGAACTAGCTTTCAAATGATTTCTATTAGGTGTTTGTTTCGAAACAGAAAACAGTGATATATTAGGCGCGTAGGAGTAAACACGTTTCCTTGGAATAAAATAAACAATGTACTATTTAATATTATAGTACAGACGCCAGCACATCAAGCTTCCCGAAACTGTCAAATTTTCCCAATAAACCTTAAACCTAATGTTAATAGCGATAAAGTTGGAAATCTATTAAAGAAATTTGACATATTGTAGTAGCTTGATGTTTTGGCGTCTGTACATCATTTGCAAAAAGAAATATTATATCCTCTCTCTTCGGATAAAATCAGAAAAAACCAACTCCGTGTTAGTTTTTTTGTTATTTTATGTTTTCTACCTGACAACCAACAGCTGGACTCCTTCAACAAAAACTGGTCCTTAGTAGCTTTAAAAAGAGAGAAGTGGAAGGAGAGCAGGCCTTGCGCTGCAGTGGGACATCACAGACTTTTAGTAATAAAATATAATTACACAAGGTAACAATTAACATAAGGTATTGAGGCAACCCGGCACAGTTACTTTAATATAATTTTAATTTCAACTATTTCTAGAATTTACAAAAATATGTAAAAGAAGTCTTTAGCCATTTTCCATACACTTTGCTGAAATGGATATAAAATAAAACAGGGTATCCTTGCGCACCAACTAAAGGCCAATTTCCGTATTTAAAAACGTTCAAAATCTAGACGCAATTTCATCTCAACGACCACCAATGTCAAAAACTTGTAAAAAATGTAGTTGTTAACAGATTGAGACTAATTAGAATATGACCGTGCGTAAAAATACAGCCGTGCGATTCTGTGACCATCTCACCGTGAAAACTTAGGTGAAGTGAGCGTGGAGTGAGTCGTTAATAGTGTCAATCCCTAGCATCAGCATGACTCACAGCCCACTCTAAGCTCACTTCACCTTAGTTATCACGGTGAGATTTTTCCAGAATCGACCGGCAGGAATTGGCCCTCTGTCCTGCTCGCACCTGCTTTATGTTTGCTTAAAATGGCCACCACAAGAAAGCAGATGATCTAAGGACATTAAGAGTGCTAGCATAATCTACACTTAGCTTAAGGTCTAATTCTTCACCTTTTACATGACTGTCACAGTAATCTTCTCAGTATAAAACAAAGCCTTTTATTTATACGGTATGTTTGGTTAAACGATGGATAAACCTTAAGGGAGTGTAGTACTCATGAAAATGTACAACTTTTACAACGGGATCATCTCCGAAATATGAAAAAATAAAATCTGCCGTTCCCTACATTTTGTCGTGTTATGCGAACATAAAATGTATGGAGCAGCGATTTTCTTTCGGTATCATGGTAGAATTTGGTTCATTTTCACGAGTACTACACTACCTTAAAGTATGTCCCTCGTTTAACCTAACACACTGTGTACTTGATGGATTTTAATACTTATGGTTCTTGAGAAAGATTTTAGTATTGTACAACCATTTATACCTACTTCACTCTTCCCAAGACCGTTTCGCTACTTGTAAATAGTACCTAATCATATTAGGTTCCAAGCTGTATATTTATTTCGTGCCCGAGACTGTTTAAGGAATGAAAATGTATTCATGGCATACCTAGAAATCCCGGGCTACTAATGGAAATATGTATATCCAGATGAAAAAAACCGAACAACACTATTAATAACATTCTTTAAATACATTATTGACTTATGAAGGTAAATCAACGAGTGCTGAAATCATCCATTTATAACTTTTATTGCAAACCATAAACAAAACCAGAGACTTCAGGAAACATAAATTACCATAAACAACTTTGGCGTTCGAAATAGTAAAATGTGGCTAGGCCACACAGGCCACATATTACGTATTTGCTACATTTCTTTTTTCGAATTCCGAAGATTTTGACGTAGATACTGGGTAAGTACCAATGTTACTTTTTGAATTCATAATATTATGTACTCTCTGAGTTTATGTCTGGCATTACCGTCATCGGTGAAGGAGAAACATCATAAGGAAACCTAACGACTGTCAAAGATCCACAAATGACAGCCGGGACCAACGTCTTAACGTGCTTTGCGAGGCACGGGAGAGTCCCGGTATGTAAAGATGGTCACCCATCCACAGACCAACCGCGGCAAGCGTAGCTTAACCTGATCGATCGACCTGTGCGGCTGTTATTGTTTAGCCACGGGCCCCTCCAAACCTAGACAAACTGGTGATAACCAAAAAAACCAAAATTTTATATTATTTATTCGCAAATCGCTGTAACAAAGTTGTCTTTCTTAGTAAAGCAGTTGTTTTTCATGCAAAATATTGCTGTCCTCGAGAGTGAGTATCACGTTATAAAGACAATCTTTCATAATTTTCCTTTGATGGCCTTGTACAGACGCCAGCACATCAAGCTACCCGAAACTGTCAGATTTTCCCAATCAACTTTGAACCTTATGCTTTAGCGCTAAAGTTGAAAATCTATTAAAGAAATCTGACAGATTGTAGTAGCTTGATGTGCTGGCGTCTGTACTTGAATATAGTAGTTAAAATTAAAAGTTTTGAACTTTATTACAATTCCAGTAGATACTTTTTTATGTAAAACGCATAATAAAATAAAAAAAAATATTTACATTGTGTCCCCAACAAAGAATAAAATCTTAGCTCCCGTGCGTTACTTTTTTAATATAAGTTTGAAATCGCCAACCCGTATTGAGAAAGCGCGGTGATCACTGCCCGTGCCTTATGTGTATGAGAAGAGGCATTTGCCCTGCAATTGTACTCTAATAGACTGGTATTGTCAGTCGCTGTACACGTGCGCCCTGTGGGTCAGTTATACACAGGGCTCGTACAATGCTCTACGAGTTCAGTATAATAACGCGTTCCGGGTAATGCTGGGGTTGCCGCGTTTCTGTAGCGCGTCGGGGATGTTCGCGGACGCGCGTGTTCCGGATTTCGGCTCGTTGCTGCGGCTGCGAATCGCATCACTGATGCGTCGGATGCGCGACAGCCCCAATAGCCTCGTGGCTACTGTAGCCGGCAGGGTGGATGGCCTAATGGTGTCTCACTGGATGGCGGTACACAGACCGTCTTTCAGGTATGTGAAGTAGCCAGGTAGGCAGGTAGGTTGTATTATAAATGATAAATGATTTATTTTCTGTAAGTAGGTTTGGACAAACACTTTTACATGTCAATCATATTTTTTTAAACTAGATGAGGTCGGCGTTTCCTATCTGACTACTCTGAGAAGAAAGGCCGAAACAAACTCAGAGGTCACAGTCTCTTTTAAAGTCCAGACATAATCTTGGTCAGATCATGTGAAGACCATGTAGATTGGTGTCTGAAATGGTCTTTTGAGTAAAGAACCACACAGATTGAGCGGACCTGTCCAGTCAGTGCACGCATTTGTCATTGTATTTTATTGTGTTGTATTATTATATTGTATTGTATTATATTATATCGTATAGTATTATATTGTATTGTATTGTATAGTATATTGTATTGTGTTATTGAATATCTCTTTTTTTCTTTTTTTTTTGTTCGTTTACGTTATGGATCTCTGGTCTGATAATAAAGTTTTATTATTATTATTAGTATGTAAATTAATGATTGAATGCTTAGGTGTTTTTATTTTAGATCCCACGGGATTGATGGAAACATGGTTTACCCATCGCACATAAAAAAAAAACTTCTTTCTGTGCGACCCAGCCGGTCGATTCTGGAAAAATCTCACCGTGATAACTAAGCTGAAGTGAGCTTAGAGTGAGCTGTGAGTCATACTGACACTATTGACGACTCACTCCACGGTCACTTCACTCAAGTTTTCACGGTGAGATGGTTACAGAATCGCACGGCAGATCACAAAAGCTAAATAATACATTATTTTACTTCTGTAAGGACTGATTTTTCCATCGTCAGATAACTTTTATTCGAAGAACAAAATTGACGTTTGACAGTTTTTGTATGAAATAACTGTCAAAATTACAAAATTATTGAACTATGCTTTTGAAACTATATGAGTTCGGTGTTTCCTATCTGAGTACTCTAAGAAGAAAGACCAAAACAAATTCATAGGTCAGTCCCTTTTAAAGTCCAGTATCTTTGTCATATTAGTCAATTTATTTTAATTTCTGAATTGCATTCTTTTTAAATCATTTTTAGTACGGACACTTTTAACGTGCACGTCTTTCTACATCGTTTTCACGTGTATAATTTGAAGCTGAATGATTTAACCAATATTTTGTAATAATTTTATGATTTAAAAGAGAGTCCGTGGAATTTCTTGCCCGTTCTTCTCCACAGGTACCTACTGCGCTTTGGAATGGGTAACTAGCTTCATCTTTCTGATTGACCGACCCCTTGACAATTCAAACGTGCCTCTAATTGGTTTATTTCAAATTATGCTTTGAGTTTGAGTTTGATCAAATGAGGACTATCTAAATTAGTGTTTGAAATGGTTTTTGAGGTAAAAACCATCCAGATTTGAGTGGACCAGTCCATTAGTAGGTAGCTAATTTTTATTTTGTTTCGTTTTTTATTATTTCAGAGTCTATTTGTTGAAGCCTTTTGCTAATCCTCTATTGAAGCATCCGTTATACTTCATCATTTTTGTGGTCCATCCCAATTCATTTGTGGTCAGCGCAACATGTCTTACTTCCATACTCTATAAAGTCGTCATCTCGGTAGTCACCCCTTTTTCTAGCATATCATCTTTCATACAGTCCATCCAGCGATTTTGGTCTTTCCTTACTCTTAAAGCCATCCACACTCATACTCAACACTTTTCTCACAACATTTTCCTCATATAACACACATACACACACAAACACACACACACACACACACACACACACACACACACACACACACACACACACACACACACACACACACATATTCACATGAGCATCACCAGTTAAAGTATACAACGTGTAACGTTAAATGCGCAAAACCTCAGGCACCCCAACTGATTTTTTATTTAATTGACCTATTTCAGAGAGAAAATAAGTCATTAAAAAATTGTAAAGGTTTTATGTGCTGTTTTAGTTTTACTGGCCATTCTGATCGTTTCTTGCGTCTGCGATGACGCTTTATCGAGGGAGGAATCATCACCGCGCCGCTGCGCCGCCCTGACATTGACTCGCTTAACCTATTAATAAATAGACACGGCAACGTTTTTAATGAAGATTTTTTGAAAAATGTGACCAATATTAAAAAGTGTTTCAATTAATTCTGCTCGTTATTCTGATCAAACTATTTTCAGGTTTTGCGGATTTAACGTTACACGTTGTATAGTGATACCTTCCAAATAGGAACACATAAGTAACCAAATGTCATTTGAAGTGCAGCCAACACTGCGAGATATCGCTCCAAGATTTGCCTTGACCTAACGTAGAATATAGGTACTTGGTAGATAAATAGCCTTGTAGTGAATCCTTTCTACGTGATGATATGGTATTGTAAACTCTGATAGGTTTATTCGGTGATTATAAAATGTATATAGTTAATATATAATTTAACAGACATAAAACAATCTTAATAATATATACATGTATATAAATAAAGAGGGAAAAGAATTACAGGGCATCAAAAAAGTCGTCCTCATCGCTGTCAACGGGAAAAGTACCCAAAAGGCAGGCAGCATTGCCACGCTTTTTTATTTTTTTATTTTTTTATTTATTTATTTGAAATCTGTAGTAACAATAGCATATAGCAATATGCTGCCAAACTGCATAACAGTTGTATGGTGATGCTGATTCTTTGGACCAAAAATAGGCCAGCCCTCTGGTCGCGGGAAGAGTGGACCGACGGCTTGAGCATGTCTCGAAAAACCAAGAGGGCACTCGGACCTTATGTACCTACATAAATAATTATACATAATTAACTATTGACTCTAACAAACATTAGCTAATTAAAATACTAATTAATACATAGATTCCGTGCGGGCTCGCGAGAGATGGAAGGAGTGGAGGGAGGGCTTTGACCAGGAGTGGGACAGCGTAGGGTTGTAAAAGAAAAAATAACAATTTAAAAATAAAATAAAATAAAAATATTTTACCCGGTAATACTCAAAAACCCTTATCGTAATATAAGAATGATATGTATGTGTTGTTTGCCGAAACAAGTACCTAAGCAAGATATGTGAAACGGTTTATATTTAGGAATTTTTATTGCCCACCATATTTTATAGAACAAAGATATTCTATTATTAGATAAAATGGCAAAGCTTCATTTGTACTTACAAGAAATCGTCCAAGAAAAGGAACAAATTGAATTGATCACATGAACAACGCAGGAAAATTCTCGAGAATTCTCGACAGCGGTAAATCGGACGACGTTACAAAGATTCTTGTGAGATTTGTTAGGAAAAAACTGAAAGTAGAACTGTTACGAGTTAGAAAGAGAATGTTGGGAAATCTGGGGCATAGAAGACGGACGAAATTGTCTGAACATTTTTTGTGACAGTGCTTTTGATCACTAAACTAGAAAAACAGGAAATTGTGTTTATTCTGAGGGGCAGTTCCCGCAAATTTCCTGAATTATCGTAAATTGAATTGAATTTTTTTTTAATTTTTTTTTTTAATTAAAACGTTGCCCCACACTAGGAGTTTCTCATGTATTGTGGGTGCGTTTACAAACATTTAAAGTCACACAAACAGCCAGACCCGGAACAACTACTTGGAGGTCATTCAATAGATATTTGTTCCGTGCGGGAATCGAACTCGCTACACGCAGCGCAGCAGTCAATCGATTAACCACTACGCCAACCGTGCCGTACCGTGCCGTGCTGTTGAATTGCGATTATTCTTAAATGCTCTAAATGATAGTGAAAATGGATCAATATCCATTGTGTAGTTTAGAAGAACAGCGCGATCACACAGACAAACACGAAAAACAGCTTTTTTATGAGTATTTACTAAATAAATTCTAATGTAGGTAATGATAATAAATTGTTAATGAAACGAAATAAATTATAATGATAATACATTATAAGAACTTTTGAAGATCAGTGCTAATCACAATAGAAATTTTATTATTATCTGTACACATGGTGTACATTCGATGTGTGAGAGGTTAAATGGAGTTAAGACGTCCTCATAATCTATATCTATCTTCCTCATAGTCTTCTTCATAATTGTTGAGTCGGAAGTCACTATCTTACACCAATACACCAATAAACCCGGTCTGGGGAGGGGCACATAAATCAGCGATATTGCGGCTCGAAAGAGCGCAGAGAGCAGTCTTGAAGGTCCTTGCTAAAAAACCTATCCGTTATCCCACAGCGTCACTCTACTCTTTTTGCCAGGTCCTAACTGTGAGACAGTTGTTTATTTTCAAAACAATTATACGTACGCATTCCCATCTAAGGTATGCTCCAGAAAAGTGTACCAATAGACGGCGATCTGATCGCGTATGCAACACTGAACCTCGCAGGACAGCTCTAGCTCGTCACCATTTTGCATACCTAAGTTCCAAACTCTACAACAAAATTAATAAAAATATAAATATTTATCCCAATACCATTAGCCATTGTAAGAAAAAACTTGGCCTTTGGTTGAAATCTCAAACGTACGACTCAACAGAAATGCTCATGAAAGTTTAACTCTATAGCACGATACAACATACGCATACATCTCAATACGCAAGTAAAACTACTCACCATGTATACACACACACATACATACACACACACACGCACACACACACACACAAACACACACACACACACACACACACACACACACACACACACACACACACACACACACACACACACACACACACACACATTCTCAAACACACGGCGCATACCCTGCGATTTAATATTTGTATTGTAATTTTATTATTATTATTATTTTTTAAATCTTAGTATTAAGTAAAGTTTCTAGAAACTTTTTTTGTACCCTTCACTTAATCTGGAACACGTACATCTTCTTGCTAGGAGAAGGGCGTTGGCAACTGCGCCACAGTTTTTAACTTTTGTAGCTGCCATCGTTTGTATCTGTTTAAGACTGTATCTGTTTCTGTTCCAAATATTTTTTTTTTTTTTTTGTTTTATAATATATCCTATTCAATTTAATCTCATCATCTGCCTAGCCTTTTCCCAACTATGTTAGGGTCGGTTTCTAGGTTTACCAGATACAGCTGAATTACATACATAAGTATTTTACATAGAGCGACTGCACCTGTCTGACCTCCCAAACCCAGTTACTGGAAAACCCGATACCGCTTGGTAAGTCTGATTGTCAGACTTCGGGTTTCAATTAAATCTATCAATTAAAATGCAGTTATAAAGGTTGAAATTGAAAACATGCAACAAATCGAAATGAGAGATTGTACTCATCATTGTGAACAACTTTTACTATTTTATCTATAATATGTATGTATTTAGAAATATATATGTATGTTTATCAGTTGTCTAGTACCCATAGCACAAGCTCTGCTTAGTTTGGGACTAGGTGGCGTTGTGTGAAAGTTGTGGAATATTATTATTATTATTATTACTATGAGATAAAACATGAAATCGCGAAAAAAAAGTCAGCTGTTCCCTACATTTATGTTCGCATAACTCGTCAAAATGTAGGGAACAGCTGATTTTTTTTCGCGATTTTAGGTTTGGTCCCATGGTAAAAGTTGTTCATAATGATGAGTATAATCTCCCATTTCGATTTGTCGCATGTTTTCAATTTCACCCTGTATACATTGACAATTATTATTGTCGTATCAAGTAATTTAACGGATTATTTCCTGCAAAAAATTAATAAGTATTATTATTATTATTATTTATTTACTAAAACTTTATGCACAAGTACAAAAGTGCTGTACAAAGGCGCACTTAATGCCTGAGACATTTTCTACCAGTCAACCTTAGGGTGACGCAGAGACAAAATATGGTAGGTGCAACATACGGGATATATAGCTAGGAAATGACTATAAAATACAATAATTAATAACAATACATAGATAGATACATATAAAAAAAGGAACTGTCAGGAGAAAAATTATCGGTAGAGGAGAAAACGAATCCAGCATATCGGCGCTGGGATGTTACGGCCAACTTCTGACGGATATGCTCACGTGCCTTCACTTCGAGATAGCCGACTGGTGTTTGTAATTTAGTTTTCCTTATCTACACGTAGGTATCTTTTACCAAAGAAAACACCTTCTCTCTTTTTGTAGACATTAGTTTTCTGACGAAAAGCACGTTAAGCCGTTGGTCCCGGCTGTAATTAGTAGATCTTTGGCAGTTGTTACGGGTAGTCAGAAGCCCGAATGTCTGACAACCAGTCTTAAGAGGGGTATCGTATTACCCAGTAACTGGGTTGGTGAGGTCAGATAGGCAGTCGCTCCACGTAAAATACTGGTATTCAGCTGCATCCGGTTAGACTGGAAGCCGACCTCAGCATAGTTGGGAAAAGGCTAGGCAGATGATGAGTTTTCTGACGATTGTAAAATCAGCCCCAGAAGTCTTAGTGGAATCCCTTAATGAGTCTATTATTACCATCAGATCGTAAAAACATTTGTAACAGTTAAATTTGAAATAACACTATTAGTCCTAGGCGAAGTGACGCTAGGATTGCTAGACTAAACATAAAATAGGCCTAAAATACTCGAATAACAAAACTATTCCACATAAAATCAATTCAAAACTTTAGAACCTTTTTTTTCATTTGTTTCTTCCGAAGGCACTATAAAAATAAAACGTTGCAAAGTGAAAGATCTTAGCAAGATTCTATTTTCTTTTTGTACCTAAGACGTGCAAAACTCAGGTTTTATTTTCACTGCAACCACTTTGCAGGCACGTAAGGGTATGGTTGCATTGTAGAGTGAGTTTCTACAGATATACTTTTATTTTATTAGTTAGAAGACAGAAAAGATGCAAGAAAAAAATAGATTTTGATTATAGAAAGGAATCATGGATATACAAGAATCTCTGTTAAACTTGATCGCTATAAACAATATTATGATCTAAAATGTGTTTTTTTAAGAATAAAAACGTATCAGCCTGTGGACATATTCATAGAATCAGGAGGAAAAAATTTCGTAATCCAAAAAATAATAAGACGACTGAAAGTATAATTCTGCTAAAAACACAGAAATAAGCAATTAAAAAAATAACTAATCAAAACATACGAACATGGCCTACTTTGGCAAAGTTCTATACTAAAACTTTTTATCTTTTTATTTTAAAACAATAATTATTAAAATAATAATTATTAATATAATTTTTAATTAAAACGTTTTAAGGTTTTTAGAACAATTATGTTAACAATAGGAACGCAGTTACAGCCACTGTCATATCAAAAATAATTGTAATTATTGTTTATTTAATAAATAAAAAAGTATGACTCGAATCTCGCAAAATAATAATTAGATATTCCAACACTTAAAAATCAAGTATTCAACAACCGAACTCAAAAATGTAATGAACTTAGCAACGAAGTAACTTTCAGAAAACCTCGAAAGGAAAGTAAATAATTAATCCAATTTAAAACTAGGTACGAACCTGATCAGCAACTTTGTGAAGCCACACAAAATAAAAAAGAATAAAAAAAAAGAACAAAACAATAGTCACCTAAAACACAACACTAATTTGTCAAAATAAATATAGTTAAAATTATATTATATACACACCACACGTAGATATTTACACAGATATAGTTATTTAAAATTGGTACGCGAACGGTCGATTCGTAGCCGATTAGACGTAGCGTCCGTAGCAAGGGTCTACGCGGCACTGCTGCTACGGCGGACTGTACCTACCTACACGCGAAGTGCGCACGCTTAGGCTCGCTACAGATGGTGCGATTGGGTTTGAGCCGCGCGGCTTCTCGTATGTCGGGAGTTTTGTTAAAAACGAGTAATCTTTTCTGGCGTTTCAATTTGTTGATATAAGCTGAGTTGTGAAAAAAAAAGTACTTTAGTAGAAGTCGTTCTTGGCACCTTCAAGGATTTCAAATAAATAATTTTGTGATGTTGTAGAATTTTAGACGAAAATTTTGAAGAATTTCAGACATAAAAAAAAAAACTGTTTTTACATTAAGTCGATAGACTTTTAAACCGGTATTTAGATTGACCTAATCATAGTTAGGGAAATTAATTATTTATAAAATGGACACTATACGCTACGCCAATTTGCTGTTTTGTAGTCATTTCGTACAACTGTTACAAAATGTAGTGATGATTTACCAAATCAGTCTATAATGTTCTCTTTTCGGCAGGTAGTGGGCTCTCATCTGTCTAGTGCAGGCTGGTTCAATGCGGAGATCACTTCGCATTTTTGGTTCTAGGACATGCCGGTTTCTTCACGATATTTTCCTTCACCGCTGCATCGTTAGGTAAATTGCCTGCCTGAGTTCGAACCCACCAACCAATTTGCTTAATAATTCAACCAGTCAATTTACTTAATAATTGATATTCCTGACTTAACATTTATAAATTATCACCTAAAATTGCTAGTGAGTATTTAAAAAATATGATTGTACAAGATTTTTAATCGTAAATTCGTCCAACCAAGACTATTTGCTCGCGTGACAATAAAATTACTTCATCTTCATTACGTCCTACACAAATGACCAGTTGTTAGTGATTATCAAGATTTCATGAAATTGACTTCGTGTAACTATGTGATAACATCTGAGTTACTTGCTAACGGCTTTAGTAAGTCACTAATATTATAATTTATTACATTGATGCTTTTAGGGTTTCGTAGATCAAAAGGAAAAACGGAACCCTTATAGCATCACTTTGTTGTCCGTCTGTCTGTCTGTCTGTCTGTCTGTCAAGGCCCTTTATCTGAAGAACGCGTAAAGGTATCCAGTTGAAATTAAAACCATGTACTCAGATCTACAGTTTCTTAATGCTGTATAAAAATCAAACTTTTAAGTTAACGTAAAAAAAAGATACGGCCGCCGGCCGATACTCTTAAGGGAAACTACATTTGTAGAGTACTTCCCGTTAACCTAAAATCATGAAATCTGGCAAAAAGCAATGTCCTGTACCACAAGTTAAGGAAAAAATCCGAAAACTGTATATTTATAGTAACATACCTACAAATTTGCGAGAACCCTCGACCTCGGTGCGAGTCTGACTCGCATTTTTTTTTTTTTCAATAAATACCCAGCTTTAAGTGATAACACCACTGATTGTACCGCCGCATACGAGTAGTATTTGTTTGCTTTTTCCTGTTTCGCTTTTCCTGTTGGTGTAAGAACATTATATCCATGTACTCGTACTTTTTAATTTTTTTTTAAATTTTTTATTTTGGGTTGTTTAAAAATTGCTGAGACAGAATTACTATATTTTTAGTTTTATTTGATGCTTACTCCTCCCGCCCAGCTGTCGTCCGTCCGTCTGTCACCAGGCTGTATCTCATGAACCGTGATAGCTGGACAGTTGAAATTTTCACAGGTGATGTATTTCTGTTGCAGCTATAACAAAAAATACTAAAAAACAGAATAAAATAAATATGTAAGGGGGCTCCCATACAACAAACGTGATTTTTTTTGCCGTTTTTATAGATAATGGTACGGAACCCTTCGTGCGCGAGTCCAACTCGCACTAGGCTGGTTTTTTGGGTATTCCCCTACCCGTATAGCCATCCCATTCATACTCAAAACTTTCCTCACGGCATTTTTCTCATTCCTCCGAATCAGGTACCCATATCGAGACAATCGAAAAATAAACCCCAGAATGTTTAAAAAATACGGATACCATTGCAACCTACATCGATTACTTACGATTCTTTCATATTGAAAGTGTAAGTATCAAGCATATAATAAGGGATTACACTCATTCAAAAAAGTCAGCTGAAGAACGCGAATAATATACGAGTACTTCGGAGCTAATACTTTATTTTTAACTTGAAGGCCGATACAGTTTCGAATGAAACATCTTTTTGTATCGAACTGAAATTAATGGTATTGGAGTATTGGTATGCCTCGTGTACAGACATTACCTAAGTATGTATTTATTTAAAATTTTCGCACAAAATAATATAATAATAATATTCCACAACTTTCACACAACGCCGTCTACTCCCAAACTAAGCAGAGCTTGTGCTATGAGTACTAGACAACTGATAAACATACATATATATTTCTAAATACATAAATACTATAGATAAATTACACCCAGACACAGAACAAATGATCGTGCTCATCACACAAATATTAATTGTCCTGGGTGGGAATCGAACCCACGACCTTGTGTATAGCAGTCAGGGCCACTGACCACTAGACTAACAAGCCTGTCACAAAAGGTACAAAGACGGACTTAATGCCTTAAGCATTCTTCTCCTTCCAAATCCATTCAGATGTTTTAGCGTGAAGACGTAACAAGCAACAAAATCAAATCTTATTCCTTTATAATATTGGTTACCAGATCCACTGCTGAGCATGATGTCCTGGGTTTGATATCCAGTGGAAATAAATGTACTATTTTGCCGTTTATCTTGTGCAGCTAACATGGAAAGGAATTTTTTTGTAAGCTTTGGCACATACCAGACATCACTCAGGGTTATGTTCATTATTTTATAACACATTTGCTCGTAAAAGGTCTCTTACTGCACCAATTTCAATATCGTAATGTATCTCATTACGTACTCGTGCGTAATTGTAATGTAAAGCGCACGGTTTATCAAGATGCTCCGTCTAAAACGAACGGTACTTTTTAAAATCTTAGCAAAGTGTTTTTATGTCAGAAAAGTGGTCAACATTTTATGAATAATATTAACTTTGGGAGATAAAATATAATAAATAAACATTTAATTCCTTAATTTAATTAATTTTGACAATTAATTACAACCTATTTATCTGTAACAAAAACACAAAAGTATTAATTTTAATACTGGCTGTTTTTGTGCCTTTGCCATAAACAAAAGACGCTGATGCGCGCGCATCGCTAATTTGTGAAAAAGTAAAAATTATTATTACTAAAAATTATTATTTTTAATAATAATAATTTTTCCTCACAAATGTGTTATAAAACGTCGTATGACATACGTGCGGTTTGATAATTACAGCCCCTGCTTTCTTATAGCCCTCACCTACGGCTCGGGCTAGCAATATCGCCTCAGTGTAATCTGTAATTTTCAACTTACCGCACTTATATCATAATGTACTACTTTGGTTTCAACTACCACAGACCCTTTCCCCTTTGCAGGAAATACAGTCGCATCTGCCGTTGTAATAGTGTGGTTCGATCTAAAGTCCTCAAAATATGTGAATATGTCTCCCCTATTGGTAACGTGAGTCGTGGCACCATTATCCACATACCAATTTTCTGTATCGCTTTTTTCAGACGAAGTGTACGTCATCAACGTTACATTCTGCACTTGCTGCTGCTTGGACGAAGACTGTGTGGGTTTCTTCAGTCTGCCATCATTAATCCAGTACTTGCAATTCTTAATGATAATAATAATACTTTGACAGGCCTGTTGGTCTAGTGGTCAGTGGCCCTGACTGCTATGCGCAAGGTCGTGGGTTCGATTCCCACCCAGGACAAATGTTTGTGTGATGAGCACGATCATTTGTTCTTTGTCTGTGTGTATTTTATCTATAATATGTATGTATTTAGAAATATATATGTATGTTTATCAGTTGTCTAGTACTCATAGCACAAGCTCTGCTTAGTTTGGGACTAGATGGCGTTGTGTGAAAGTTGTGGAATATTATTATTATTTATTTAATGCGGTGGCCTATTTTTTAGCAGTACCTGCATCTTATGTTCTCGTCCCTTAACTGCGATTTATGCTGCACCTTTCAGGTAGAGGCGAGCACTTCAAAGTCAAGCAAAGTGTTATTGAGTTTTTCCATCAGGACTTTATTAGTAGCAGGCTGGAGTCAGGAAGGGTTGATGGCAAAATTCTATAGGTACAGATACCCCTGTCGCAATGGACTTAAACATAATTAGCGAAATATGGATGTAATAAAGTATCAATCAACTCAGCTTATCGTAGTTCACTGATGGACATAGACCTCTCCCAGACTCCGCCACAACACCCTGTCCTCCGCCTTCCGCATCTACCCCAGCCACCTTTTTTAAGTCGTTAGTCTATCTAGCTCGGGGACGTCCCACATCACGCTTGCCGATACGCGGTCTCCACTCCAGGACTCGTCTGCTCCACTGGCCATCGGCCCTTCGACAGACATGGCCAGCCCACTGCCACTTCAGTTTGCTTACTCTGCAGGCTATGTCGGTTACTCCGGTTCTTTTCCGGATAATTTCATTCCTGATTTTATCCTTCAAAGTGACTCCGTGCATAGCTCGCTCCATAGCGCGCTGAGTGACCTTGAAAAATAAACTAAATTAAAGTTAACTACTAGTTATTGCTAGTTATACTAAAGTATACCTGTACCTATCCCGCCGGGGATTACTGCCGTAAAGATATTATGTTAGCTACTTTACTTCATTGTGTTTGTAAATCCGCCCACAATACACGAGAAATTCTGTTTTAGAAGAACTTTGACAGTTTGGCAACGAAGGACATTAATATTATCGCGACAGTAATTTCTTTTCAAACAAAGATTTTGACATTTTATAAATATGAAAGCAATTACTTTACAACAATTGTATGCGAAAACTGTACAATACATATTTGGATACGGTCGCGTGCATAAATAGAAATACACTTAGTTACACAAGAAATGCCGGAAGGGACACACTAGGAAGACATAATATAGTGACCTTATTGATGATGTTCTTCAGAAAAGTCAGGTGCGTGCTACGCACGCACGACAGTTACGAGTGCCACTCGCAACCGGCGTGTGTGTATGCCCAGATGTGTGAACGTAAACGAGGAAAAAATAGTATGTAAGGATCGCAGCAGGTGATGTTCTGTAGTTTTATTCATGGGAAGAAGTCGTGTATGTACGAGTATGTTTACGCAAGATTCATGGTAAAAGCGATTTTTTTCTAAAGTACATACATATTGATAGATATTTTACCGTGTTACGAGTACAGTGTTATCGCAAACAACTTAATATGAAATAGGTATTTTCTCAAACTTGCCAAATTGTTAATTCTCGTGAAAAACGGTTTTGAATTTTGCGTAACTATAAGGTATTTATGCTCGTGACTGTACGCTTATAAAAGCAGTGGTGACCCAGCGGTAACAGCTGCGACTTACGAGTTGTAGTTCGTAGGTTCGAACCATCGGTAGGGTATCGAACCCAAGCAGGCAATTTACTTTACGTAAATTGTTTCATCACCACTGCTCTCAAAACGGTGAAGGAAAACATCGTGATGGAACCGGCATGTCCTAGAACCAACGATTCGAAGACTTGTGACATCTACCAACCCGCACTGGGTCCGCGTGGTGGACAACATTCCACTCCTTCTCACCGAGAGGAGGCCTGTGTCTCAACAGTGGGAACATTACAGACGGATTATGCTTATTTATTTATTTTATTTATTCCTTTATTTCAGGCAACTAGGGCCCATAGAAAAAACAATCAGTCAGTTGTGTGTTTACAGCCTTAATACTGGGTTGGTAGGAAAGTCTTGCGACACACAACACTTTCTTTTATAAACATAATATCTTATAATATTAAGATCGTATTAATTACTGATATATCCTCCTTCTTCATATACATCTCTTGCCCAATGCCCCGGTAAACTTTGAATCCCATCCATCTAAAAATCCTTTGGTTATAAATAAAAAAAACTCTTCTAGGGTATTTTGAACGTCTGTTTGATCATCAAACTGCTTATCGCGTAAATAATTTTTCAAAGCCCGAATCAAATGGTAATCAAACGGACCTAAGTCTGGTGAGTATGATGGATGGGGTAAGATTTTCCAACCTAGCTCTGAAATAGTTTGTTTAACTAATTTAGCTATGTGTGCCCGAGCGTTATCGTGAAGAAGACGAACATGTAAACGTTTTCGCCGTTTTTGTTTAATAGTTGCTGACAGATTTCGTAGTTGTGATGAGTAGGTCTCTGCGTTTATGGTGGTGTTAGGCGAAAGAACCTCGTAAAACAGCATGCCCTCAGAATACCACCAACTGCAGAGTAAAATTTTTTTCTCACCATGGATTGGTTTGGGAGTTGGTTTTGGTTTCTCGTCTTGAGGTAGCCACTGGCGCTTCCGTGTATGGTTAATATACAATGTCCAGCTTTCATTTCCAGTAACTATTTCGGTGAGAAAATCCTTTCTGTGTGGATGAAGCAACAATGAAAGGCAAATAGAAACTCGCGTCACCTTGTTGGGCGTGCTGAGTTTTTGGGGTATCCAAGATGATAAAACATTTCTGTATACATACTTCTTAAAGTGATCAAGTATGGTGGGATTACTACAGCCGAGTTTATCTGCTAACTGTCGTGACGATGCATTGGATTTCATTCGTAGAAGAGATCGCAATTCTTCGTCGTTAACGATTGTTGGCCGGCCGGACCTTAGTTTGTCTTCGAAGGTTATACCACTAAAACGGAAACGTTCAAATCAACGTGCTATTGTTGAATGATGAACCAAATTACTGTTAAACACACTGCACATATTAGTAGCAGCAGATCTTGCAGAACGTCCCTGTAGAAATTCGTAGTAGGCAATGGCTCGAAGTGCACTCTGATCCGTCTTTTCTAACACTGCATGATCAAAACGAACGAGCGCTTTACATACCCTTTGACGTGGAAGTTTCTCGAATATTCTAACATTTCCTAAGGTCGAATGATCTCGAACTGCTTTCCAATTAATAATATTTAGTTGAGCACTAAAGTGTCGCAAGACTTTCTTACCAACCCAATATTAGTGGGGCATGAAATATTTATCATAATTATTTGCCGATATTTATGCGCCATTTTAATAACCACAGTAACGTTGAGAATTTCCATTGAAATATTTAATATTGAAGGCGGCTTAATCCTTCCGTGATGAAAGTCTAATAATGGCTCCCTCAGTGTTGTGAGGGGAACATCTTCTTCATTATTATTTGGTGATAAATTGTTTTATTTTTGGCAAAAAAATACAAGGTTTTTTCAGGCCGTAATGCTGTGGCGGTGTTTTTCTAATGATTACTCTTTGTAGCTTTTAATAGCAGTCATTACGGGCGGTCTTGAAAGGGTTTCCCCTGAAACTTGGGTTTTAAAGGCCTATAAAAATTCGCGCGGAATCAAAACTTTATTTTATTTAAACTTTTCGCACAAACGGTATAAAGGCGGACTTAATGCCGTAGGCATTCTCTACCAGTCAACCAAGGATGGTGAAGAGATTAAATAGCAGGTGTTTTGATTGACACGACAATGATAAAAATTAAAAAAAATTAAAAACTAGACAAATACATAAATAGGTTATAAACACATACATACGATTTCCGATTAGATTTTTTTGTTGAACATTTTCTTAGGTTTTTTGCAATTTGGTTTGACACCGACCTTCAGGCTGATTGCGTAACACGCTATCAGTAGCAATGGGTTTAATTTTGACAGTTCAACAACATTCATTGGGTTATTTACGTTGTTGAGCAGACATATTATTCGAACATATGGAGCAATGCATTAGCAATATGCTTCAAAATTCTTCAAATTGAGAGTAATAGTACGTTACGTAATTATGGTGCTGTTTCAGGTTGCATGTTGTTGGTCCCAGCGATTAATACAGTGCGTTGTTTGTCAGTGAGTAAATTAATTTGAAATTGTTTATTGAAATAATTGATTTACATAAATACAATCTAGAATTGGATCTTAATGTACACGTCTATAGATAGTTACCCGGGAAAGATGTAACGCCTAAGGTACAGGCTCGGCCTAGTTTAGGTGTTAGTGGTCATTCGAATTGTGTTCAAATGCAGAATTTTACCTACTGTTTACCAAAATCATTTTTACCAATTTTACCAAAATCATTTTCCCCGATCAACATTGAAGCTTATGCTTTAGCGATAACGTTGAAAGTCCATTAAAGAAATTGGACAGGTTGTAGTAGCTTGATGTGCTGGCGTCTGTACATTTACAAGTAGGTATGGACCTACGGGATTACTGAAAATATCTGCGAAAATATCCGCGGATAGCTGGTATCTTTTACCAAGTCAGAAACCTTATCGAAATATTTTATTTAAAATATCACTGAGTACGTACGCACAGTCGTTACGGATAGTAGGTAGCTAGAAAGTTTAACAACCAGTCTTACTGGGTATATTTGATCTCCACGACCCAGTAACTGGGTAACTTATTGGGTTGTGGAAGATCAGATAGGAAAACGTTCCATGCAAAATACTGATATTCAGCAGCAGATAAGACTGGAAGCCAACTGCTGTTGCTGACTCAACAAAACACTGTACTGGCCTAAAAACCCTTGATTTTGTTGATGTTTAAGCACATTGATCGCCCGCGTCAAAAATCGAATCAAGACACTGCCTTGAACGTGATTTAATTTTGTGCAACATTGACTTTAACGCACTTAGCAATTTCTGGTGAGGCAAAATCATATCATGTGTTCAAGAAACTATTTTACGCTGACTAAATAATTACGTATAACTAAAAGACTTTTTGTTATTTTTATCTTTAAGGTAAATATTGTAGTATTTAAGTAAACTAGGTATAAGATAATGAATTAATAAAATTTTGTGATTATATCAAAACTTCTAATTTTAAATATTGTTAAGAATTATATTGTCCTATAATTACCATAAAGTATGCTCATGCCACCTGTGATACAGGTTTATCCTAGTACATGCATCTAACATCATTATAACTTTTTAAATAATTTCTAAGACTTCATGTAATAATTTTATCAATTTTAATACTGAATAAAATATTTATTTATTTTTATGTAATGATGATGATTTTTTCACAAGCTTTTATTTAACTTGTCTTGTAAGTTAGTTAGTGTGTATTGTATGGGTCAAATCGTGCAACTCAATTTTATAACACTTATCCCCAACCGATTGAGCTGAAATTTTGTATACACGCTTGGTTTGGATGACAATGCACGGTTGGTTAAGTGACATCTCATCTGACTTAGCTCTCAATTAACTCCCAAAGATGGTGGACCAACTCATTTTAGTACAAATGAAATAGGTATTGAATTAGCTTATTTTTTTTTTTTTATATTAGTAATTTTATATCACATTTGATCTCCCAACAAGAAGCCATATATTCATACGAACCGTGCAACGTAGCTTGCTTTAATTTAGACATCTGAACCATCATAATTACTGTAGGTATCCGGACCCGTTTCCTCTGCACACGCAGTGCGCATCTCTTAGACGTGAAAGCTAAATATTTAGGTACCTTCCTTAGCTAACAGCGAACTGCGGTGAATAAGATTATGGCACAATAATTACATGCATGCTGTTATAATATTACATACGGTAATAACGGAAACACACGTAGATACTTAATAGTTGGAAACGTAATATTTAAGCGATATCGATTTATGAATCCCTATTGGCTCATTTTCATTAGTTGATAACTCGGCCGATGTACAGCGTACGGGGACTCCCCACAGACGGAGTAAAGGCTCGTACAGACAGGCGCGACGTGACGGCGCGAAGCGATTCTGTGATATATACGAGTATCCGTAGAACAATTTCTATGGAAACGCGCGCGACAATTCACACAGGGGCGACCTGTCGCGCCGCAACATGGTTGCGCCGCGACTCCAATAGGAATATTTTGTATGGCGACGCGTTGATATCACGGCGATATCGCAGTAGCGGCCGCGATTCGCGTCGCTCTAGTGTGAAAGGTGTTGCGGCGCGATAATATCGCAGAATCGCCCCGCGCCACGTCGTGCGACAATTGCGCCAGTCTGCACGAGCCTGAATGGCTAATGAAAGTTATAAGTCGATAACGCGGTCGGTACTACATCTGCGAGGAATCCCCGTATCGGATATAAATGCCAATAAAATTCATCGGTCGATAAAAAGCGTGCGAAGACGCTCAACCAATGAAAATGAGCCTTCAAAGTAATTGCCAAAAGTGAAATCCCTAACGACAATATTTCCCTAACGACTAATGAAAACGGTTTACCGGATACGGGCCATATGCCATGTTTTACAGAAATCTCCAGCACCCACATGCGGGCCCTATAGATTATTGAAAACGGTTCCCTGCGTGCAGGCCCTATGGCATGCGTTACAGAAATCTCCCGCACGCTGCAATGCGATTTTTTTAATCGCATGTTCAGGCGAAATAATAACAGCCGCACAGGTCGATCGATCAGGTTAAGCTACGCTTGCCGCTGTAGGTCTGTGGACGGGTGACCATCTTTACATACCGAGACCCCTCCGTGCCTCGGAAAGCACGTTAAGCCGTTGGTCTCGGCTGTCATTCGTAGATCTTTGACAGTCGTTACGGGTAGAGTCAGGAGCCCGAAAGTCTGACAACCAGTCTTACCAAGGGGTATCGTATTACCCAGTTATTGGGTTGTGGAGGTCAGATAGGCAGTCGCTCCATGTAAAATACTGGTATTCAGCTGCATCCGGTTAGACTAGAAGCCGACCCCAACATAGTTGGGAAAAGGCTACGCAGATGATGATGATGTTAAGGCGAAATAAAATCGCGAACCCTAATATAATTTTTAAGGGATTATTTACCGCAGTATGCGGACTCTACAATATTGGTATTGTTTACGGATTTGCGATTATTTTCCGCAACGATTATATTTCGTGATACGCTTTTAGCCATAAAATGTAAATTGGTTTATCGTGTACTCGTGGTTGGCAGGTGAACAGAATAATGAAACATCTGCCACCGTTATTTATATCGAATTCGATACATATGAATTCCTATTTGATCAAAGCTGCGAGTGATGAACTATTTCTGGATGTAGGTAATTTATACCTATCATACTAAGGATATCGCCGTGTATTGGCAAGCGTAGTGTGGGACGCCCCCCAGCTAGATGGACGGACGACCTAACGAAGGTAGCTGGGGTAGACTGGATGCGGAAGGCGGAGGACAGGGTGTTGGGGCGCAGTCTGGGAGAGGCCTATGTCCAGCAGTGGACTGCGATAGGCTGAGTTGATGATGCTACAAGAAGGTAGCCGGGGTAGACTGGATGCGGAAGGCGGAGGACAGGGTGTTGTGGCGCAGTCTGGGAGAGGCCTATGTCCAGCAGTGGACTGCGATAGGCTGAGTTGATGATGCTACAAGAAGGTAGCCGGGGTAGACTGGATGCGGAAGGCGGAGGACAGGGTGTTGTGGCGTAGTCTGGGAGAGGCCTATGTCCAGCAGTGGACTACGATAGGCTGAGTTGATGATGCTACAAGAAGGTAGCCGGGTAGACTGGATGCGGAAGGCGGAGGACAGGTTGTTGTAGCGCAGTCTGGGAGAGGACAATGTCCAGCAGTGGACTGCGATAGACTGAGTTGCTTGATTGATTGATGCTAAGGATTGAGCAGTGGTGGCACAGTGGTAAGAGACTTACGAGTTGTAGGTCGTAGTATCGAACGCAGATAGCGCTTTACTTTGTGAAAATAATTTCATCACCACTGCTCCCAACACATCATCTATCTGCCTAACCTTTCCCTAACTATGTTGGGGTCGGCTTCCAGTCTAACCGGATGCAGCTGAATACCAGTATTTTACATGGAGCGACTGCCTATCTGAACTCCACAATCCAGTTACTGGGTAATACGATACCCCTAGGTAAGACTGGTTGTCATACTTTCGGGCTTCTGACTACCCGTAACGACTGTCAAAGATCTACGAATGACAGCCGGGACCAACGGCTTAACGTGCTTTCCGAGGCACGGAGGGGTCTTGGCATGTGAAGATGGTCACCCATCCACGGATCAACCGCGGCAGGCGTAGCTTAACCTGATTGATCGACCTGTGCGGCTGTTATTACTTAGCCACAAGCCCCTCATACTTTGTTTATGCGTCAAAGAAGGACAAACTGTTTGTTTGTACCACACTTTCGTATTAATAATATTACTAGGGATTGTTCATGTGGAGGTATAATATTATCTCATGGTTGTTTCTCCTCAGAGTAGTCGGTCAGTAAACACCGAATTCATCTAGTATTCATACACATCATTATATCTTTTGACGTATAATAGTGGATTGTACAGCACTAGCTGTACAATCCACTATTATAAAATAAAAAATAAAATAAAAAATGGGTAAAATGGCTTCTTTTATGTACTAACATAAAAGAAGCCATTTTACCCCAAAACGTTATTACGTTAAGTCGAGGGGTAAAATTGCTCGTTTATGCCCATGTTCACTTCGATTGAGAGAAAACGAAACAGGCATAAAGTATATAAGAGTATTTTCACTGTTCAAGAATGTCGCAAAATTGAAGAAGAGAATAGGTAGGTAATTCCCGCCACGAAACTTTTGAAAGTTTTTTTTTAAATAGTTTTCAACATATTTGGTCATTCGATTTGGGTACTTAATGCTGCCAAGTCATAAAAACGTTTCTTTTTTAAATAATAAATGACAACTTTCGTATCTGGTTTTATAAAATTAACCATAGAAACAATAAATTGATATAAATTAAAGCAAATGAATTAATATAACAACTTTAATCGGCAACATTTTATTGTGCGTGTATCTGATGGGCTTGATTATCTTAGTCTCACAAAAAATATTTTATGCACTAGAGCATAAAAAGCGACTTTATGTCGCCTACGCACAACATAAAGACGAACTTTTAGAGCATGAGAAGTGAAAAAGTATTTTTTACTTCCAATTTATAGAAATAAAATAACGCCTGTAATCCCCAAAAGGGTTAAGCAGAGATGTAGGTACCTATAATTATACATTCACATTTCACCACTTATATTAAAGTCCCATGTAATAGGGGATGAGCCTATTACACTCAACTGGGCACAAATCCAGACTTCAGGCAGCTACTAAGAAATTATCTGGAATTTCTAGCGAAACCCAACAGCGCTTTCCACCTCTAGACCAATGAAGCAGTCAATATAAATGATATATCATTTGTACGAAAAGTGGAAAAAAAAACCTAAATATTAGTCCCAGACAAGAGACATTCAACGAAAATACCTACATATAATTCTAATCCACACTAGATTTGCCCAAAAATATGAACTTAGCTGTCACAAGGAGACTGACTGCTGCGATATGAAGGCAAATAATGTCATAACGGATGCCACCTACATATAATTCTAATCCACACTAGATTTGCCCAATAATATGAACTTAGCTGTCACAAGGAGACTGACTGCTGCGATATGAAGACAAATAATGTCATAACGGATGCCAGCACAAAAAATAAAAGCAATAAGGAAAATCAAGTTCGTGAATAAACGCCAAAGTGTAAGCGATTGTCTGGAGTTTTTCAACTTCTAATCGAACTGAGCCAATAAGTAATATACTTTTGCTAACGGAAAACATCGTGAGGAAACCGGCATGTAATATAGCCAAAATTTCGAAAACATGTGACATCCACCGACCCGCACTGGGCCAACGTGGTGGATTATAGCACAATCGCTATCACCGAGAGGAGGTCTGTGGCCCAGCAGCCGGAAGGTTATAGGCATGCTAATCTGCTGCCTGGCTAATCTTTTGACCACTGTAAGCAGCTACAGAGAAAAAAAAAACTTATTTTCGGCCTTTACAAAGGGGCAATAATTTAAGTGGCAGTTGATTGTAGAAATCGCAAAACAGTGCGTTTTAATGTCATGTAATGTGACATTACATTTCGTACCGAGGAATGTTGCATTACAGCATGACTCCAAACATGACGCGCCACACGGTGCTTTCGTTCGTGTAACTGCTTTGCATCATGGTGCGTGCGGCGTTGCGGCGCGTACCAAGCATTCCTGTCATAAAGTGCGGCAGTCATGATTTAAAACATCACAGCAGTCCGCGGTTTCAATAAAACGTAAACCTTATTACATGAGTCATACGGTTCTAAATAATAGTTCACTTATTTCGCAGCCAGCCGACCGGCGCATGCTCCTTCTCACTTGCACACAATACGAACACCGAGCCGAACAGCGCGCTGCGCGTCTTTGAGTGTCGTGTGCAATGCTTAATTTGGTCGAGCCATAGGTACGCGGTCGGGGTATATGACGCGCAATGCAACTATCGCATTGCTCACACAATATTCTAGTTGGTTGCCCATGTTTGTCGGAGAATCTATGACCACTGGAGCAGATGAGTTTTAGAGTGGGGCCACGTATAGGCAAGCGTAGTGTGGTACGCCCCTCAGCTAGATGGACCGAAGACCTTGAGAATGTGGCTGGGATAGACTGGATGCTGGAGAGGGCACTGTCCAGCAGTGGAGTGCAATAGGCTGAAGTGGAGACAACGCAACTGTATAGGGGAAACTCCTAGGCAGAGTGCGAAAAAATAATTCAAAAACTACTTAGCAAATTATTTCTCATAGCAACTAATTATCCTAGTTACAGGTGAACCCAACAATAAACTATTACCACAATATACATACATTATCCAATGTCAAATGACATCACAAACGGCTCGCAGTGCGACAGAAGAATAATATTTGTTAAAGTCTCCGGTTCATTTTGTAATGGCCACGTACAGTCGGGGACAGAACTGTTGACCTTTATTTAGTTTTACTCATTAGGGGATAGGACAAATTATTTCGTTTTATTGTGGTTGGTGGTATTATAGCCCACTCCCGCTAACAGGGAGGAGGTGTGTGTCCTAGCAGTGGGAAATTTCTAGATTGATTATGGGTGGCTTACAACTAACACTACAAAGTTAATAGTGGGGTAATTCACGATAAATCATGTACAAGAGTAGAATAGAATAGAATACTCTTTATTATGTACACCATATAAATTAGAGACATAAATATAGAAATTTTACAAAGGGTGACACAATGGGTGGTCTTGTCGCTAAGAGCGATCTTTTAAAGACAACCTTTGGATGGATTGAAAAAGGAAGGCCTTCAAGCTTTCTCAGTTAGCAATAGAGTACCTATAAATTGTTGTACAAGTATTGTAATTGACGAAATAATCACTAAGCATAGCACTAATTACTCGCACTCTCTTTGTGATCTATCAATATTCACAGTTATTTTTATCAAGGAATGTAAATTTTTAGTGATCCCCACCCAATTCGTATCAACGGTACGCTATGAGGTAATAAACCCACGTCACGTATGTATGTTCATCTGTCGATGAAACGATGGCAAGGTTTTTGGTATTTTTTTAACCATAAAAAGTAATCAGTTGCAATTTTCACACAACGTGGAACCGTGGGATCTCTCAACATGGCAATAAAAAAAGTGTTTTTGTCAACAATCAGTTTGCTATTATGAGTGCATTGTAATCCCTCAGATGTGCTGTCAAACATCATTAACCCAAACTCAAACTCTCTTTTACCAACCCATCTTCTTTCAACACAATATCTTATTACTAGCTGACCCGTCAGACTTTGTCCTGTTCAGAAAATAATTAATAAAAAAATAGCCAAATCGGTCCAGCCATTTTCAAGTGATAAGCTGAGCAACGAACAGCATTTCATTTTTATTTCAAAGTCAAAGTCAAAGATCTTTATTGTAAGAGAGTGGTTACAGAGTTGTTATTGAGTTAATTTGGTCTGCGTTTGCACTGCTCCCCCAATGTAGGCATACTATAGTTTGAACAATTTGTTATCTTAGACCTAAGTTTATGTGATAGCTAGCTACGCCCCGCGGTTTCACCCACATAAGTCTCGATCCCGTAGGAATATTGGAATAAAAAGTATTCTATGTGTTTATCCTGATTATAAACTATCTGTTTGCCAAATTTTATAAGAATTGGTACAGCCGTTTGAGCGTGACGAAGTAACAAACAAACAAACACCCACACACACACACTCACAAACTGTCGCCTTTATAATATTAGTGTGATTATTATATCACATTCTATATATCACATTATTATTTATATAAATTAAATCCCATGGTCTATTAGCTGCCTATCAAAAATAAACTAATACCAAACCACATAATGAAGCCTCGCAAAAAATATTTTAAAACAATTTTGTCCGCGATGATCCTCAGTATTAATCAAATTATGCCTCCGCGGTTCGTGTTATTTTACCTTCGCTAGGTACCTAATATATACCTAGGTATTAATATAACATGATTATGACAATGTACTTTCAGTAATAAACATAATTAAGGAATTTAGGTCGTTGGACAACAAGTTGAATTTAGTGTACTCGTATTTTAAATTGAAGTGAGTCCGCTATATTAGTGAATTGTAATGACCACTTTGAGGCATTGCTTAACTATTATTTTGAGAATAAAACTATGAAAATCGGCCAAGTGCGAGTCGGACTGGCACACGTAGGGTTCCTATGAACCGTAATAGGTAAATAGTTGACACTTTAGAGAAAGGTGTACGAGCACACTCAAATTTCGTATTCATACATTTAATTTTTTTTTTTCACTAAATAGATACAAAAAAAATATTTTAGAAAACCGCTATTATTAATTCCATAACACCAAGCATTCATACCTATAAAATTGTCAATTTTAGCGTGCTAAATTAAATAAATTATGAGTACATAGACATACTCGTATAATCTCCAGAGTCCTAAGGAGGTTAAATGCGGCACAATAAGGTTGAGAAAATGTGGCCTGAAATAATATTTAGATATGTTACTCTAGGGATCTTCCGAGACACATTTCAGGATAATATAATATTGAATAGATATTATTATAATTGGTTTTCATAGAGATTCAAGATCCAATTTAATAATATTTGGAACGAAGTTCTTTTACGTGGCATTCGGTTGGAGTCAACTGGTAGAAATCGTCACGTAACGAAAAAGCGTTGTACCTCTCCATGTAACTTTCTCTCTCTCTCTCTCTCTCTCTATCTCTTTCTATAGTACACGGAGAGAAAATTCTTAGAAAAATTACTGTGCTCGTCACTGTAAGGTGAGTGCAAGTGACATCTACAGAATTTTTTTTTGTGAGATTGGGAAAAATTCACTATTTGTCCAATAAACTTTACTGTACAGCATAAGAATTTTTACTGTGCTAGCATGGTAATTTTTCCATTACCACTCAAATGCACTCAGATTATGAGACAGCACAGTAATTTTTCTAAGATTTTTCTCTCCGTGTAGTACTCGTATAGTGTATGAGTTATGGTCTTCTAGGGTACCAAGCCAATATTGAGGTGAAAATTAAAATCCAAGACGTCGACAACTTTTTGAGAGCTTTTAAAAACGTATACTCTAGATGGCCGTGTATTAAAAACGCGTATTAAATTCATACGTTCTTTCCACTGTAGCGTGCTAAATTATAATCTCACAAGAGTGTGTGCTTGAGCGTATCGCCTTTGTAAGAAACTCCGTTCCTGACGGGGCCCCGACCGCACTCATATTTTTTTAAGGTTAATTACGATCTGACTGGTCAGATTTTATGCATCTAAAAACACCAAGGTTTTATGTGAGAAGAGCATTTGCTGTGCAGTGAATAGTATTGATCAAGCCTAATATTTTTAGCTGAAGTAAATTGTATTGCCGAGAGACACTGGAAGGAGCGTTGGCAGACCAACAGCCAGTTGGCAGGACGACTTACAGAAGATCGCGGCAAAGATTAGGATGAGACTCGCCTCGGTCGGTGACCAGGGAAACATGGCCAAAAGGGAGGAGGCCTAAACTCCACAGTGGATGGAACAAGGCAAATATGATGATGACCATGTATTGTATTAAAAGTGTCGTGTAAAAATATGGATATAAAATAATCGTAGTAGTAATCTACATTAATATCTATAATCCACATGGTGCACATAATACAGAGTAGAAAAGATAAGACGCTTTTTGGACACTCTTCCTGATGAAAAAAAATGAAAAAATAGTCTGCACCTTTAGGAAGGTTGTGAGAAAAAAGTGTAATGGCGGACCTCAAAATAAAACCAATTTCCCTATTGATGAATCCTCGAGAAACCAATACCAAAAAATTATTAGCAGCAAAACATGCCCACGTACCTTGGCAATCCAGAGATCCCTCTTAGACCCAGGGAGATGGGAAGATGCGTCGTTCATACCCGCGTTTTGGCTTGTAGGTATAGGCTGCCGGCTGGCGAGCAAAATCTTCTTTAATCCACCTGTGGAATGGTTAAAACTCCAAAAATCAACACTGCACTATAAGTTCTCAATGAAGCACAGATGCAGGTCCATTTATTTTACGACACCCCCCCCCCCTTTATTTTTCAACAAAAAAAGGAATTTTTAAGAGGCGGAGTGCACAGCACGCCATGTCTCAGTACGAGCGGAAGCACACTGTCTTAATGCCATCTATCGGCCAAAGCGAGAAAATTCAAGAACGTTTCGGTACATGGGCACTACGGCAGCAAATATTGGTGCGAGGATTCATCGATTGAGAAGTTAAAATATTTAATTTGAAATACTAACATATTATATTATAGGAAAAACATATTATATTATAACCCGTACGCAAAATACGCGCATTGACGTGGAGTTGCGGACACCAGCCCGTGTTACCTACCTATAGGAAAAAATCCTAAAATGTTATTATTTAATTTTTAACATTGAAAAGAGCATTGACGCTTCACCAATATACTTTTATATAGTTATCACCAGTATTTTAAGACTGTTAGCTTTTAAATTATGTAAATTTCATAAGTAAATCTGATTAAAATACATATAATACAGGAATTGTTTCATTTGAACGAGAAATTGGACAGAATTATGTAGTGCCAAGACAGCTGCTCACCGATATTTTAACAAGAATTTCTAGCTTGCTTCCCAAGAGATTGCATAAGACAGACGTTTCGATATGCAAAGCGGGTACCGGCAATGAGTCTAGAAAAGTTTTTGATAGAAGAGAAAGTGAACACCGTAGTACAGACGCTAGCACATGAAGCTACCCGAAACAGTAACATTTTTCCAATTAAATTTGAACGATTTAGCGATAAAGTTAAAAAAACCATTAAAGAAATTTGACAGATTATAATAGCCGTATCGCATAGCTAGTATGATTTTCGATACATTGCATTTGCACTCATCAGCTCACATATCGGAACCAAGGACCAAAAAAAAGATTGTTATTTTGAGATAAAACATCTAACACTATCTATACTTACTAGCTGTCCAAAAATATCCCACGGGAACTAACTATCGGGATCAAAGTACTCTATGTGTTAATCCAAGTTATAAACTATCCTTGTTCCAAATTTCATACAAATCCGTTCAGCCGTTTTTGCATCCAGACAATCAGACAAAAATTCTATAAACGATATTTTCGTCATCAGAGTCGTTTCCACAGTTCGTTGCAATTATTTTTACTAAAAAAAAATCATATACAGTTTTGACTTCGTTCTGTATTGATTATGAGCCTTTTATCCAGGTTCCCTTATCTTGCTGACGGTAACATAAGTTTATTTCGCCTTCGAGACCATATTTCACCGTTCATCATATTGAGTTTATCGCTAGTGAGTTATTGTGGTAGATAAATGCTTCAATATTACGATGGTGATTTAAAGTTTTTTTTTTTCTTCTATTCTATAAAGTAGGTACCTACATTCGGTCTTCACCTGTGCAGGTGACAGGGCATGCAGTGCATGATGGGAGGTGAGCGGTTGCCTGTGGAGAGTCGCCGCATATGCACCGGAGATCTGAACGGTCCATGAAGACTTGTGGAGGATTCACTTCCATGTAGGTTCTATTTATCAATTTGTTTTTATGAAAACTCGTTCCTTTTCTGTACTATGAAAATGACAAGGCTGATTCCTATAATATAAGGCATTCAATCCGACGTTGGTCCTCTTTGTATTGCAATTTTTTTTTTTTTTTACTATTATTTAATGTCCCACTGCCGGGCAAAGACTCTCCCTACTCTCCTTCCACCTCTCTTTCCAGAGCTGCCAAGGACCAATCTTTATTAAAGGAGTCTAGCTCATCCCACCATCTCCTTCTGGGCCGTTTACCATTAAGCGGGACCCACTGGGTCGTATGGTTTAATAAATAAATATTCTTTTGATACGATACCTACTCCACATATATATGCTTTTCTATCTATGTTAAAAGTGAAATAAAGGACATGTAATAAAAAAGCATCCGCTTTAATTCTCGTCCATAATAAATATTATTAGGTAGTAACATAGATTGCTGTTTTATTGTTACAGCACTAATCAAACATTTATCACGTCATAATGGCAGGTCACAATAAACTATAGATTTATCAACGAAAACAAGGATAAATTTTTATCACTCGGTTATAAAAACTTTTGGGTATACAACTTTTGTACCGTAAAAACAAAATGAATCAGATCAACAAGATAATGATATATTTTTTTCGTATTATTTTTGAGGTCAAATTACACACTGTGTTCCATTTCCTAAGAAGATAGGCAACCTCTTTTTCTTACAATAAAAATATGTTTACAAGCGTTTTATTTAAATCTTTCTAGGGTAGATACTACAGTGACCATTTCCATTTTCTTTTTCCCAGTAAAATCAAACACAACACGCTTACCCTACATACGAGTAACACGGCACAAAGGGGCTCAAGATACATCAATTTAGCTCGTTCTGAAGGATTAAAATCAGTTGAATTTGCCCCGTTAGATTTACAGTGCAAGCGAATGTTCTTTTTGTTGGAGAAAAGAAAAAGCCTTTTTATTTTGTGCTAGTTTACTTTCTGGGTATTAGGTTGGATTTTGTTTGCTGACTTGAGTAAACCAGGGAGTTTCTTGACGATCCTTTTTCTTAAGAATAGACTTCTTCTTTTTCGTTTCGATGGTACTGCTAAGGCCGGTTGTTCGTTCCAAACGGTTGGTTAATGGAACATACGTTCGTCAAATAATAACGAGTACGTACTCGTTATTATTTTACGTACGTTAAAGCAATAATTTTGTGATTGTAATTTGAAACAGTGCTTTTTTGGTTTGACGATAGTAAGCGTCATTTTTGAAGTATATGCGTGCGTCAAGTGGACGTGAAACAACCCGGCCTAACTATTCCTAGTTGATTTTTTTAAATACAGTTAGATCCCAGTAGTTGGCCACATTGATTGCGAATCAGTGGCATTCTTTAGGTCATCCGAGGTACAGGTCAACGGGCACTTACGGAACGGAACGGGAACTTTACGGGAACTTAGTTTGCACTATCTAAGACGATAATTACACGATTTTTTTCATGAATTTAGATTTGGGAAATGAGAATTTATTATGATGTGTTAAAAGTTACTGCACCGGTTTCGATTACAAAAAATACAAAAAAATACAAAATGTTTATTTCTGCACCAACTAGTTTGCATTAGTTTATGATTGGAGCCTCCTTTTAAGCATGATGACGCCAGTGTTAGGAGACTCGACTTGTCGCTAGTTTTCAATTTCATCCTGTGTTAAAATAATCTAGATGGAGTCGACATTTCCTATATAATTACATCATGAGAAGAAATGACTAGTGCTTATAAAATAACTATACTGGACTCTCGTCGTCCCTCCTCCTTGTTAGGTTACAAAACAGAAAAAGCGGCATGTTTTCTTGATAACAATTTACTAAAAGTTCCAATTCCAAACACAATGATTATGAAAAAATAAACGCCTATGCTCAGCAGTGGACGGTTAACCGTAATAAAGTCACACCCTATTACACTGAACTAAAAACATAATGCTATATCAAAAACTAGGCCTGCCTTTCCCATTTGGGAATAGAGGTGTGATGTCATCTTTGAATTTTAAAGAAAAAAGAACAACATAAAGTTTCTAACACATTGCTTCCGATTCCCTTTCCCACAAACTAAGCTAAATTAAGTTCAGTGCATCTTTTTCTTTCTATTTCATTAAAAAAAGGACAGAAGATAAATTTTAGTTTAGTCCTGTCAAATTAATCAGCGCCTGTCACTACTCCATACAAGCTTAAACGTGATTAAAAACTTGCCTACTAAAATTGCGTCAATTTACGTCAGGCGCTGATTCATTTGACAGGACTAAAATAAAAATTTTCTTCTATCCATTTTTAAATGAAATATCCTTTTTTAAAGAAAAAGATGCACTGAACTTAAATTTAGTTTAGTTTGTGAACAACAGAATCTGCACCAATGTCTTATTATCCACTAGCTCCAAAGTTTATCAGTTTTCAGGACGGGTCCCAATCAATCATTGTGGACCAATTCGTTGAGTCAGCCAAACTGGAGCGTGTCGACACCGCCTGATTCAGTTAGGGAGTTGTTTTTATGCGAAAACGTCACATAGGATGATTTAGTTTGTCATCGTTGGTATACAGTGTGAGTCTTTATAAAGTGCACATATTAAAAAGGGTGAAAATATAAACAGTTTTATCGACGGAAAAAATGTCAAAAAAAATCTAAAAATTTTTTTAATTTTTATTTTTTTTTACTCTCGTCTGGGTACCCCATGCAAACAAACTGTTACTACTTTTAAACTAAATGTCATATTAAAACAAAACAAAATTAATAATGATCTCTAATAATAGGCCAAGCTAATAAAGCCATAATTATTTGAAAAAGAAACCTCATAAATTAATTATTCATGATTTTTGAAGAAAATTTACCATTTTTACCATTTTTTACCATTTAAAAAAAAAAAAATTTTGACATTTTTTCCGTCGATAAAATTGTTTATATTTTCACCCTTTTTAATATGTGCACTTTATAAAGACTCACACTGTAGATGGAAGTTGGGTTGCGTTTGCGTGTGCTTGATAACATTGTAAGATGAAGGGAAATTGTCACTAAGTACCCAGTTTTTATAACTGTCAACAGCGCACCTACTTCTGGGTGGCCTCTTGTGATATGGATATCATTCAATAAACCCACGCCGGTCACTGAATGTCTATGAGCGAAAGATGTCATGCCTTCCCTGTCTTAGTCTTTACACATTGTGTGTGTTAGAAAAGGATAATAATAGAGCAGGACGTAGTTATCGCTCTTTCAAGTAAGTCAGTTCACTGCGACCACTTGTGGATGGTTTTCGGTTATGTAATTTTTTTTTGTACCATCCACAAATGGTCGGTTTTCGGTTATTGGGACCGCGCAAAAATTGCTCCTCGCAGCTGAGGAGTTAATTAAGCTTCGCTAATATTATAATCATTTTATAATAATACCTATAGATGATGAGGATATGAGGATAATGAAGCCTTCTTTATAGCCAATTACTAGACAAGACCAATTCAATAACATAACGCTCTACTTTACTTTCAATATCTACGACTCTGCTGACTGCACTTACGTCTAATAAAATAAACAGAAACTTTACCTTCTTACATCTTTCCTTATTTCATCAAACAGAATTTTCACAGTTAATTTAAAATAAGCCAACCAATAACAGCGTGAAGCCCTCCACCGAACAAACTAGTGCATTCAAGAACATTTTCTCATATTTCTACATCAAGTGCTACATATTCACTGCTACCGGAGAGAAATTAAAACATTTTACGAAGCACAAAAAAATAAACCATATCACAAAATCGTAAAATTCAAATTACAGTAACCGCTTTGTTCAGTTACGCCCTTCTTGCATTACCAGCGCTCTGCTATTACAATTTGTATTGTCACATCGAACGGAAATCTTATACGGTTGACTAGCCAGTTTGGACTTTGTTGTTAATGTTTTTAAGGTGCTTTTTAAGTGGAAGAGAGGTTCACTAAGCAATTTTGTCGGGCTTGATGCAAAAATTGCATACCTTGTTATAATAAAAAACATGTTTCCAAGTACTTTTGGTTGGCTTTTGTAATTTTATATGGTTTATATGTGAACAATGTAAAATCGTAAAAAAAAAACGTCTTATTTCCGTTGGTATTTAGGTGATTATTGGTTAAAAGTAAAACCACATTTATCAGACGCTCTTTACTTATTCAGATCACAACAACATTTATAGCCAAAAACCCATACATTCTCATCTCTCCCGAAACAGAATCGCAAGACAGAGCAATATTCTATATTGCACCGCAATCTCAACCACAGTGAAAGTCGAACTCGATATCTTGTCGAAGTTAGTTCATCCAGATTGCTGGTTCGATAGTTACGGATATACTCCTACAGACAGTTAGACGGGTAAACTTTGTAATATGTATGTGTCTAATCGCATGAGCTGAGATGAGATCTTCGGATACTATGTAGTAATATACTTGATACCTCTGTGTTACCTGCAGGGGTAAGTTGTTTACTGCAGTGCGATTCTGTAACCACCTCACCGTGAAAGCTTAGGTGAAGTGAGCGTGGAGTGAGCTGTCAGTGTCATACCACCTGATACTAAGGATTGACCAAGAATATATTTACAATCATAATCGAGGTTTTAATAATAATTTTATGCTAATTCTATTGATCATTTTATATCATTTCAAAGCTAGTATTTTAACTGTCAAACTAAGTGTTACTATTTGTGGGGTTATAATCTAAAAAAAATGTATTCTGACTAAATTTCGGTTTTTATTTTTTATTTTAAGACCAATATAATATTTTAACAACTAAAATACTAGTTTTGAAATTATATAAAACTAGCGGCCCGCCCCGGCTTCGCACGGGTGCAATGCTGATCACTACATAGTATAAAACAAAGTCGCTTCCCGCTGTCTGTCTGTCTCTATGTATGCTTAGATCTTGAAAACTACGCTACGGATTTTGATGAGGTTTTTTTTTTATAGATAAGAGTGATTCAAGAGGAAGGTTTATAAGGTATATAATTTGTGAAAATTTCAACTGTCTAACTGTCACGGTTCATGAGATACAGCCTGGTGACAAACGGACGGATGGACAGCGGAGTCTTAGTAATAGGGTCCCATTTTACCCTTTGGGTACGGAACCCTAAAAACGACTGTGTAAGAGTGTTAAAAGATATATTTACAGAAGTAAACATCACTTTATATTCATAATTATCATAATTTCATTCCATAGAAACCGTTTCTAAGTCTCTCTCAACTGGACGCCGACTACCGACAAAATAAAATCATATAGTTTTAGTTACCCACAAAGTTTCTGCCTACGACAATGGCAACTTCATTTCCCCACATCAAAAACCCTTTTACCACATCAACTGCTCGACCGATAACTCTACGTGTTACCGAGTACCTTGATTAAATATTCACGTGTAGTTTACATTATGTAAGGCAGTATTACACGGTTCCACCAAATTGAATCACTTTGGTTGAAATACTCAATAGAGGAATGAGGAAAATATCGTGAGGAAAGCTTTTCTATATCACTTGGCCCTCAAGAAATAAATGTTTATTGGAACGAAGTTCTTTTTCGCACGTTTAAGTGCAGAGTGCACTTGGCGAATAAGAGCTACACCGAAAAAAGTGTAACATTTTGACATTCACAACACTTTTTTTTTATTTACCAAAAGTCTACAAAAGCGCAAAAAAGTTCTTTCCAACCGGATGTTCCACGATGCTTCTCGTTTTATTATTATGTATTGTATAAATGAAATATTTGTAATTGGATTATTACTCGTATTTCAAGAGTTTGCCTCTTATAAATAAGCAAAAAAAAATAACTTTATAACGCGAATCTATTTCTAACCGCTCCTCCACGCGATCCACTCAATCCACGATCTCGATCCACTCGCATCTGGCGAATGCGGCTCTCGTTTCCGTCCGGCCATTGGGAGTCGAAGCTTCTAGAACATTCTAGAAACAGCCTTACATAATAAAATTCGACGCGCACCCCTTTTTGATAAGATTCGTGTGACTTCTGTCAACTGGGCTGCGCACCGAAAGTTTACGATATTTTACGAGTCTTTATCTTCGCCCCAAACCCTATTGTTTTATATGTATCATTGTGTGTATTTTAAAACTTCTTTTTAATATTATTAGTGTAAATGTAGGTGCTGCTCACAAAACGGTGCAGGAAAACATATTGAGAGAACCGGCATGTCTTAGATCCAAAAATTCGAAGACATGTGGCACCAGCCAACACGCTCTGGGCCCGCGTGGTGGATTATGGTATGGCTCACTCCGTCTCATAGAGAGGAGGCCTGTTTCCCAGCAGTGGGAATATTATAGGCTGATTATGCTATTATGCTATGCTAAAGGTGGTGCTCTGCATCAGCCAAAGGTTCATCATCTGCCTTGCCTTTTCCCAACTATATTGGGGTCGGCTTCCAGTCTAACCGGATGCAGCTGAATACCAGTATTTTACGTGGAGCGACTGCCTATCCGACCTCCACAACCCAGTTACTGGGTAATATGATACCCATTGGTAAGACTGGTTGTCAGAGTTTCGGGCTACTGACGACCCGTAACGACTGTCAAAGATCTACGAATGACAGCCGGGACCAACGGCTTAACGTGCTTTCCGAGGCACGGAGGGGTCTTGGTATGTGAAGATGGTCACCCATCCACGGACCAACCGCGGCAAGCGTAGCTTAACCTGATCGATCGACCAGTGCGGCTGTTATTACTTAGCCACAAGCCTAGCAAAAGGTTGACTGGTAGAAAATGCCTATGGAATTAAGTCCGCCTCTGTACATTTATGTGCTTGAAGTGTTAAATAAATATAGTACATTGTTCACCGAGAGGAGAAAGTGACCGATTACCGTCGAGGGTGTCGGCTTTAAAACACCCGAGATCGGGAATCGCACTTTCTCTCGAGTAATACATAGTGCTTTATACTACACCTACGAGGAAAATAAAAAACGAAATCTTTATTTTACTTTCTACGAAAACTGAATCCTCAAACAACACACAAATTGGAAATGGCGCCAATGGCGTCTGCAATTTTCACATGTTCTTTTTTCAAATTGTTTATCCTGCCGCCGCAGGGTCGCACTGCCAGCCCGACATCATCCAACACACAGCTAGTGGCCAGTGTCATTTTGCGAACTTGGAGATAAAAACTCAGTGTAAAAACTTTTTGGCTTTTGATATTTTTAGGTTACCGGCGCATAGTCTTACCCAAAATTAAAAAGAAAAACCACGTAAGAAATGGATTTTCATACACTTTTCTCTCCCGCTCAGATGCGTTTTTTCCCCGCATATTTGTTCGATATGCAATGACGTACTTTCTACCGTAAATTTGATAAAGTATCAAGGTACTTTCCAAGCAGGTGTAGTATAAAATTGATTTAGTGGCCTCACCCAAATTGAACCGTGTAATGCCAGCTTTATTATCAGGAGAGTCCCTTACAGTAATATGCTTAGGTGTCAAGTGTCAATCGTCCCTATTGTTTTAGAGACCCAATACACACTGATTGACCGGTCCCTAATCAATGCTACCCGAAGCCTGATCTAATTGATATCGCTTGTATTATGCAAATTAACTTCGGATGTCGTAGGTGTGAAAACCCAGGGAATAGATTATTTAGTTTGAACGCGTTCTGGAGTTTCAGGTAGTTTCAGGAAATCGAAGTAGTGATGAGAATAGCTAAGCAGTGATTTCAAAAAATCCAAAGTCATTTATTTCAAATAAGCTTAGAATCAGCACTTTTAGAACGTCAAAATTACAAAAGAGAGTCCCCCAAAACGCCCGCTCTTAACCACTTCCTAGTGCTTTCGCTGGGGAGAAAAAGTGGCGCAACAAACTCCCCAGCAGGACAACCGATTTCCTTTGAATAGTGTTTAAAAATAAAATGTAAGTGTTTATAAAGTATATGTAGTCTAGATTACGACTTAAGAATAAGTATAATCAGTCTTTGGTGTGTTCCCACTTCTGGGACACAGGCCTCCTATCTGTGAAAGGTGGGGTGTAATCTAACACGCGGGCCCAGTGCGGGTTGGCGGATGTCAAATGTCTTCGAATTTTTGGTTCTAGGACATGCCGGTTTCCTCACGATGTTTTCCTTCACCGTTTTGAGAGCAGTGGTGATGAAAATGTCTGCTTGGGTTCGAACCCATGACCGTAAATCGTGGCCGTTGCGACTGGGCCACGACTGCTCGAAGTAATGATTAGTGTTGCTAAATGGAGATTTAAGTGTTAGTATATAGGTAGTATTTTTGTTTAAAAAAAAAACGGTCAAGAGCGAGTCAGACTCACGCACCGAGGGTTTCGTACCATTTTTTTTTTTTCTGAAAATTTACGCAGTTTAGAGACATAATTTCATTTTTCCTGTAATCTGTACATAAACTTCTATCACATAGAATAGTTTCAGATTTTTCTCTAGGCAAACTTCGGAGATAAGGGGGGATGAACGGATTTTTTTTTTACATTTTTGTTCAAAAGTCGAAAACAATGTGGCATAAAAAAAGAAAAAATATTTAAGAATGTGCAAACAGCATTCTTTCATGTGATACCCCACATGCCCTAGTAGCCCCACTTCAAATTTTTAAGAACTTTCAGTCCCTGAAATAAATAAATTTTTATTTCTTTTTTATTTACAAAATAGTCGGGCAAACGTCATCTAAAACTATTCAAATTAGTAGTTCTTCAGATATCTAGATCTGACAGACGGACAGCCAGACAGACAGACCGAGTCGCACCATAAGGCTTCCTTTTTACCATTTTAGTACGGAACCCTAAAAAAGAGAAGAAAAAAAAAAACAATAAAAAGATAAAGATCATGAAAAACTAATATACTAAAGAGCTTAACTTATAAGAACTACTGAGATAAGAAAAGTGTCAGAGAAAACTGGTTAAAGTTCGCATACGCTGAAGATTTGTGGTACTTACCCGGTCGATGGCAACAGGCTGGCCTCCTATTACATGGAACCTAATCCGAGCTGGCGAAATGTGGGTGTAATATACACCTCTACCTAACCCTTCAGGAAAATCCGAGCTGACGAAATGTGGGTGTAATATACACCTCTACCTAACCTTTCAGGAAAATCTGAGCCGGCAAAATGTGGGTGTAATATACACCTCTGCATAACCTTTCAGGAAAATCCGAGCTGGTAGAATGTGGGTGTAATATACACCTCTGCCTAACCTTTCAGGAAAATCCGAGCTGGTAAAATGTGGGTGTAATATAGACCTCTGCCCTAACCTTTCAGGAAAATCCGAGCTGGCAAAATGTGGGTGTAGTATACACCTCTGCCTAACCTTTCAGGAAAGTCCGAGCTGGTAAAATGTGGGCGTAATATACGCCTCTGCCTAACCTTTCAGGAACATCTGAACTGGCAAAATGTGGGTGTAATATACACCTCTGCCTAACCTGTCAGGAAAATCTGAGCCGGCAAAATGTGGGTGTAATATACACCTCTGCCTGGGGTAGGCAGAGGATAAGATAAGATTCCGTAGTCAACAAGGAACCCTTATAGTTTCACCATGTCCGTCTGTCCGTCCGCAGCTTAGCTCAGAGACTCTTAGTACTAGAAAGCTATAATTTAGCATGGATATACATATTAATCATGCCGACAAAGTGGTAAAATAAATCATGAAAAAAATTTTTAGGGTACCTCCTCCACACGTAAAGTGGTTTTTTTAGGATAACTCCTCCACACGTAAAGTGGGGATGTTTTTTTTTCGTCGTCGTCGTCTCGTCGGTGTGGGATATCGTTAGATAGGTCTTTTAAAAATATTGCGGGTTTGTGAAACCAATTTTTCGATTCAGGGATCCATTTGTGAAAGATTAAGCTATAAAGTGCTAATTTTTGTTAGAGTCAAGTGTGCCCCCCATCCAGAAATCCCTAAATGGTTGCTTTTGTATATGTGAAAAAAATCACGGCAGTAAAGAAAACTATCACAGCTAAGTAGGCTTTACAAGTTTACGAGTAATAGTCGACCAACTTAAATTTGCAGCTGCAGTGTATGGGAGAACATGATTTTTAACCGACTTCAAAAAAAGGAGGAGGTTATCAATTCGACTGTATTTTTTTTTTTTTTTTTTTTTATGTTTGTTGCCTCATAATAACCGACTGGGTGAACCGATTTTCATGATTCTTTTTTTATTTGAAAGCTGGTGCTTCCCGTGTGGTCCCATTGTCACCATTTCAATATCTGATGATGGGATCTTGTAGAAATCGGGGGAACTCTTCAATAAATAACAGCAGATTAACCGCGATTATTGCTATAGCATATCTAAGCATTGTTTACACCATCACACAACATAATATCACGCCTGTACTCACTACAAAGGTTATAATTTTTTTTATTATAATAATAATTAATACCAGTAAAACAACCGCGATTGCTGCTATCGCATATGTATGCATTGTTTACGCAATCGCACAACATAACATCACGTCTGTACCCTATAAACGCAGATGCAGCTTCCTGTCACTGATATTTACATAGCAAGTAGTGTTTATATGAATTTGATTGGGGTAGATATAACTAAAAAGTGAAAAATAAAAAATTTTATATAAAAAAAAACAACCGACTTCCAAAAAAACACTACAAAGTGAAAAATAATTTTAATTTCGGAAGTCGGTGTCAAAAAACCAAAATGCGGAACCAACGACACCGACTTCCAAAATTAAAATTATTTTTCACTTTGTAGTGTTTTTTTGGAAGTCGGTTGTTTTTTTTTATATAAAATTTTTTCAACTGCAAAGTTAAGTTTGTTCTTGGGATAAATTCATTCTAACTACGGAACCCTTCATTGTGCATGGGCCGACACGGACTTGGCCGGTTTTTCATTTTCATATAAACGAAGAGCAGTAAAAGAATAAGCATGACAATTTTCAACTAATTAATATCATCATCATCTGCCTAGCCTTTTCCCAACTATGTTGGGGTCGGCTTCCAGTCTAACCGGATGCAGCTCAATACCAGTATTTTACATGGAGCGACTGCCTATCTGACCTCCATAACCCAGTTACTGGGTCATACGATACCCTAGGTAAGACTGGTTGTCAGACTTTCGGACTTCTGGACTACCCGTAACGACTGTCAAAGATCTACGAATGACAGCCGGGACCAACGGCTTAGCGTGCTTTCCGAGACATGGAGGGGTCTCGGTATGTAAAGATGGTCACCCATCCACAGACCAACCGTGGCAAGCGTAGCTTAACCTGATCGATCGACCTGTGCGGATGTTATTATTTAGCCACGGGCCCCTTCGCAATACATCGGCAATTAATTCCGTTGGTGTAGTAGGTATCCAAAAGTGATTGTAAAGACTTTGAGAGCTACCCTCAGTTAGTCTCTTTGCCCACCTAAGGACAATAATCACACATAAGCATTCCGCTTTTCATGAAAAATATTTCCCGTGTCAACTTTTATAATACAGCAAACTGTCACTACAGTTTGAGGCCTTGCCTTGGCCTTGCTTGAAGGGTGTCTCAGTAAGAGTGCACTTTTTAAAATTGGAATATTTTTTTTTTCATGCAAGTTGCAACTCTGAAATTTGACAGCTGTGACCTCTGTTTATTCCGATTATTAAAAATGGAGAGCTTTTCGAAAGATCCACGCGTTATAATTGTGAAAATTCATTACAAAAATGGGGAAAGTTACGCTGAAACCGCTCGCAAACTTCGCCAATTTTTAGCCGAGAATTAGATCGTGCGATTTAACGCCGTGCGATTTTTTCCTTTGGGGTTTTGTGAAATCTCGGGTATATGCGAATAAACCCGAAACAATTCCCGAGCTCAAATCGGAAATCCAACGCATCATCGGTGAGATACAGCCACATCTCTGTGCAAGTCATGGAAAATTTCATGAAAAGAGTAATGGCCTGTCATCGGAACCGTGGGGGTCATTTGCCGGATATTTTATTCCATACTTAATCGGAACATGTCTTCTTTACAATACATTAAAAATATCACAACTCTGTCATAAAATACTGGTTTTTGTTTTAAAATGAAAAAGTGCACTCTTACTGAGACACCCTATATAAACGGCATTTTCCAATGTATTCATATAAGTAATAGTTTTTGACACTCTCGCGGTATGTTCCTGATTTTTGGCATGGTATTTCTGTTGGCAAGAGATTACAGCGCGGTTGCAACCGTTGCCAGTTGCTAAGCTATTCATAACAGGCCTTCAAGTGTGTATTGGTTTTGTTCTGGTTTTGCTGAAGTTACAGATAAATATGAACTTTTAAAAGTATTGATTTTGATGAGAAATATGGCAGGCCATTTTATACAGTCGACGGTTGTAAAGTTACGTCTATGTTGACTATACACATAATATAAATAATATGAGTCGAGTGTGTGGGTGAGGTTGGGTTTTGATTTTTTTTGAGCCTGCAAGAAACAAGCATTTTATTAATTAATACCTAAACGATGCTGATGATGATGCCTAGATAAATAAAAATGTCCAGGTCTCTATTGTTTCAAAATTGGTTTAACTGTAAAATTTTTACCTGCAATTTCATGCTAAAGACGTGACATTGGCGGAAATATGAGATCACTCTTATATTTTTACTCACGACTTTTATCAAAATAAATCGGGAAATAGTTACAAGACCTTTTTTTAGCTCTTCTATTGTCCCACTGCTAGGTAAACTCCTTTTTCCTTCTAAACCTTGTCTTGTGCGATCTCTGGCCATATGGGTCCTGCAAACCTTATTAAATCAAATCGTTTATTGGTTTGCAAACATACGTATTATTTAGTATATAGATGTTTTATTATAAGGGCCATCCATGCTCTACCGTCCCATAGGCATGCAAAACATATTATTATTTAATATACACATATTTAGATTTTATAATTGTAAATAAATAAAATAATACAAAATAAAAATTAATGTCAAATCGTTTCAATTACAATACAAATGTCACAATAATACAATAATGGCAAATGTCAAGATGTCACGCGAAATCTCCTAAAGATCGTTAACAACAGAAAAAGTAGTTGTGCCTCATTAGTGACAGTTGAGCTACTACAAAAATAAAATTAAAAATGTCAAATTGTATAATAGCATGTCAATCAGTCAGTGCTTCATCGTCAAGAAAGTCGTCAATTGTAAAATAGCTTTCTTCAATGAATATTAATCTATTAGTGCCCTTTTGAATTTGAATACAGTCATAGTTTAATAATATTAGGTACTTTGTTATAAATGCGTGGAGCGATGCCTAAAAAACTATCTAATGTCTCACTGGTGGTGGCGCGTGTGTTGGATTATTAAGTTCCGTTCAAAATGGTTGACCTAAATGGTGCTGATCCATACATCATGTTCGTGAACGGTCGCCGTCAGTAGGGACTGGTCATCTCTTAGGCGCCACGGCTTATTTTATTTTCATTTCTGAATTGTTTTTTTTTTGCCTTTATCTTTTTAGTACGGACGTTTTTAACGTACCCGTATTTCTACATCGTTCTCACATTTATTATTTCAACATGAATGATGTAACCAATATTTTGTAATAACTTTATGATTTAACGCTGTGGAATGGGCAACTAGCTGCATCTTTCTGACTGACCGACACCTTGACATTCAAAAGTGTCTGTAATTGGTTTAGTTCAAATAAATGCTATGAGTTTGAGTTTGAACAACATTAAGAAGAAGAAAAAATACATAAAAGTTGCATGTCTACAACTCACCTGAAGATTGACAGCAGTAAAATATGTCGGTGCCTCTAAAAAAATCCCCACCGTGAGCAATAAGGCCGAATTTTACACTTTAAAATACTGACACATCAAAAATATGGGATGTTCCAAATTCGAAACCATCTGGCAACACAATTTGTTGTTATGTTGCTCTTTCTGCCTAACGGCATGTTGGCAGGCCAGGCCGCAACTGACGGCGTCTAGTCCATTTTGAGGCCTTTTTGTGCAATAGTGTCACAATTTGTAGACGGGCGTAGAAAAATTTACTACATTTTGCAACCTTTATTGTTCTACAAATTCGAAATGTCTATGAAAAATGTTTGCTGTATAAAATGTCGGGTGAAATTCGATTAAAAAGTTCGATTGTATGTTAGTTAGATAGGTGCAGAGTTAAATAAAAACATGTGTAACTAGGTTAGTTGGAAACTACCTATGTGTGTTTTAAACTAGTTGTTTCCAAACGAATTTAGAATAATTATTCTTCTTACCCCGCGTCCTATTAGAGAGCGCTAATATCTATGTCATTTTTTGTTTGGAAAACCGGAAGGCGCCCGCTGTCGACTCGACCATGCGTTCCGGTTCACCGAAAAAAAAGTGACAGAGAAGAAGAAAAGAAAAAGAAGAACAGAATGAAGTGACAGTGGGTCTTAGTGATGCGACGCATATTTTCCCTGAACTAATTATTTTTTGTTTTCTTTCTGAGTGTCATTTTTGCCGCAAATAAACGTATTTTCTTTCTATTTCTTCTTTCTTTTTGGCTTTAATCTGTCCCATTCTTTAAAATCCATTACCTAGTCTATTACAACCCTATTAAAACGCCCGAATCTTGACTCCTACATACTCATACTAAAAGGTTTAAGTGCTCTGTATTAGCTAGGAAACTAATAATTTGTTTCTAATAACTAATAATGTTTTCGTAATTTCAGAGTTGGTCCCATAGTGAAAGTTGTTCATATTCATGAGTAGAACACCCTGTAAAATTTGGAGCCTGTTAAAAAAAGCATCCAGTATATGTCACTGTAAGATTGTGAACACTTTGTCGGCGTGATTAATATGTAGAGCCATTCTAAATTATAGCTTTTATAGAGTCTCTGAGCTAAGCTGCGGACGGATGGACAGACGGTCATGGCGGAACTATAAGCGTTCCTTGTTGACTACGGAACCCTAAAAACGAAATTATGGCGCGGACAGGCGATGTGATGCGACGGGATACAGACGCCAGCACATCAAGCTACTACAATCTGTCATATTTCTTTAATAGATTTTCAACTTTATCGCTAAAGTATTAGGTTCAGAGTTGATTGGAAAAATTTGACAGTTTCGGGGAGCTTGATGTGCTGGCGTCTGTACATTAGAGAGCGGGAGATTTCGCGCGAACGAGGTCGCGGTCAGATATATAAAAGTCGTTCCTGTCGATCGCCGCGTTGTTCTTTTAAACTCTTCAACGGGTTTTGATGTGATTTTCACCATCATTTAGAGACTGTATACCAGAAGGTTTATGTATATAATACATTAATATTAAACCATCATATAAAAAAATAATCTTTATATTTTTTCAAGTAGTAAAAAGTGGGCTGTTCGCGAGCTAGGAATAATTATTTTGACACTATTTGGAATCACGCTGTCGCTACTTTTTAAGTAACAAATCACCCTACAATTTAGTTACCTTATAGATCAAAGTAAGCACACATCACCTTAAGACACGTCACCTTAATTAAAAGTACACAGTATAAGGCTAGTTCGTGCAAAGAAAAAGATAGGGCTGAAGCAATTAGGTCATTTTTATTACACCTTAGGTTTATGTAAGAGCTTTTTATGACAGACCTAATCAAGAAGTATCCATACACGTAAAGTGACGTTATTGTCATTATTTTCAAAATTCATTACTAGCTATAGCCGCAAATTCGTTCGCGTGCATGTCGGAAAAAAAATTAGATTTCATGGGTTTTTCCGCGCGGATCCCTAATTCTTTTTATGCCTTATAATATTCAGCTATCTACTAGTGAAAGTCCCGTCAAAATCGGTCTAGCCGTTTCGGAGATTAGCGTGAACAAACATCAACAACAGACAAATAAAAATGTTTTTTTTGTTGTTGTTATAAGTACCTACAGTACATGTACTCTCATGTGCATTTAGGTTATTTTTACATTATAAACAGAGACTTCAATTTTATTTACTTTAATATAGACTTATATATTGTATTTTTTAGGAATTGACTTTCAATTTCGAAAAGTTACGAGACATCAAACAGGAAAATCTATTAAAATTAGCATTGCCATTCAACGTGGGAACGCTTTTGGGCACGTTGTGGACCAGTCGTACACCTAAGTGTCCTTTTGTTTTTATTTGTATGGTAAATCACTTAATTTAATATCTGGTGTAAATACTGAGTTGCTTCATTAATTAAACATAATCATTTTAATGTTAATAATAAATTTTTCTATCCAGGAGGGGATAGAAAATTTGGAGGCGGGGGAGGGAGGGGCCCATGGATAAATAATAACAGTCGCAGAGGTCGATCGATCAGGTTAAGCTACGCTTGCCACGATTGGTCTGTGGATGGGTGACCATCTTTACATACCGAGACCCCTCCGTGCCTCGGAAAGCACTTTAAGCCGTTGGTCCCGGCTGTCATTCGTGGATCTTTGACAGTCGTTACGGGTAGTCAGATGCCCGAAAGTCTGACAATCAGTCTTACCAAGGGGTTTCCTAATACCTAGTAACTGGGTTATGGAGGTCAGATAGGCAGTCGCTCCATGTAAAATACTGGTATTCAGCTGAATCCAGTTGAACTAGAAGACGAACCCCACATAGTTGGGAAAAGGCTAGGCAGATGATGATGAATACAATTTTCTATCCATACTAATATTATGAAATCGAAAGTAGCTCTGCTAAACCACTGAACTGATCGTCATGTTTGACAAATAAACTATTTTTCATCGAGGACCACGGGCATCAGCTAGTATACTATATACAAAACCTTCACAAGTTTTCAACAAAAAAACAGTTCAGAACAGTAATAATTATCTCCGGTCTATACAAGCTGATCATAAACCTACCAGAAACTATATATAACTATGATAACATTGGCATTGTTCCGAATTACTTCCTCATCCCCTTGCTTTTACGTAGTTGTCATTACACGATTGTTTGCGCGCCTTTGACTCGGCAAAGTTCTTTGTTCCTTTGTAAGAAAAACAATGTGACAGGCCCGTTTTAGTATGAAATTGATATAGAGCGCTAATGAATATGTATGAATAGACGACTAAAAGAATAAACTGAGTCATAACCATCGACACTGTATAAAGCGCAGGCCACACTGGGAACGGAGCTAAGGCCGTGTTCAAACCAAACTGACTGTCAGCCGCCGAAAGTGAGCGAACGTTACGCAGTTTATTGTATTTCCATACATAATATATTCACTTTTTCGTTCACATCTAACCGACGATAAGCTATTACGCTATGCGTAGACGCTGACATTCGGCGGCCGATTAATATATCGTGTCACTATGCTCCGCGGACGCTGATTGGCTACGTAGCTAAACGTCAGCGTATTGGATCCAGCTCGGCCGGCGGACTCTATTCAGTACCACTGAGCTCTTTTATGTGAAAAATAGTCGGCCGCTCAGCTTACGCATACGTTGTGAACGTATACAAGCCGACTGTTTTGTTCACACCATTGGCGTATTGTAAGCTATAGCGTATTGTCAGTATACTGTGAACGAAAAATACCGTTTATTTTCACGTTTACACTGGGGCTCACAGTGAGCCTGCTCACATTCGGCGGCTGACAGTCAGTTTGGTTTGAACACGGCCTAAGTTCGTAGCTTCGCTCATGCACAGCCCAATTCAAAAGACAATGCCCATCTGTGCCCCAGAAATGCCCAGATAAAGTATATTACAAGACTGCTCTAATAAATAAACACTAGAATTATGTTGTTAATTTTAAATCATATGAAGCACTGGATAAAAAATAATTAAAAATAAGACGTTCTTTGAAGCTTTGTATCTAACCAAATTGTTTTCACATACATATTGACACTATACAATGGAGACAGACTAGATAATTCCAAATAACTGACATGTATATCTAATAACATACAGATAAATAAAAGAACACTGATCTGGCTTAGCTTATGTGATGATCATGAAGTTCCTAGTGAAAAACTAATAGCAATGCTATCTGTAAACGATAAAATGTATAAAAAACCAGTAGGAAGTTATCATGTTTAATGTCCAATATCTTTTGAACCGGTGCTTTATATGACATAAGATCTAGATATCATATAAATACTGTTAAAAAGTTATCATATGACATAGAGCTGCAATTTGGACTTTCAGCTCCATACTAATATGGGCATGGTCCTTTATGGTGGCTCGGAACATGATGCGCGTTGCTACGCAGTAACACTTTCACGTGCCAGCGGGGGTGAGGGGTGGGGTACTGCGTAGTGAGTAGCGTACTTCAGAGCTGCCATAAAGTTTGAATCGGACTGTGTCGACCGCGTCTTTTGAACCGCTTCGTGAACCGAAGCATGCGAACCCGCGGTAGCTACATGTGCGAAGCTAAATGAAATTAGCTTCGTTCCCAGTGTGGCCTACGCTTAAGGCGTGCCACTTGTTCGAGTTGGCATGATTCAAAACAATTACGGCGGCAAAATAAATATTCGATTGTTACGCCCCGCTGTCACCCCTCGCGTTCAATGCTTTCATAAAGTGCGGGACTCATCAAAACATCGCTGGATACTTAACATGTGCTATTTATTTATTTATTTGTGTGTGAATAACAACAATTTATTCATTACAATCATGCATAATCAGCCTATAATGTTCCCATTGCTGACACACACGCGCACACACACACTAACACACACAAGCGCGCGCGCAGACGCGCACACACACGCACACACACACACAAATATAAACACACACGCACACACACACACACACACACAGTAACAGTGACAGTTCAACAACATTTATAGCGTTATTTACGTTATTTTTGTTTTTTTTCTCTCGCTCCTCCCTCTGCTCACCAAGTAATTCAGTGATGCCTGTGAGCTGTTTTATTTCTAAGAAAACATGTTGCTAGTCATTTTTCACGACTTTCATTATTATTTCAGCTTCAGCCGACGGGAACAATAGGTGCCGGGCAATTCTGTAAAAATCTCACCGTGAAATCATAAGTGAAGTGAACGCTTAGTAGTGTTAATCCCTAGCGAATGACAGCTCACTCCACGCTCACTTCACCCAAGCTTTCACGGTGAGATGGTTACTAAAGGGCGGGCGTTTTGGGGGACTGTCTTTTGTAATTTTGACGTTCGAAAAGTGCTGATTCTCAGCCTAGTTTGAATGACTTTTGATTTTGATTTTGATTTTCACAGAATCGCACGGGAGATTATACTCAAACTCGTAAGTATTTTCAAAGGCCTATAAGAAAAAGCACAATCGGGCCAATGTTGCAATGACTTGTCTTCTTTAATGCCAATAAAATAAAGAAGCTTACTGCTCAGGCGGAGAATATAACTCTTTAGAAGTGTTTCGTGTTATTAATTTAAATGCGAATGAATCTGCCAAGCTTTTTCCCAATTATGTTGGGGTCGGCTTCCAGTCCAACCGGATGCAGCTGAATACCATTTTTTTACATGGAGCGGCATAGCTGGTGAAATGTGGAAGTACAATCGGTACACCTCTGTCTAACCCATTGATTCCCAAAGTGGTCCAGATGGACCCCCAGGGGTCCACGGGAGACTCGACGGGGGTCTACGTTAGATCTAATCTTCACATTTTTCGTTGAGTTTTGGGAATATGGTAGATGAGTAGCTGCAGATGGTCCACCGGAACCAGCAAAATTCTTAAAGTGGTCTATGAGAAGAAAAAGTTTGGGAACCTCTGGCTAACCCCTCCAGGAATACAGGCGTGATATTATGTTACTATTATTAATATTTATTTATTTTAATTCTTTAAAATAAAAATACATTTTCCAGTTTATTCCAGATGATTTTTGAAGCACTGACATATTCGAATTTTACACTAGTATGTAACTCTGCAGCAATAAAAGAGTTCCAACTGCCAATAATTCGGAATTTTTCGTTCACTATAAATGGAAAACGGTACAGACGACAGCACATCAAGCGACTACAACAATCTGTAAAATTTCTTAAATAGATTTTCAACTTTATCGCTTAAATATAAGGTTCAAAGTAGATTGGGAAAATTTTACAGTTTCGGGTAGCTTGATGTGCTGGCGTCTGTACATTTTACCCGCATGAATATTGTTGGCGATATTTTCAACTACGCTTTTAATATTTTCATAAGATATTGCGAGATTCCTGTGTTATTGGATTTTCTCTGTGAATACCTCAGTATGCGGTATTTAATGAGACATCAGATAATAAGGCTCGCTTCCTATTACATGGGATTTAAGTATAACAGAGAAAATGTGGTGTATTAAATACCTCTGAATCCATACTACCCCATACATAAGAATCATCATCTGCCTAGCCTTTTCCCAACTATGTTGGGGTCGGCTTCCAGTCTAACCGGAAGCAGCTGAATACAGGTATTTTACATGGAGCGACCGCCTATCTGACCTCCACAACCCAGTTACTGGGTAATACGATACCTCTAGGTAAGACTGGTTGTCAGACTTTCGGGCTTCTGACTACCCGTAACGACTGTCAAAGATCTACGAATGACAGCCAGGGCAACATGCTTTCCGAGGCATGGAGGGGTCTCGGTATGTAAAGATGGTCACCCATCCACAGACCAACCGCGGCAAGCGTAGCTTAACCTGATCGATTGACCTGTGCGGCTGTTGTAAGAATATAAATGCGAAAAACGGCTAAACGAATTTGGATATAATTTAGCTCAAAGATAGTCAATGACCCGGGTCAGGACGTACACATATGGGACATATCGATTGTGCCCGACAGGGTCCACAATGATCACATCATAGTTTTAAGTACGTAATAATTTAACTTCGTTTTTTTAACAGCCATGCAAATAAATTATTGATTATTAATTTATTTCAATTTTCAAGATTGGTAATATTTACAAAAAGCTAACAGTTTTAAAATAATAATAATAATATCTTTAAGTATGTAAAAGGGAGAGGAAATAATCGTTCCAAATGGGAAATAATTATCTTTTGCTGTTGGATAAGCATCGAATGAGGTTAGTAGCAATAAATAATAATAAATAATGGCGCCGATTTCCTTGTTCACAAACTGAAATAAATTTAAGTTCAGTGCATCTTTTTCTTTCTATTTCATTAAGAAAAGGATAAAAGATAACTATTAGTTTAGTCCTGTCAACTTAAGATACTCCATAGACAAGCTTAAACGTGATTAAAACATTGGCTAGTAAAAATACATCAATTTACGTCAGGCGCAGACTAATTTGACAGGACTAAACTAATATTTATCTTCTGTCCTTTTCTTAGTGAAATAGAAAGAAAAAGATGCACTGAACTTAATTTGTGAACAAAAGAATCGGCGGCAGTATCATTTTCCTCAAAATGTCCTAAAAGTTGTTTTTTTGGGAAATTATTACACAGATCTTTTTTGTCGACGTGGTAGATCGGGGGAACAAGGCATTTAACGCGGACGGATCGCGGACAGAAGCTAGTTTAGAAATAAGATAGTTAAGTACACAAGTCAATCACGCAGAACTAATTAAAATTAACTAAATTATTCCGAGACACTTCCAAAACGAAGCAGGAATGTATGGTATGGGCAACATTGGCTCCAGTAAACCAAAACCCTTGTTTTACCCCCATTTCGTACCCTGCATGAGACGCGTCCACTAACAGCAGGCCGTACCTCTCAAAAATCAATTTAGGCTGCACGAGGGGTGCCAAAAAAATCTGCATGTTGCGTAATGTAATCTCAATACATAGCTGCTACATGAGCTGGGGTTGGAACCGCGCCAGGAGACCTAAGGTAGTCACGTGGAGTGAGGTTTTTATCGAGATACTAGCATCCGCCCGCAACTCCATTTGCGTAGAATTCGGAATTCCCGCCATTTAAATCCTATTACTCATTTTCCCGTAGGAATGGAGCTGTTTCCCGCGGTAAAAAGTAACCTATGTTCATCAGGGACAATGTCGGCTTGTAATGCTAAGACAATTTTCAAATCAGTCCAGTAGTTTCGGAGCCTATTTAATACAAACAAAAAATCAAATTTTTCCTTAGTGACGACCATGGCGGATAATATAAGCAATGAAGAGCAGGAGTTAAAAAAATCTTGGATAATTAAAATTAATTTTAATATCAGCGACACCAAAAAATAGAAGAAGCTAGATTTGATGTAGGAGAAATGGACGGATGATCAAATTACTGCAAACCGATTGCTGTTACTTGTGCCTAGTTTCAACTTTTAAATTTTACGAGTACAACTACGTGTGAGGCAGTTTTAGGCTGTTTCATACAAGTATATGTGATATCCTGTAGATTTTCTTTCCATAGTAATAATCGTATTCAGTGAAATGCTATTGCAAGGGGTTTTTCATTGCAGATGAGGTATGTAAAAAACTATACCGCACTGTCGTGAGGCTGTCATGGTGGTTCCGCAGCCAAGGGAACGGATCCCATATCGTTTCAGTAAATCCGCTTGTCTGTCTCTCGCCGTAGGTATGTCACAGGTACAGTGTGTAGCTGCATGAAATGTACAGCCAGGGAAATCCTATCCTACTAATATTATAAACGCGAAAGTTTGTGAGGATCGACGAATGGATGAATATTTGTTACTCTTTCACGCAAAAACTACTAAACGGATTTAGATGACATTTGGCAAACAGATAGTTTATAATCAGGATTAACACATAGGATACTTTTTATCCAGCGATTCCTACGGGATCAAAACTTATGCGAGTGAAACCGTGGGGCGCAGTTAGTAAATTATAATTGTTAAGAAAATTAGAGCAGTGATGGCTCAGTGAGCAGTGGTGGCCCAGTGAGCAGTGGTAGCTCAGTGAGCAGTGGTGGTCCAGTGAGCAGTGGTAGCTCAGTGAGCAGTGGTGGCCCAGTGAGCAGTGGTAGCTCAGTGAGCAGTGGTGGCCCAGTGAGCAGTGGTAGCTCAGTGAGCAGTGGTGGACCAGTGAGCAGTGGTAGCTCAGTGAGCAGTGGTGGACCACTGAGCAGTGGTAGCTCAGTGAGCAGTGGTGGCCCAGTGAGCAGTGGTAGCTCAGTAAACAGTGGTGGCCCAGTGAGCAGTGGTAGCTCAGTGAGCAGTGGTGGTCCAGTGAGTAGTGGTAGCTCAGTGAGCAGTTGTGGTCCAGTGAGAAGTGGTAGCTCAATGAGCAGTGGTGGTCCAGTGAGAAGTGGTAGCTCAATGAGCAGTGGTGGTCCAGTGAGCTGTGGTAGCTCAGTGAGCAGTGAAACCGTGATGTCTTGGAACCAAAAATTCAAAGACATGTGACATTTACTAAACTGCACTGGGCCCGCGTGGCAGATTACAGCCCACTCTCTCTCACAGAGAGGAGTCCTTTGTCCCAGCTCTGGGAACATTATAGGCCGATTATGCAGAAGCAAATTAATGTACAGACGCCAGCACATCAAGCTACTACATTCTTTGAAATATCTTTAATAGATTTTCAACATTATCGCTAAAGCATAAGGTTCAAAGTTGATTGGGAACATTTTACATTTTCGGGTAGCTTGATGTGCTGGCGTCTGTACTACGTCACTTTGCCGAGTTAGGTATAGGGATTTTATACAACTGTCAAAGAATGACAGTTGTGATTTGAATATACGGCCAATTTAAGTTGGTAGTCAGTTTCCTTAACAATTAATTTTCCCCGACTTTGCAATTTGAAGACTCACTATCCAATTTCAGGGCACACGTGTTCCTATTCTGATTTAATAATAGAAGTGCTAGAGCTGGGCTCATTTGTTAACATAAGGACAGATTCGCTGTACGCCAGATTCGCGTTAGGTCAGATTCGGTTAAAGACAGACATACAGTCAAATAAAAATAATGTTATTAATTATTTAATGAATACTGGATAGAAATTAGAACATGAATTTAATTAGATAGTTACAATAAAAATTGTTCCCATTTATCAACTTTATAACTTCAAAACTCTGAAGAGTTTGAATAGTTTCTTTCTTCTATTGTTGCCTGTGTGGTCTGTTCTATTGTTATCAAAATAGCTATCGACATACGACAGACATTTTAGGAAATGTCAAAATCAAAGCCTCCAATTGTGACGTCACATCAAAGGAGGGTCCTTTTTATAATAAAGAAAGCATGTAACCACGCCCTCCCACTCCAACTATTGTGAGTGACTCACTAAAAGTATAGTTATTCCAGTCATGATACGCGAATTCTTTCTTTTTCTATGAAATATGTATAATATTATTCCTAGTAAAAGCCGCTTAGTCATTTTTGTAAGATTTTTTTGCCTTAATACATAGTTTACATACCTTATATTTACTTACACATACAAATAAATGTAAAATTGAAGTGCCTGTTTGTAATGTCAAAATAACAGCTTGTTGCAAAATGCATTATGATACGTACTTTTACAATAAAAAAAAACGACGGGTTGCACTCCGGGAGTGCCGGCAGAAGTGAAAACTTAAATACTAACGTTGTGCATTTTTTATATTTTGGAATGGTTAGGGAATCATTTTGCACGAATTGCTTTAATTATCAGTATAAAAGTACTATAATTTATGTCGTAGAATACAATATTTATTTATTGCGCTATCTTGCACAAACATGACAATTTATATTACATTAAAAAGTTTATCTCTCAGAAAAATCAACTACCATCCATAATTTCGACGACTTTTTCACCATCATTATTACCAGAACGATTATTTTATTATTTTTTTAATTTTTTCACGTCCACCGGAGGTGTGCCATATGTTCCACCAGTTATCTGTAGTTCCCAAATTGCAGATTTATTATCGAGAGATGTACCTTCAAGTCTATCAATACATTCTAACTACAATTCTAATTAATTCATTCATTTAAGTTAAGTTTCTTTCTGTAACATAAACACACACGAACATTCGCGCAAGCACTCTGCCCCACCTAAACTAAACAACAGGCGCAGGCATACATTTTCGCCGCGCCGTAGAAAGAGAGGGGGATACTTCCTCGCCTACACCGCGCCGCCGGCTGTGTACTCACCATCAGTCTTACGAATTTTCGATCAGGGTCACGTGTCCTGACGCGAGCTCTACATTTTTTACCCGTTACAAAAAAGTGTACAACGCCGCTAAAGAAGTTTTCACATCAAAAAACAAAATGTTGTCTATCTGTCTGTCTGTCTATTTGTTCCGGCTAATATCTGAAACCGCTGGCCCTATTTTGACGGTACTTTCACAGGCAGATAGCTGATGCTATAAGGAGTACCTACTGAGGTACCTTATTTTAGAAAAATAATTAGGTTTTCGTGCAAAAAAAAGAAAAATTAAAATGAGAAAAAAGATTCATCGTTTTCAATGGACGAGTGGTACCTGCACCTTCTCTAAGCGACACATTATTGATACCCGACATACCCGCGAACGAAGTCGTGGGCACAAATTATGTTTTTCTAGTGAAAGCCGCTTAGTCAATAATATGTTGTAAGAAAATCGGTAGACCGTTGGTCTTAATAAATAATTTAATTGTTCTATAAGTAATAGAAATATCTGTTTTGTCGAACTTAATGTTTCCAGACGGATGAATGACACAAAGACAAGCTTTATCCCTGAGATGATGAGGCTAGAAATGGAATGAATACCGAGATGACGACAAACAGAGAAGTATAGAACAGGCAATAATTAAAGAAGAAGTTGCAACTTCCATAGAAAATTACCCCACGTACGACAGCTGAGAAAAATATCTAAAAAAATAGATAAATATGAGTATTAATAAATTGCATACCTCCGATTGTCATCTTTCTTGGCTATCATATTTAGAAATTGCTCCAAATATTATCTCAGGCACAGTATTACTTATCTTAAAAATATTTTACTTTCAATTATACAATACCTACTACTCTAACGATCATAAAAAACTGGAATAAAGATGCCAATGAAGTAGCTCTCCGTGTGTAATACCCGAAATTATTTTATAAAATAAATAGATCATATAGTCAGTAAGCATTACATTAAAATAATACTTTTTAAATTTGTTAATATTATTAACCTAGTACTTATAATATATATTATCAAAATGAGCTATTACAGTGTATAATTGCTTTTTAATCCTATTGTAAAACTAAAACCAAAGTTAGTATATTACAGGTATTCTGCACCTGAATTAATATTTAGAGCAATTTTTTTATGTGCTAGCCAGGAAGGATGATCACCGGAAGTATATCATTTCTTTATACTAATTTTTAGCGATTTTTTGAGATACTTATCTTTGCAGTTGGAACTGGGGCATTATTGCTGCTTCTTCTTTCTAATTTAAATTTATAAAAATCTATGTATTAGTATTTATTGTAGTATTTTCACACAATAAAGGCGGAGGACAGGGTGTTGTGGCGCAGTCTGGGAGAGGCCTATGTCCAGCAGTGGACTGAGATAGGCTGAGTTGATGTAGTATTTTATAGTAATTTCCTAGCTATTTATCACACATGCTGCATCTGCCATGTTTTGTCTCTGCATCACCCTAACTAAAGTTCAGGCTGAGGCAATGGCGCCGATTTCCTTGTTCACAAAATAAACTAAATTTAACTTCAGTACACCTTTTTCTTTCTATTTCATTAAGAAAATGACAGCAGATAAATATTAGTTTAGTTCTGTCAAATTAAGATACTCTATAGAGAAGTTTAGGCGTGGTTAAAAAAAAATGGCTAGTAAAAATACGTCAATTTACGTCAGGCGTTGACTAATTTCACAGGACTAAACTAATATTTATCTTCTGTCCTTTTCTTAATCAAATAGAAAGAAAAAGATGCACTGAACTTAAATTTAGTTTAGATTGTGGACAAGGGATTCGGCGCCATTGCCCCAGGCATTAAGTCCGCCTTTGTACAGTATTTTGTTTTTACTTCTAAATAAAATTTTAACAAATAAATCAAATATTTATACTATATACAATTACAAGTATACAAGGTGTAACATAAATAACGCACAACCTCTTAAGGGGTCATTGTACTCATCATTATGAACAACTTTTACTATGAGACCAAACCTGAAATCGCGAAAAAAAAATCAGCTGTTCCCTACATTTTGACGAGTTATGCGAACATAAATGTAGGGAACAGCTGATTTTTTTTTCGCGATTTCAGGTTTGGTCCCATAGTAAAAGTTGTTCATAATGATGAGTACAATGACCCCTTAAGAGGTTGTGCGTTATTTAAGTTACACCTTGTATAATTTTAAAAAATAAAGAAATAGGCAGGAGCTCGTTCGGCATCAAAAAATTCGTCCACATCGCTGTCAATGGAATAAGTGCCTTTAGGCAATGACAGCGGCAGTACTATGGCAGCGACAGGCTGGCAGTATTACCACGTTGGATGGCAATTCTGTTTTCTTGGGTTAAAAATAGGCCAGCCCTCTAATCATGTAACGAGTCAACCAACCGCTTGGCGATGTAACTGTAAGTAATTTAAATAAACATTTTGGATTTGCTAAGTTTTTTTCTTTTGATATGGAGCCTACCTTAGCTCCACAACACAAATCCATACTAATATTATAAATTCGAAAGTAACTGTTACCTTTTCACGCCACTACTGAACGAATTTCGATAAAAAGACATTGCCCATCTCCCAAACATCGATGGGCCCAAAAGAGGATCGCCCACTTCTGGGCCCAGCTTGTTATAGAAAAAACAAAATGTGGAAAAAATACTTTATTTTATGATAAAACAAAATCATAAAAAAAAAAAAAAATTTACAGTTGCAAAATATAGAAAAATATTTTTTGTTTTTTGTTGAGATCATGCATTTCGTCGCGAATTGGCTAAAAAGACAATAAGTCAAGTCTTTAAACAAATGTCAGTATCAAAATAAAAGTGACAGTATATGAAAAATCTTTTCGCGAATAGTTCGCGCATAAACACACTTAAACACAGTGAATACTGTGTTGTGTTGCAATATTCGTGTTTTCGGTGATTTATCTAACGACTTTGGCGGCTTGACGGAATCTGACCAATCTTGCTTTCATGAACTACCTCAGCGCGAAAACGGACTTTTTATCTGCTACTTTGATTCGACTACGGCTTGTTATTTTGGACTTCGATACCACCTATCGTGATGGACAACTGTATTAATTGCGGTATTGCAACTTCTCGTTGTAATATAACGGGAAGACGTGCTTTAAATGAAGAATCTGTCGTATCTATTGTACGTGGATGGGTTGCTCCCCGAACAGTAAGTACCTACACAAACAATACAGACAAATATTTAATAGTGTATTCTTCACCGCTATGAGAGGCTAGATTTTCACTACCTGCATGCAAACCATAGACATATTGACAGTAACCTACTTGCTGTATTACTAATACTTACATTGTAACATATTTTAGGTAGAACCTGGTCATCATCTATGCCAGGCCTGTTGGGATTTGGCCGTTGATAGCCTACTTCTACATGGATCAGTTGAAGAGAGGCCAGCTCCACGTGGACATGTCCACATATGCATGCATTGTGGTCATTCTCTATTACGGAATACACAATCCCATCGGCTGAGAACTTATACTGAACGGGAAGAGAGGATATATATATTGTTATAAGAGAGTGGATTCAACCCAGGACTGTGAGTATTCACATATTACCACATATACCTTTTAAAATCACATATTTCTCTTCACAACTCAGGTTTTCAATAAAATATATTTTTCACAGATTGGAGCCCAAAGTGCAATATGCCACTCATGTTGGGTGAGAGCAGACAGAGCAGCACCGCACTTCACATCACAACCATCAACATCAGCATCTGATGTGTCGGTTTCCGCTCCACCAATGCCTGGAGCATCTATTTCAACACCCGAAGTGTTAGAATCTGTGCCTGCTGAGTCGGGTATTTCAACTGAGCAAGTAGTTCAGCATCCGTCACACACTAGTGAGGCAACAATTATTTTACCTGATTATATTAGGGCTATTGAAACAGAGAGGTGTTTTATCGAAGATTGTGGGAGGAGTGAAAACACAGAATTCCAGATTCTTTAAGAAAAGACCTGCTTAATAGGCATAATCTATATATACCAACCAATAATCGACTGTGTGATTACCATATGTATGGTGTAGAATCATGGGATGTTTTAATACGTAATACTAATAATTATATAAATAGTTTCTCAGCAAGCCATATTCAGGATATGTTGGCTTTAAAAACCACCAATTCTAGTACCATGAATTTGAGGATGTGGACACAATTGAAGACCATATTTTTTATTATTGGATTGGATTCTCAAAAGACCAATTTCACCAATTATTATCAGAATTACCAAGCTTGGTACGGATGTCTAGAGGTGTAACAGCTATAGCAGCATACCTTATGAAACTACGTACTGGAGAGTCGGATGACGGATTGGCCACTTTACTCCAAATACCACGGTCAACATTAGAACGATTAATGCAAAAAGCAAGAAAACATATGTTTAATGATTATGTGCCACATCATTTAGGACTAAATCATTGAAATAAACAACAAATAACTGAGAGAACATTAATGATCCCAAGTGGTTTGTTTGGCATTAACAATAATGAAAGCAAACCTGTAGTCATTTTTGATGGCACATATATATATGTGCAAAAAAGCTCCAATTACATGTACCAAAAGGATACATACAGCTTGCATAAATATAGGAATTTGGTTAAACCATTTTTAATAGTTTGTAGTGATGGGTATATAATAGATGTTTTAGGCCCCTATCCAGCTACAATGTCAGATGCCAAAATAATGAAGCAAGAATTCAGAAATGGTTCCGCAATGTGAGAATATTTTGAGGCTGGTGACGCATTTGTCCTGATAGGGGATTTCAGGATGCCCTTACTTAATATGTGTGGCTATCGAACATATGTACCTGCTTCGTTACAACAGGGTGAAACACAGTTGTCGACAATAGAAGCAAACAAATCAAGGGCAGTCACCATTTGTCGTTGGGTAGTGGAAGTAGTGAATGGTAGATTTAAAAGAGATTGTAAGCTTGTTAGGCAAGAGTATTTTAATTTAGCATCTAAGCATTTGATGCAAGACTTTGAGGTGGCTTATTACTAACCGGGATGATGCCAAGGAAATTCTCCAAATAATAAACGAAAACATGCACAGGGAAAATAGGTTATAAAATAGATTATGTTATACAAAATAATTTAAATAGAAGAAGAGCAGAATTTAGACCAACACCAGTTGATAGCAATGTAATAACAGATTTTCCACGGCTTACATATAGCCAATTAGTATTAGTTTCCCTAGGAACATACCAAATACGACAGGCTCGTTCCTATTATGGGGAACACGTAAGGGCAGATGGCTCCTATGTAATAGAAGTGTGGAGAAAGGTTGATAATGACCTTAGAGAGCTGTCGGCTTCAAATAGTACTTGGTTACTAAGAGGAAAAATCCAGTCTCGGCATATTAGCAGAAAAACATATCAGCTCTCTAAGTGGAAGGCAAGCAATATTGCAATATTATTGTAATTGTGTAGTAGGAAGGCGTACAGTAGGTTGTTGTGCGCATGTTATGACAATTATTTGGTACTTGAGTTGGGCTAGGTACCAAGAAAATATTTCACCCCTGCACACTTCCTAGATTCTATTTTAATTGTGTATGATGACGAATGACTAATATGAAATATTTAATAAAGGAGAATGACTAGCTACAAAATGTTTGTTTTCTTTAGGTATTTAAAACTAATCTAATTCCACATTATAGTTTACCTGGGAATCTTAAAC